>JAYESA010000016.1:19797468-20218143 GCA_036927795.1 Iris macrosiphon
TGTCGTAGTCCTCTATGTCTAGAACAATCGTATCAAGTGACAATTTTCTTCCTCCGATACAAATATAGCCGTCAGGACAAACTGAATCTGCAGGCAAGCTCGTGCCTGACGGTGTACTGGCGCTAAGCCTTAGGCCTAACGGGGTTTGAATGAATTTGTGTTTCCTAGCAAAGTTTGTTGACACAAAACTGTGTGTGGCACCAGAATCAAATAACACTCGCATAGGTACATTATTGAATAGCAATATACCTGACACTACGGTGTTCGAGGCAAGCGCCTTGTCCCTCGTCAAGGCATAAACTCGGCCCCCAGTGTTCGGACGACGCTCTTGTTGCTGCGCAGCCTGATTCGCTTAGGGTCCCAAAACTGAATTTTGCAGCTCTGTACGACGCTGAGGGACTCGGTTTGGACGATCAAGACAGTCTTGAGCATAATGACCCAGTCGACCACAATTGAAGCATCCCTGATTTCGATATTCGCTAGCCCGATGTCCTATACGGTTGCATTTTGCACAGCGCTGCCCCTGATTTCTTCCCGGATTGTTGCCCTGGTTGCCGCCATTGTTTGGATGCTTATTAGCGTTGTTTCCTCCTGTATTACTTTGGCATTTGTGATAAGAATGTTGCACAACGCCTGAAGTATTTGGAGGATATTGCGGTTCCAGGACCAGGGCATGGTTAAGGACTTCCCTCATCGTCTCGTATTGTGGAGCGACTACGTGCACGTGAATGGAAGGTCGCAGGCCGCCTTCAAATCGTCTGGCTCGGCTTGCTACATTGGGCAGGTAAGAACTAGCAAACTTCGCCAACCGATTGAATTCTGCGGCATACTGCTTCACGGTCATCGTTCCTTGTTGCAGACGCACAAAATCGTTCTCTTTCTGACGACGAATGGGTGGGGGGATAAATTCTTCTTCGAATGCTCCACGGAAGGTGGACCAAGGGATCGTCTCGCCATCGGCATATGCGGAGAGAGATCTACGGTGCATATCCCACCAATCATGCGTGTTTATCCGAAGCTGGAGTTGGGCACAGGTGACTCGCTTGTAGTCGAGTACTTCTAGAAGCTTAAAATGGTCTTCTAGCTCGGCCAGCCAATCTAGTGCCACAACAGGATCCTCCGACCCTCGGAATGACGTATTGTAGACCTTTTTGAAGTCGGCAAAGTCGAAGGCAGTCACATCCTTCTTCTTTGCTGTTCGGGGTAATTCGACTTCCTCTGTCACTGGCTCCTCCGGTGCCGCTACTGTTGTTGCGGATTGGTTAGAAGCCAAGGTCTGAACAATTTGTTGCAGAGCGTCCACCTGCTTCTGCTGGATCTCAAATCGAGCCTCTAGATTTTTCTCAAACTTGTCCTATCGAGCCTCATCCCTCTTCTGTTGCGCTTCTAGCATTTGCATCATTCGTTCGACCGGATCGACGAAGGGCGCAGGTCATTGGCTCTCAGAACTAGCCGAAGTGCCAGAAGTACTTGCATCAACTTGCCCTGTTGCTTGTGTTTGGGCCATTCCTGCTAAAACAAGAAACTTACATCAGTCTTATAGAGTATTACAGACTCAATATATGGAACACATCTCATTTTGCACCAATTGATTCAAGAGTTAAACTCGGATGGGACAGGGTCATCTTAAGAAAACTTTCTGACACGAGATCAAAGGATCTGAAGCTTTGCTCTGATACCAATATGTCACGCCCCAATTTTGCCCTAATCGATAATCGTCCCCCGGGCGTGATGTCGTGCACGCGTAGGGTACGCATGCACAAGGCCTAGGCATAATGATAATCTTTAGAACATATGCAACAGAGTACGCAAATAAGATAACACACATTGAGGCATAGAAAAGTTTTTTTTATTGATAATGAACATCTGATTACAGACTCTTGACCCAAAACGATAAGGATGCCACACGGGCTTACAACTTGGATACAAAATAAGATAGTCGTTCCATACATCATATCATTTACTAAAACTTCAAAATGATGTAGACACCTGCTAGCGAAGCTATCGCCTTGCCTCAAAGCTGCATATAAGGGTTGTGCGGCCTCCGAGTACTTTGTACAACTTTCCAAAAGGGTCACGAATGGTTGCGAAGAGTACTGGACTGGTTGGAAGAAGAAGCTTCAGCTCCTTGCCGCGTCGCTTGGGCTCGGGAAATATGTTGCAACGAGGGTCAGTACTTAAAAAGTACCGGTGAGGGCGAGCTAACCCAACTAACCAAATCCAGAGTTGTTCATATGAAGCATGCAATTTATTTATGGTCTTTCTATCTTGCCTTAGTTTAATTTACATGCAAGCATTGAATATTCGATTTTATAGAACAAACATGCTACCATTAGGTAACTTTTACCTTCCCGACTGAACTGCCTGTACAATACTTACCATGTCCTTCCCTGCCACGAAGACACCATTACTTTGAGCAAGCAATGCAAAAATATATATACATTGGGTCATGGCATATCATTGCCACCGTAGACAATAGCTAAAGTAAGACGGTAACCCTTGCAGCTCGGGTAGCAAGCCCCGCTACAAGGCCTCCCCCGCATTACCCGTGCTAGGCTTGCTAGCGTAGCTATCCGAGTTCCTCCCAGAACGGATCGGCCCCAATGCCCCGGGCGCCATTCGCAGGAACTAAACCTTGTGCACAAGTTGTCCGACCGAACTACGCATTGACACTAAATTAATAGATAAAGCATTCAAACACAAGAATGTATATATCTACTTTAGCAATAGTGCATCTGGCATAGTCTACCTGTCCAAGTGATTGTATTTCAATATAGTTTGCACAATACATCTGTACAGTTATATAGAATAAGTTCTAGCTACAACTGAAACATGAATATATATATATATATATATATATATATATATATATATATATATATATATATATATATATATATATATATAGCGGACAAGCACGCATCAATGTGATCGTTTGAGAGTTCTACGTGACAAGCATTATAAGTGTTTCAAGTCTAACTCTTCTTTTCATTTGACTCAATTTATTCTTATTATGATATCGTTGGGACGGGATGCACAATAAGCTAATTTATTAAGAGTGAAGACTTGGAAGAAGGGTGCTAATCGAAGTAAAGCCACTCACAAGTTGGTGAACTAGGAGAGAAGGGAGAACTTCAAGACTCCCCTCGCGCGTCGTCTACTCGATCACCTGCACGCACCAATAGACGATCAATATCTCCTATTTTGGTCTCCGAGGTTTGATACGAAATGCGAAATCCTAAGAACGAAGGCAATGAAATCCATCGAAACCGTTCAAGGAAACACAAGTCATAAAACCAACAAGAAAGCAACCAAACGGTATCGAAAACGGGCATGGAAACCAGCGCAACGGAAAGGCCCCTCTCAACTCTGCCGTAGAGTCCTTCCTTGAGGCACGATCCGTTGAATATGGTACCTGATTCCGAAGAAACCAATCCATAACGAGGAAAGGATCTTGATTCAATCTGTCCCAATCGGATGGTATCAAGTATTTCTTTGGTCACGCTCCCCGAATAGGGGGAACAGGGCATTACACATTCTCCATTGATAGTCCAACACACGCATGCATCAAGTTATTACACATCCGATCGTAACGAATTTCCACAATGCCTTCTCATCCTCATATCTTTCAATCGACAATCTCGGGTATGTGTTGCATCAAGCCCTTGCACTATGGAATGCAACGGGTTTTCGCAACGCCCTAGCATCCAACTGTTTTATCTCTTGCACATCCAAGTCTCTGTCCAACTCTTTCTGAAATCTTGCTTAGTACGAACTGAGTAACATATCCAAGAATTCTCTGTTTCAAACCACACTATCGCTTGCACAAATCTATTTCTCACGATCATCACTTTTTGAACTGTCGATGTATCAACATCTAGGATCCCCCCGCTAAGCGACTTACCCAAACACCATACTAAATCCTCCCGATGCAGGTGACTAACTTAAACCGACCATACCCACGTTCCCAAATCCGCAATGCAAATTCATTCCTCGATAAACTTTTTACCCATCTCGTCTCTCCAGATTTCTCCGACTATGTTATCAACTCGCTCGTAAAATCTCGCAATCACCTATTTCAAATTGAGGCAAAACCTACGTCTCTTGATTGTCTATCCAAACTTAAAAATCATGACTCATCCGACAATTCGTCAAACGTTTTCCATCGCTCACTTCGAATTGCTACAACTTTTCAATGAATCAAATCTCGCCAAGTTTCCTCTTAATTTATATTCCGATCCTTACTATGAAATCGACGATGCACAAAGGAAACAATCCACTCGACGCCTAAGTTTTATCCGACACGTCTGATGTTACATCCTCTATCGAGTATGAAAGTACCAACCCAATTCTAAATCCGATCATACTTGGCCGTCTCGCTAACTTCGATCATAACTCCGACACACATACGTGTAACCATCTATCTTTATCACTACGATAAGTTCGTCCATTAATATTGAATCCGATCCTCGACCAACTAAAATTCATTCGTATATTCATTCAACCCACCATCAAAATCTCGCTATGTTATTTTCAGCCAAAGGCTATTCCATCGAATTCTGAAACAATTGTTCGATCGCCTAGACTTATCCTTAACATGCACCACACTATATTCTACGTAATTCCTTATGCGACACCATCAGGGTCATCCTATGGGTCTTCAACATTCACTTTGATTCAGCGGTCAAGTCTCTAGGGTCAGCTATTCCGAAGTTACGCTTGATAATTATAGATCATCACGATGAACAGTTACTAAGAACCATGCTACATCTTATCCCGAAGCCAAACCATAATCCGACAAGTTCTATGGGACTCTACCCCAAATCCGAGAACACACTTCTAAATCAGTACAATGCATGCACTACTGCCAATATATCCGCTAACCAAGAAAACTAGCCATCTAGGGTCTGAGTCTATCTACCCAATATCAATATCCGAGACACTAAGCTCACTGAAACTATCCTCAATCACTTCATCGTCCTGTCCTAAATCCATCACGAAAATTCTGATCAACCTGCTCGACTGCTCGTACTGCTCTCTACTAAAATCTCGATATTATAGGCTTGTTCCATTTTATATCCTTACATCACGCTTAAGTTTTCTCACGCATCCATCTCGCTCAAGCGACATCGTAATTTATCCCGACGTCAAAATCCCGTTCAGTTTCCTCAAAGGTCCATCATTTACGATCCTTGCTCCGATTATTTCCCCGAATCTATATCAACTCGCTTGCATTCCGATGTGCCAGTACAGTCCCGTTGACTTGCGCACCAATCCCTATGGTTAAGTTATTTCGATCTTGCATTCCCATTGAGTCCTAGTTATGCTATACTCATTTTGATACGCAAAATCCATTCTGATAACTCAATGGTCAACTTTGAATCTGCCTTATCATCAACTTGACTCGCATTGCATCCGTCTATGTTTCGTAGGGAACTTATCCTCATTCGTTACACTGATTCATAATATCCGCACTCACTATGCCTCAATCACGTTACCGAGTTACTGTATGTTCGATATCGAATCCTCAAACAATAATGATCATACCCTCAAAGTTTTATGTGACTCAGTCATGTTGTTCCCTCATACTCAACCAACAATTTTCTTTCGATCACGAAATTCCATGATCCAAGCTCATTACTCCTCGACACGCATCAATTCCTCGTGCACATAAGTATGCAAACCAACTATCGATTTTTTTAGGCTCGACTCTCCGTAACGACAAATATTTTCTTGAACTTTAAATCGCATAGCCATATTATGTTATTCCAAGTTTTCGTCCAACCGATTCAGTCATTATTCCATACTTGATCCACATCACTCTTTTAATAAGTTTTGATTAGGGATATCCAATAATATCTTCCGAGTCTAAACGTTCATCCAACCGATTTAGCCATTTCCTCGACATATAATTTTCTTTGCTATTCTTAGCCAATCGTCCATCTAATACTTTCTGAATTCTTGTTCTACATAACATTTGTTGGCACAAGTCAGTACCCGATCGCTCGAACCAAATATCGAAGAATACTTGAATCACGCACTACCCTATAAATTCTCAAACGAGTCTCGGCGCTACCCCATATGTTGTAGCAATTCTATTGCTATCCATCCAAATGTTTTGACGTACACATCACTACATGGTATGCCATATACCACTCAGAATCGAGCCACTTCTCGGCTTATATTTTCTCTACACTGATCCAACATCCGTTCGAACTATCCATCCCGCGGTGATCCTGCCGACCACAACTTAATCGTTTACTCAAAGTCTAACAAGAAACTCAGCCAACATATACCATCACTTACTATTCCCGTTGATCACGTCTATTGCAACTCGTGAACCACTTATCATACACCATCTTCCTGATATTCCAAACCATTACTAAAAATTTGTTCAACACATTCGCTATCCTTCCGATATTTTTACTCACAACATGCCAACATACCCGATATCGTCCGATAGATCGACTTGCTACATGTAATGCGACAAATATCTCCCGGTGTTACTCAGCGTCGCAATCGATATAAAATACATGTAATAAAGACACACTACGGAAAATCCTATATAGAGTTATTTTATGGAAAATACAATGTAGCATCGAGTAGAGTCAAGAGTCGTTCGATCGTGGAAGCAATTTAGAAATGTGGTGAAATGAATAATTTTTCAAGGAAGTAAAACCGGACGCTCTGATACCACTTTGTCACGTCCCGACTACGTAGAGTCGATAATCGTCCCACCGGGCATGATGTCGTACGAGTCTCGATTGCACTCGCACAAGGCAAGAAGATAAAACATAGTGATTATTATCGAAACGACTATGTTGAAGCGAAAGAAATATAGAGTCACAAGGAAACACAATAAGAGTATATGAAACGAAGCTCTTTATTGAATATTTAAAGCGGTTACAAAGGCTCTCAATTGCCCCCAATGAATATGCCAAGTTGGCTTACAATACTCGTTGATCTCTCTTGCTAACAAAGGATCTCGTCGTTCCATATATCATGTCTTCTTATATCCTCAGTCGAACAACTGTATGTTGCTGAACCAGAGCATCTAACGCCTTAGGTATGTCCGAACGATCTTTCGTACCTGCAGGGTTGGGTATCAGTACACATCTTGTACTGGTGAGCAGGTTAACCCACTCGCCTAAACCAACACTAAGTAATATGTGAAAGGATACAGTTTTATATGATGATTTTTCTATTTAGAACTAAATGAATTTTAGTTCATATATATATATATATATATATATATATATATATATATATATATATATATATATATATATATCGAAAGTAGAAAAGCATGTACTCATGGTAAGCATTATAGTTCCGCAAGCATGTAAGCATGTTATACTCAATCACAAAGGTAAATAAGCATGTTACACTTGATCGCATAGGTAATTAAGCATGTTATACTCGAATCGTGTACGTAACACATGAAACTTGTTGAGTCGTCTCTCTCAATAGCGACTCTAAATATAGTCGATGTGCACACTCTTGCTTAAGGCAAGGTGGACACTAATCTATGCGTCCACTCTTGCACGGGGCAAAGTGACATTCATCCTCCTAGATGAAATGTTCTCGATAGCCCACGACATCTTATCTATATGAAGGTCACTGACGACACGAGCATCATATTGGACTCTGACATTGCGTCTCCTTCTCAACGTGGAGTATGATTCCCGCTGGAAGTCCGTAAGCTACGGTCATTAGTGGCACATCCTCTCAGTCCGAGTTGACCTGAGGTCCCCAATATCGTTTCCAAGGTATGCGATGATCATTCCAACTCTAGGTAGCAAGTCCACTGGAAGTCTCGCTATACCATGCTAGGAGAGCACACTCAAATTCCTCTTAGGCCGAATGGTCCCGGTTCCCCGGTGCGCCCATTCGAGGAATACCAAGCCAGTGCACGAGCAGTCTGTGACCATGCAACGTAAAATGTAAGTACGACGAGGTACGTGCCTTATCGTCTGACCATACCATACTCGTGATATCCCAAGGCACCATGCCGCTTCTCGGCACAGTATTTCGTAGGTGCAACACCCCCCTTTCGATAGTTCCGTAGCACAATGTCCCCTTCCGACACAATTGCACAGTTTCTAACTACAACTGCAAGCTTCACTGACGAAGCGTTAGTATTTGATACTCATGCACTTATGCACGTTCGATCGTCCGCATACTGGCAGTTCCGTGGCGTTGCGCCACAACTGCTCGCCTCGATACTTGTTCAATGTTCTATCTTAGTGTTAAACATATACTACGACTTTTATTTATTCGAACCAAGCACATTGATTCTCCGATGTTTCTTGCATACAAGTGGTATATTTTATTAGGTATGAAGGAGTAGAAAAGAAAGGACAGAAGCCGCTCACCTTATACTTATCTGCCTGTCGTTCTGTCGAGTCGATACAGCCTATTCCCGAATTTCGTGGTCTGATGCGAAGCACGATTTACTTAACTGGTATAACCATGCGAGCAGACCGTGCTTCTCAATCATTCGACCCGACCGGATGGAGGAAGACTACACCATCACTTAATCTCGGTATCTCTGTACTGCTCTGAACTAGCCCATTGATCCATCTACGTTGCTGACTCTATGCTTCTGCCCGCATTGAAAAAATGTCGACCTAAGAAAGTTCTGCGTAAAGCCTGTACATGAAATCAAACTTGAATTAATACTTGTTCCCAATTCTGACTCATCGTAATGCATCGTGCGGTGCGGGACATTACACAATCTAGTTATGTCCGGCCAAATTTATTTTATATACTGGACTGAGCTAGGTTTGGGTTTAGGAACTCTGAGCCCGACATGGCCCGGACCGATTTCCTAGGCGAGCTGGTCCGGTCTAGCCCAGGTCCAATCAAACTCGATCAAAATTGGGTCTCAGTCGGCACTGTCCGGACCAATACACACCTTGACACTCGGGTAGGGATGTTAATAAGGAACCAAGTTGCTCCCAAATTGGCTCCAGCGCTGAAAATCTGGTGAACTCACTTTTTGAGCTCAAGAGTGTTAGAAATATAATTCGAAACTAAAGAAATTAATGACAAAATTAATACAAAAATATTATGAACTAAAATTGCAAGAAAATTAAAAAATTGAACAAGTCTATATAGGATGAAGGACACGAAATCCAAGTCTCCTTTTGCAGCGGCAATACGGGCCAAATGTACGATGTCCCCGGTCCGTTCAAGTCTTTTACAAAAAATTTGCTCTAACAATAATATATTTGAATATATTAGCTACAATGAAAAAGTTTCGAAAAATTTGTAAAAGCGAAACCTATCGCCAGTACAACCGGTGAAAAATGAACATTATATGATTTACATTTACGACAGTGACACTGGCGAAAATGTGCAATACTGGTTTTTTCGGGATGGTGGTTTTTTTTTTTTATGGGTTTAATGGTTTATTCGAGTGGGTTTATTGGGTGGATTTATTTCTAATCTGATGGGTGGGTTTATTGGTTTATTTGTGTGGGTTTGTTTGTAGGGTTGGGGAAGAAGTATTGGTTTGGTTCTCCTCCAACGTTCTTCCCCAACGGCTCTTTCCAATGTTTCTCCTCCAACTTACCTATATAAATGTAGTGTTTTTATTACAATACCACACCAAACTTAGCTCACTCTACTCCTTGACAAACTAATTAACAAGTACTAATCAAGACAAAGGTCTTAACTAGGCTACAGAAAATAAATAATGTGAGGCAAGTTGGAAAGAGGTTGTGGTCCTGTGGACGATGACCCGACCATTTTTAGGGGGCGGACGGCTGCTTCTTCTTCTGCTCTGCTGCTACCTAGGTAGGGAGAGCACATGGTAGAAAATGAATGGGCTGCCATATATCCATTTTTTTTTTTTTTTTCAACTTACTTTTTCAATTTTCTGGATCGAGCTACAGCCTACACATGCGCTTTCTGGTCTCCGCCTCTGATCCCAGTGCTGTAATGATCTCACTATCAGAATTGAGTTCAGTATCAGAAGCTCACTACGTGAGTTCTTATTAGAGTTCTCAAAGTTGAGGCGGCATTAACCAGGCAGTTAGGACACCTACAGTCAATTACGTGCAGTTGCAAAATAAGGAGGAGTTTAATGTACAACTTCTAACCACTGTATTTGTTCTTTCCGCTATCTTTACAATTTCTTACACTGTAATTCTTACTTCCAATAAATGAATAAACATTTCCTCCCAAATCTTGTGTCTGTCTGTCTTGAATTCTCCATTTTTTTCCATCAAATATATGGCTAGTTATGTGAGATCTCCACCACTTCCTAACCAATTGGAACCTTTGGTTTCGTTAGTCAAATCAAATAAGATTTTTTTTCCCCCTCGATCAGGGAATAAAAAAAAAAAAACTTTTGTTCACATCTTGAGAAAAAAAAAAAAAATTTGTTCACATATTGAGGTGGGTAAAGTGCAAAACATTTCTTCTTAGATTTACATTTTTTCATTTAAAGACCCTTGGCTTTAAAAAACCCTCACATTTTTATTTTGGCTCAGTTTACACCAATTTTGAATTCTGCCATTAACAGACGTTAAAATACGTCTGAAATGACGATTTTATCCCTCCCTCCATTCTCTCCCTCCCTCTCTCCGGTGGAGGGGACGGGTGGCCTGTGGCTGGACTGAGGGGGAGGGGAGGGATGGCCGCACGGGGAGGAGGAGGAAGATGAATGAAAAAAAAAAAAGGCGAGAATATTTTTGGATACTTTATTTATTTATTTTTAAAACAGTCACTAACGGTCAAATCTGACGGTAATGAACATTTTGATAGAGTCATATATTACGGAAGAGTTTAATTGATATATTTGTTTATCAAATTTTATTTTGCTAACGAGGTAAATTGGAAAAAAAAAAAATCACTTTATCCATAGATTATATCATACAACATCAGTTTATATTATAATAAATTTAAATCTGACTAAGTTTTGAAATATTGACTATATTTTGAACTATAACTCTTGTATTTAAATAGAAAATATCTTGGAGAAGGGCTTCGTGATTAGCACCATAAGGAATAGGCTTTCTATGCAACAATGTCGCTTCTTTGGATCTTTGTTCCAGTGTTGTTGAGCTCGGTTACGATAATTGCAGTTAAAAAAAAATTTGATATGTCCGATAATACGCACGAAACTTTACACACGTTGGCATTACATGTCATTTGGACCCACTATTTATTTTTAAAACAGTCACTAACGGTCAAATCTGACGGTAATGAACATTTTGATAGAGTTATATATTACGGAAGAGTTTAATTGCTATATTTGTTTATCAAATTTTATTTTGCTAACGAGGTAAATTGGAGAAAAAAAAAAAATCACTTTATCCATAGATTATATCATACAACATCAGTTTATATTATAATAAATTTAAATCTGACTAAGTTTTGAAATATTGACTATATTTTGAACTATAACTCTTGTATTTAAATAGAAAATATCTTGGAGAAGGGCTTCGTGATTAGCACCATAAGGATTAGGCTTTCTATGCATCAATGCCGCTTCTTTGGATCTTTGTTCCAGTGTTGTTGAGCTCGGTTACGATAATTGCAGTTAAAAAAAAATTTGATATGTCCGATAATACGCACGAAACTTTACACACGTTGACATTACATGCCATTTGGACCCACTATCTCCATACCTCCTCCGCAGTTTGATCTCGAGACCTCCATCCAACTAGAAAGGTTATACCTCTTCTCACTGACCATAAGAGCAAGTTGTGTTCAGTGATGATTGCAGTAATGTACAACAATAATATTGTTTGTAAGAAAGCGAAAAGGGGGTCGTGAAGAATTCTCTCCCTGTTTAGGGGGTAGCCGAGTGTTTTATTGTTCGGAGCTTAATAATATTAATTATTGGAATATAATTGTAATTATAATTGTAATCGTATTGAAATAAAATTTGTACTATAATTAAGTATATAAAATAATCGAGACTTTTTGGTTTAAATATAACAAACCATTTATTGTAATATCAATTGTATTCAATGTAGTATCAATTGTATTCAAATGTTTGGTTTAACATGTATAATAATAATTATTATTAGTATTATTATTATTATTATAAAATAATAATAATTATTTTATCATAATAAAATAATAATTATTATTATTACCATGTAATATAATAATAATAATAATAATTTATTAACCAAAAGGGCACGAGCGGAACGCATGCAAAGCAAGGGGTCGCCGATGGACGCGACAGCTGTGGGTCGCTAGTGGGCACGGGAGCGACAGAAGATGGGGGCTCATCGAAGAGGAGAGAGATGGGGGGGGGTGGAGGCTCGCCGAAGAGAGAAGGGGGAAAGAGGGGTATATTTGGAGAAAAATTCATTGGTACAAGTTGACACCTATCAAAGTTAAAGTTATCAGGTTGAATATTTAGACTAGTTGAGGATATCAAATTATATATATATATATATATATATATATATACACGAGATATGAGTCATAGGCTCATATTCCTATATGAATTATGCACATCTGGACCAATAGAAATAGATTCCTACATCTCATGTGCACCCATGTTCATTAGTACACTCCATTCCTATTGGTCCACATGTAGGAATATGAGTCTGGCTCATATCCCGTTTATCCTATATAATAAACTAAATATGAGCCATAGTACTCATATACCTACATGAGCAATGCACATGTGGACCAATAGAGATAATAGCATATTCTCCACATGTACATAGCTCATGTAAAAATATGACCACTATGACTCATATTCTGTTTATATATATATATATATATATATATATATATGACCGATCTTAAAGCATTAAAAAATATATATTATAAATTATAAACAAGAATTGTCCACTTTACACAACACAAGAATCACATGGGTATCTGGACAATTATAAACATGGATTGGGGGCAGACGGAGTAGAAATCATGATCAAGTAAAAACTATAAACAAGAATTGTCCCCTTTCATTGAACAAGTTGATATCATCACAACAATTAGACTCCAAGGTCAAACTCATTCCTTTGTCAGCCTTAGAACCTATGCTCACCTTGGCAACATCAAAAGACAATTGCAAATTCGATATTCCGTAAGCTGCAACAGTTAAACCACACCAACAGGCTGATAAACGCTCAATCATTGTCAAACCCAGACGCCGTAAAATCAGATCATACATATTACTTCAAAATTGACTGGTAAATATATACTCATTAGAAAAGAGAAGGAAAATTAATTGTCCACTTACATATACATTGCCAAAAATAATCTCAAAAACTGATCGCTAAGCCATCAAAGAAAATCACATGGAAGGATAAGAGCAATGGAACATAACTTCCAAACACATCTTTCATTTCACAGGATGCAAGGGCTATTGGTATGTATGTTCTATGTTATAATAGGCATACTAGCTTTGAATCTCAAGTTACAAGAAGTACCTTACATGTCAATCCTGACCAAGATCGGCAGATTGGTATGTATGTTCTATGTTATAATAGGCATACTAAGGGTCCATTTGAATCAAACAGGCACAGGCCCTAACTTTGAATCCTCGAGTTTCAAGTTACCACAACTACCTTAGATGTCAATCTTGACCAAGATCGGCAGATTGGTATGTATGTGCTATAGATTCAGATGAGGAATATATATATATATATATATATATATATATATATATATATATATATATATATATATCAACAGAAATACTAATAATAAATAATAAAAATTGAGGCTAACTTATAATACATATATAAAACATACTTTTGAATAGATGTGTATTTCTTTACGTTGAAGTCTTTGACACTGGCACCAAAACTGTAAAGTTTTGGTAACTGTCGAGGGTTTATGTCTATTTTATTCTAAAACGTCCCCACAGGTGGAAGATCCATTTTGCAATGAGAGTTGGATTCATGCGGCAGTATTTTTTATTTTTGTAATCCACTTGAAATTAATCTGTCAGAGAATTCGAACATGGGTTGCTTTCCTACAATGTGAAAGTCCCTGCCACTTGGCAGCAAAACTATATAGTTTTGGTGAGAATTGAGAGTTAATATTTAATCTACCACAAACAATGTATATATATTACGATCAAAACAATTCCAATTACAACCAGATCAGTCAAAGAAACTTTACCTTCACTTTAATGCTTAGAAATTCTTCTAGCAGAGGATGGCTTCGTATTGCTGCTGGCCCTATTGACAGAACTGGAAGTCTTAGAAATTTCAGGCTTCTTAGAAGATATAAGAGATGAAGATAGAAGGGCATCAACATCATCACGTTGGCGCTTCCTTAGAGCTAGTAAATCTGTAGATGGATCTCCTGCATTAGATAATCTGTGATCATTTGATTTGATTACATCTTGACTTCCTTCAGCAGATGGCAAAGTTGGAGCCTGGTCCCATCTATTTGATGAACGTCGTTCTGAAAATCTTCTTTTTCTTTTTACCTTCTCCTTTGAACTATTTGCTGCATCTTCTATATTAGGTGGTTTCTTACTGTTTGTCTCAGTTAGTTTCTTACTTCCATCAGCAGAAGGAAGCATGCTTAAAGAACTCAGCTGATACTTGCTTGACGACTCATGTGTTGACGATTTTCGTTCCTCCTTTGCCTTTTTTATCAAACCTTTACCAGAAGAACATGTTTCCGATTGCTGATCACCCTGGAGAGTCTCATCTCTGTTGCACTTAAGATTTCCCTGCAATGCACTTTCAGCATTTCTCCACTGAACTTTTTGCTTTTGAGACTTGGTTCCCTCGTCTTCACAGTTAGTCGGAGATCTTCTCGTCGTCGGTTCCCTATCCTTCCATTGGCTAATGGGAACTTCAACAGATGGAAAGTTATTATATTGTAACTTCTGTGATCCCTTAGTATGTGCATCAAATTTCTCATCTTTGAGACTGCTTCTTCCCTTGTGAATTTTCATAGCATTATGTCTAATATGTTGAAATCCGCTACTATTTTTGGCATTTCCACCCTGCTTGGAACTCCTAGGATTTGAGTTATGTCTTGCTAGGGTATTCTTGAAGATTGAATCATATGGCCTAGAAACCGAAACAAATACCTCTCTTTCTTTTGAATTCTGGATCAACGCAGACCAGTGAAGATTTCTCTGCAAAGTCCTTGCATTACCGAGTATCCATAAAGAGAATTTTGCGCGTGTTAAAGCAACGTTCATCCGCCTTACGTCAGCAACAAATCCTAAAGAACTTGAGTTTGTTGTCTCTGAAGCTCTAACAGTTGATAGAAGTAATATATCTACTTCTCGTCCTTGAAACCCATCAACCGTGTTGAACTCCATTTCAGAAACGATGTGAGCGCCGAATGCACTTGAGAAACGCGAACGTAACAAAGAAAGCTGACTCCTGTATGGAGTTATAATCCCTATTCTTCGAGAGGTAAACTCTGACTGGTATCTGTCTCAAAAAGAAAAGTAAAGAACCATCATTTAAATTTTTAATTAAAACATTCCGTGATAATGCTAGAAATAATTGGTAAATGGGCTACTATCAACAAAAAGGGAATTTCTCCAAAAGCAACTCAGTCATAATAAAATATTACAACTCCGAACGAATTTTAGTACAGCAGTACAACTTTGAAAGGAACTGAAGGGAAAAGGCACAAGTAGCTCATTGTCAAATCTTGTCACCCAAATTTTTTTTATAGCATTAAATCAGTGATGTACAGATTGTAAATAGGTGGTTTCGATAATGATCTCAGAGAAATAAGTTTCCTCACCTCTTCTGTAATATTTTCAATAATCCGACAGCTGCCTCAACCTCAGATTCATTATAAAGTGATAGGGAAGCGGAATTCTTTCCATGATGCTCACATCCGTCAATAATATCATAGAACATGTAAGGACCAAGATGAGCATTTTCATGGAATGGTGCCGATTTACTGACCATCTGAGCTCCATTTTGCAATTTGTTCTCATAAAAATGTAATGACGGAAATTTGCAAATCTCAGGGTGCATGCGGTACTGGAAAAATACAGCAATACATAAAACAAATAACTAACTGCAACTATGCATCTGTCTGCCACACATATATTAGTTATGAAATAACATATTCATAAATTGCTTTCATATCATAAGACAAAGTAATAAAATATAACATTTGTACCAAGTAAATGTAGTATCAAATATTTCTTCCGTATCATAAGACCAAAGTTATAAAATATAACATTTGTACTAAGTAAATGTAGTATCACAAGGAGATTTTAATCAGAAAATGATTGTCGACAGTTCGACCAAAGTGATGAGATGCATAAATAATAAAAATAAAATGACTGAAGTATAAACATATATGTTAGCTACAACCCATGGTTAGTAGATGGTTGTAGATGTCGACTGACATGTTGTTTGATTGGTAAACAACATTATTTCGGAAGAAAGAAAAAAAGCTCTGTTGGTTAGCAATCGAGCTCAACCAGATATGTCGACTGACATGATTTTTAAATGTCAGACGGCATTTGTTTAATGGTTTTTGTCCCTTTTAAGATAAAGGGATTAAAGTGTTAAATTACTTAATCTTAGGTTGTATTTGGTTTGGTGGAAAGTGAGGGAAGGAATGGAAAGTTTTTCACGCAGAAACGGGATCCCAGTTACATATCAAGTTTCATACAAAGCCTTAAATATTTTACTTACTTCAAGACTTTTAAATTACTTGATAGTGCATTTTAATGTTACTGTATAAGTTAGATTTAGGGAATTATATATATATATATATATGATGAGGGATCCGCATCCCCGATTTTTTGCATCCCCAAGCATCTTCATGTTATCAACCGTTGGATCTTGTTTAAGTCATCTAATATTAACCATTGATTTGAACCATCCGCATCCCCGATTTTTTACATCTCCATGTTATCAACCGTTGAATCTTGTTTAAGTCATCTAATATTAACCATTGATTTGAATGGTTCAAATCAATGGTTAAGATTAGATGACTTAAACAAGTTACAACGGTTGTAAACATGAGGATGATTGGGGGATGCATAATAGGAGGGGATGTGGATCCCTCCTCTCTCTCTCTCTCTCTCTCTCTCTATATATATATATATACATATATATATATATATATAATTGGTAATTAGATTGATTTTCAAAAAATGGGATACATGCTACTTAGATTGTCAATAATTATAACCCTACAACTCTCTCTTAACACTTACATCAACCTCCCATTACACTTTCCTACAAACTGATAAATATGCCTTTGTTACACCGAGCACTCACTCGAATGGCCGAAGATTTCTTCTCTATTTTTTGTCGAGCTCGAACACATAGCGTTGTCTCCACTGATTGCTGCATAAGGCGAATCCAATTTTCATTTACCTTAGTCAAGGACTCCCTTTCAATAGCACTCTTGGAAGCTCTCTATTTCTTTGGATTTGGGTTACGTACTTACCCTTGAAGGGAGCCCTGAAGTCCCATCCAACTTCAACAAGCCCCCTTCATGTCCAGACGAAGTCCATGGACCTCAGGGCAGATGCATAGTAGTAGAATCTCCCTCCTTAGATGGAAGAAGGGTGACTTCCTAAGGGGAGAAAATCTTCTAGGACCATGTCCATGTTGCCCTCATTAGGCCATCTGGGGCAACAGAAATTCCAGGCCCGTAAGGTCTTAGGCGAATGAACAATCTGAATACTCTCCTCTCCTCAGATCCACTAGATTGAACCTAAGTCGTTGAAGTTAGAGTGTGCCCCGCAGCTTCTCGTAATGCATCCGGACAATCTTTTTCCGTATGTCCTATAGAGCGACTTGCCTTGCACATTGGGGGAGTCCATTCATAAGTGATAGGTTTAAAGAACATCGACCCATCATGCATGAGCACAAACACAAGCACCGACTTTGGTAACTCACTGCACACGGTGATCTCCACAAGAACTCGAGCAAACGCCAAAAATTGTCTGTTGGTGGTAGCTGAGTCCATCCGCACATGCGTGCCAACCATGCTGGCAAACTTACTAAGGGCAACAGTGTTCCACAGCTGCAGTGGTAACCGAGGGAAAAGATCCCACAAATGCACGGTCGCTAACCGATACCGTTCCAAGGATGTTGATGGCGACCACCGTTTTACCATCACTAGACGCCCATCCAACATCCACGGCCCATCCGCAAGGACAGCATTCAGGTCAGACTTGTTAGTGAACTTAATCAGAAAACAACCTTTTTTTTCTAGAGAAGATGGATGTTTCTCCAGTCGATCGCCAAACCCGACGCACAAAGGCGTAGATGACAAGATATGAAGGCCGCTTGCCCAAGACGTAGAAGACAGCCGACGTCTTCCATTCATCCATGGAAGACTCATATCAGCCACCGAAATAACTTACACTTTCCTCCCTTTGATGATCGACGGAGCTACTTCCTTGCTCAAGGCCACACCATTGTGGATCAAAGGCGCGTATGTGCAGACATTAGCCCTTATACTAGGTAAGGAGATCTCTTTGTTATTTATAATCTCCTGTGCTACAGCGCGTGAGAGAACACCGACAGAACGCGCAGAGGTAGGGACCACACTCTGACCCTTAGCCTCTCGGGAAGGGTCAGCACCTCTTGATCCATCACTTTCACGCTGTAGTTCTAAGTCATGTTGCCCATCCCCTTCAATAATAACTGCACCTCGACTGACTCCAGACCGCTGCTGCTCCATGGCCTCGTGCCCCCATTACTTGATCCAGATCAGGAGGTAGATCCTCAAGAACTGCCTCTTCTTCTGTCACACAACCAGGGGAGCCACCTTGGTTTCTCATTCTAGGGTATATATATATATATATATATATATATATATATATATATAGTGCTCGGCTTGAAGCACAGGTCCTCAGGTCTTCATTACTCAATCTTTCCGGACCATGTCCAGGGCTACTCTCATCCTCTCTCCCTCTCGGGCTCATTCACTCTTGATCCCCCAATGTCACACGCTCAGCACCGATTGATTCTCTCGACCCTCCTCCGTCGCACGCATTGCTCCGCTCAAGTCTCTTCACCCTATTCTGACGCACAAACTATTGTGCTCAGACTGATCGTAAGTTCCACGATCCTATCTACCCCGCACAACTGCCACATGCATCCCAATTACCACCCCCCCCCCCCCCCCCCTCCTCTTATCAATTAAGTGACTAGTTCGTCCATGCAGACTCAAACCTCCACCCGATATACCTGAGTTCTTATGTATCCGCAATCGCCACATGCATCCCAACTACCCCCCTTATCAATTAAGTGATTAGTTCGTCTGAAGGGTCTCGAAGCTCTACTCGATATACCAGAGTTCTTATGTATCCAAGTAATGGGCCAGGCCTCTTTGACTATATATATATATATATATATATATATATATATATAGAGAGAGAGAGAGAGAGAGAGAGAGAGAGAAAGGAGGGATCCACGTCCCCGATTTTTTGCATCCCCAAGTTATCAACCGTTGGATCTTGTTTAAGTCATATAATATTAACCATTGATTTGAATGGTTCAAATCAACGGTTAAGACTATATGACTTAAACAAGATCCAACGGTTGCAAACATGGGGATGCTCGGAGATGCATAATAAGAGGGGATGTGGATCCCTCCTCATATATATATATATATATATATATATATATATATATATATATATAAGAAGGTAATTTTATATATTATGGTAAATAGTACAAAAGAAGGAATCGTATGGCATAAAATTGCGCCACCACCCTATCACACTCGTAAAATCATTCTCACAAAGACTACTATCTAACCCAAACCCAACATAACACGCTAGAGAATTTTTTAAGTCGCCCTTTTTGTAATGTAGGATCAAACACGAACAAAAGAAAAAGGATTGTTCCTCGAACCAAACCTCCTCTTCCTTGTTCTCTGCGGCAAAGGGGATGGTCTGCAGCTTAGAGTAGGTCCAACCATTTGGAGTTCAGCATAGACAATTGTTGATCCTCGGTATGGTTCCCAAGGTCATCCTCTTTGTCTTCAACATATTCATCTTCCTCGTCTGAAGTAGTCACGAACTCACAATAATACTCAAGATTTTTGGTGGTATGTTGTAACCCAACCCTTCAATATAGCTCCTTAAATTGGTTCCATGTCCAAACAACGTCTAGCCTATACCCTCCGGGAGAAAGCCACAAAGGTGGGGTCGACTTCCATACTGGAGTCCCCTCAGTCTATCACCTTCAGGGAACTAGGCACCTCAACAGCATTTGTGCCCTCTTCCTGAAAGACCTTGCCTATATTAGGCAAGTCATTTCTATGAAGAAACACAGAGGGCCTATTGGCTACGGATATGTCTCGTCCAAAGCAAGCCCCAATGACCTATGTGCTGGCCTGAGAGAATAGTCCAGACAACGAAACATTAGGCAAATCATCTGGATGAACTCTAACAGCATCCCCTTCACTAGCAGGAGCGGGATCTATTCCACCCTCAACCACCAAAGGTTGAGGCGAGATCACAGATTTTTCACGGAGGACCTCCAACAGTTCTTCACGAATAACCTCTTTAGTCGGGTCCAGGCACTGAGACACCCCATGACCACGTCTCATATAGTGGAGAATCCACTTGTATAGGACTGGTTGCTCAATGCATTGTCCATCTGGTAGACGCAACAGGATTACTTTAGGAAGATTATGCACCGCCTTAACTTCACCCAGCACCGGGGCATAATAGGCCAAACGTTGTCTACGTGCAATAGCAAGGTCCATCCAGAGGAGGTTCACGATTATATTTGCATTCATGCAAAGAGCTGCCTCATTCAGAATTGCAGAGGCAATTTCGAAAATTGGACCCAAGTCAGGACAACAGCTATATGACAAAAGAGTGGTCTTTCTCGACAAAATGTAACTGACACAATATATGTCAGAAAAATATTATTAAAGATATTATCAAATAATATAAAGGAGAAGCAATTTGAAAAATCGAATTATCGACGAGTGTCGCAGATACAAGGATAACTACTCTCTCTCTCTCTCTCTCTCTCTCTCTCTCTCTCTATATATATATATATATATATATATATAAAGGCTGTTAAAAGCACGGAGCCACCTAGATCTAGGCGTTTCAAAAATATTTAAAAAATCCAAAACTCTAACTGAAAATTGCAGAAAAAGTTAATAAAAATCCAAAATATGCATAGTCGAGTATCGAGAGGACTAGACAAGCGCCTAGGCAGGCATCGGGTGGACACAATGTGCCAAGACAGACGCCATTTAGAACAGTTCTCTCTCTCTCTCTCTCTCTCTCTCTCTCTCTCTCTCTCTATATATATATATATATATATATATATATATATATATATATATGTGGTAAACGGAAAATGAGTCATAGTACTCATATTTCTAAATAAGCAATGCACGTGTGGACCAATAGACATAGTGTACTAATGCACATGGGATGAAACACTCTATTCCTATTGGTCCACATGTGCATGTCTCATGTAGGAATATGAGCACTATGGCTCATATCCCGTTTACCCATATATATATATATATATATATATATATATATATATATATATATATTCTTGTACCAAAGCAATTCTATTACAATTAATGCCCCGGGGTAATTTAGAACTTATTACATCATCCTCTCTCCCCGGCCTCGCAGAGTCTGAATCTTTGCATGCAGATCCTTGTTTTTTTGTCTAATGCATCCTTCTCGATTTGCCACTCTGGCAGATCTCTATAGCATCTTCTAATCGGGTTGATCGCATCTCCAGGTACATCTTTCAATTGCTCACTAGCTGAATTTCTCGATTCCTCCCTCCATTGATATTTAAGGGCAAATCATGTTAAGGAATTCAAACCTCCGATCCGGTTTTTCAGTTCTTTATGTCTCTAACACTTTACTATTTAAGTCAATACTTGTTGACATAATTTTTGGTTTTGTAATAGGTAATTTGTTTGGTTCCAATGGGAATCGAACTCCATCCACCTCAGACTCATGTCTCTAAACTCAACGACGTAGGCTACATCTCTTTAACAATATATGTAAGTGTGTGTGAAAAAAGGTTCCTAAGGGCAATCCACATGTCAAAACCCCATTGGATACTAATAGAGATGATAAGAGGTCGGATCAAGTCGGATCCGGCAACTTCCATAGCACGCCCAAAAATATTTTGGGCCAAAATTTTTGGCCCGGCCCTAGTATTATAAAACCTAGGTCGTAACTAAACACATTGGGCATTAGGCCGACCCATAGGCTTTTCACGCCCATCCAACTACAAGCAAGAGCTATCCCATAAATGATATAAATTGTTTGTAGAGACACTATGCACATATAGACGGGCAGATCGACATTCAATGTTGTGGGGATCAAGCCCCTACTGGATTTTGTCAAAAGAAAAAACAAGCTATAAGTTTATATGGTAATTTCAGCAAAATTATTCAAACAAATATGGCCTTCTACTACTTATGTCATGATTAGAGTTTAGCTCAATTGGTAAATTATAACAGACATATTAAAATGTCCTTAGTCAAAACTAAGAACCTATTCTTTATGGTTTTATTTTTTCTAATCCCCAAGCCCCCTCTTAAAACTCATAATTTCTTTTCCTACTGCTCAAACCCCCTCTTTAAATTAACTATGGTCTTTATTATTATTTTTCTGATGGTCAAGCCCCTTCTGACTATAGTTTCTAGACAAGCCTCTGTATGTAGCCTTCAACCTTTTGCTAACAAGTTGATCATCATTTCATTCTAATGAGATGTGACTTGAATGAGTGCAACAAAACAAGGAAAGAAGGTAAGCGAAGTGCAGCTGCCTACATGGAATTCTCTTCATGTATACCTACAAAAAATGTATGGCAATAATCGGATGCTAAGTCTCCCTGGTTTCCTTGACCACGAGAAGTTGAATTATGGTTTAGCTGGATGTGGGAGTAGGATTGGTTGAGTTGTATGTGAGCAAGACGGGGGTAGAAGCAGCGAAAACCAGTGTTCTTACCATTAGTGGATTTAAGATGAGACTTGGAGTGATTTTGGGACTTGCAGTCAGTCATTTCATTCTAATGAGATGTGACTCAACACTACTTGTAGAAAAATGATTGCAAATAAGAACACTATGTTCTCAACTTACTGAATGAAAATATACATAGATATACAAAAGTTAATAGTTATTTTTACTGACATATCACTATTAAGCTCGTGAATGATAATATGCAAACATATGCACTTTGGCATACAAATAAATATAGTAACATCACTAGGATATTGTAATTCTCAGGGCTATATGAGGAGGACTAAAGAGAGCAAAATATATTTTAAAAAATACGAGTATACGAGTATATATATTATTTTCCTATAAACTTACAATTCTTCCTGGTTTATTCTTTTTGGTGTTCATCAACAAGAAAATTTTATCTTCCAACTTTCAGATCACACCATGAAGCCTACTTCTAATTGTATCATGGTTGTTGTTGTCTCTGTGTCCAGCTCAGAATTGAGAACGATCGGGGTTTACAAAACTGTTGGTTTAATATTGAGTACCTAGGGGTGGATAGTAGTGGGCTTTTGTGTGTGGAGTATCAGGTAGGGTTAGGGTCGGGCCGACTAGTTTCCATGACTCGGACCAATACTGGATCGGGCCTAAAAATGAGCCTGATCAAACTCATTTCACGATCGGATTAAGGACCCGACATGTGCCCAACATCCAACGTCTATCATTTCAAAACTCGATCCAATGTGATCATGATACCCGACATTTGCAACCTAGGAATTTAAAAAAGTAAAACTATTGTGATATTGGCAGATAATAATGTGAAAGAAATTCATCAAATTTTCAGAAAGCTTGCATATACTGCTGATGAAATATTAAAATATGACACTTAATATTCAAATACGAAAAAATGGTTGGTCCATCAAGGAGCATGATGATCAACCGGACCTCCAATTTGGAAAATTCCTTCTCTGACGGCATCCCTTGGTAGAAACCCATTAACCATCACTCTGCATGGCAATGTTAACTTTAAAAAAAAGTTGTCGACCTGACACTTACATTGAACAATTACCAATTTGGAAAATTGACACGTTCTCAAAAAAATTAGGATACCGGAACATATATATATATATATATATATATATATATATATAAAAGATGGAAGTGGGCACGGGCGATGCGGCCGATCGTGGAAACCCTAACCCTAGCAGCGCCAGCTTCTCTTTGGTCGGCGCTTGGGATCCCGGACAGGCGGATGGCGGCGGCGGGATTGGACTGGCGGTGGGCGGGGTGGATGGCGCACGCAAGGACGGCGGAGAGTGGTCTAGAGGCAACGAAGCAGGGAGGCAGTTGTGGGCGTGCGGCCCTAGAACCGTGCGGCCCTGGGCGGGACCTGCCGATGGCCGACTAAGGGGGAGATAACAGTATGACCCAGCAGGGCAGTCGACTCCTGGGTGGGCTGCAGCATGGGAGGCAGGGCGATGGGGTACCCGTCGGCATCGGCGGGTTAGCTGGGAGGCCGCCGCCTCTCCTGCGATTAGTGGATGGTCGATTTCGATAGGTGGGAGGGAGCACATCGCTGGCTATGTCATCGTGGCAAGCGAAGTCACTAGACAATGGGAAAGAGAAAGGGGTTGTGGGATCCACGGCGGGTGACAATGGCAACGATGGAACGTTCCAATATCAGGGTGGTTCGATGGGCCGGGAAGTGTGGGGACGACAGCTACAAACATGCAAGGTGCTTGCACGTCGTAGGCAGACATATGTCGCCCAAACATGGCCACTTCGACAACGGGGATGAATTTTGTGACGCCAAGAGGGTGGAAAACAGTTACAAAGCTTTGTTCCCGACGGAGGAGATAGCGGAGGTGACAGAGTATTGGAAGAATACACTCATAATGTATGTGTTTGGTGACAAACCATTCTATGAACGTATTCGCGTGTATGCCCACAGGGTCAGGCGACCAAAAGGTAGCATAGAAATATTCGCCAGGGAGAATGGGTTTTATTTTGTCAAGTTTGGGTCACATGAAGATGTGGAGCGCATTATACAAGGAGGGCCTTGGACGTTTGATGGACGCCTCATTATTCTTAAGGAGTGGTCACCGGAGTCGAAGTGGGAGAAGGACGTCCTCAATGTGGTACCAGTTTGGATACGATTCACTGGCTTCCCAATCAAATATTAGAGTGTTCCGTTGTTAATAGGGCTTGCTAGTCTTAATAGGCAACCCAATCAAAGCGGATGACGCAATATTATATCGATCCAGATTGATGTATGCTAGAGTATTTGTCGAGATCGGTGCAGGATGGGACCTACCCCATACTTTAGAGTATGATGTTACATCAGGGGAGGTACTCGTGCAGGCATTAGAGTATAAATGGATACCTCCAGGATGTAGTAGTAGTGCTTACTTTGGACATGACTCAAAGGCCTGTAAGGTGGCTACTTCGGTGGGTTGTGACTCAGTTGGCCGTGATACCTCGACGTCTACTTCAAGAAGTAACAAGGAAGAGGCTCTGATCCCGGCAGAGGGAGGAGAGGGTGTGTATGACGTTGCGGTTGGAGGTATGGACACAAGGGAGATGGTGGATGCGGTTACTGACAGGGTCGTTGGAAGTAGTAGGGATCGCGAGGATACTTGCATTGATGGGGGCTAAGTCAGATGATAGTATTTCATGCACAACCGAGGGTTGTAACAAGGGGTATGATTGCTACGGCCTACAGGGACCCCACCACGTCAGTGGCACCAAGTGAAGCCTTGTTTACAAGTAGAAAGCGACATGTCGGGCCAATATAGGAGGAGGCGTCTCGTGCGGATACTGGTGCTACTGATATAGAGGAGGATGTTTGTACAAACAACCCTGCGTCGACCGACCTAATCCGCCGGATAGCGCCCCAGGCAGCAATAGCGGTGAAGGGAATGACATGAGTCAGGTAGAGCCAACATCCCCCTCAGGTGTTGGATCTGGTGTGGTACATGGGGACATGATTGATAATTAATGTATATTATCTCCTGGAATGTACGGAGAGTCTGTTCGATAGGTAGATGGAGGGAGGTTTGTGACGTTCTTAGGGCATCGCAATGTTCAATAAATGCACAAGTGGAAACTAAGATAAAGGTGGATAGATTATTGGTGAAAAGAATACCGAGGCACTGGTCACAGGTACATAATCACAACCTATGTAACATGGCCAGGATCTGGGTACGATGGGAGAGTTTGGTGGATTGTCCGGACTTCACCTGAACAGGGACAAAAGCAGAGTATATTTCAGCTCTCACTGTGCTCACAAGGAGGAACGGGCTGCGATATAGGAGGTTGAAATAGGAGAACTGTCTATCAAATACTTGGGAGTTCCTCTGTCTATCAACTATACGAAAGATATGGATTGCCATAGCCTGGTGGAGTTCACACAACGGCGAGTGAAAGGTTGGCAGACCCGATGTCTTTCATTTGGAGGTCGGATTGAGCTTGTACGCTCCGTCATATCAGCCCTAGCCTTATTCTGGCTGCAGTCTATTATGTTACCTATTGTTACGATACAAAAAATTGAGCGTATTTGTGCTAATTTTATTTGGAGAGGACTTCATGCTATCGCCTGGGACCAGCTGTGTCGGCCATGGGAGGAGGGAGGGTTGGGTTGCGACCCTTGCAGACGCTACGTGATGTAGCAGGTATGAAACTGGCGTGAAAATTAGTTTAAAGGGGATCTCTATGGGCTGAGTGGATGCGCAACTGGAACCTGAAGGGGAGAAACTTCTGGAACTACAGGTTCAATAATACCGACTGTGTTACTTTTAAGTGGTTGTTGCAACACCGTGCTTCCATGAAAAATGCCATGCACAGACTATTCCGGAACGGGAGGAGTACGAACTTGTGGCTTGATCTCTGGATTGACCACAGGAGCTTACTTGAGAGAGTTGGTTATCACATGCTCGGGAAGGCAGACAGAAGGATGCAGATATAGCATATTGCAGCATGGGGAGTGGCAGCCAGAGTCATACACATTCATGACCAGGTTCGCCGCAACTATCCGGACAATCCTCGTGGATCGAAGGCACATGGAGACAGGTAGGTTTGGCAGCCGCCTTCAACTGGCTCTGGAGAGTGGGTTGTTGGATTTCAAATCCTGGTATGATTTTATACGTACAACACACGCTAGATTGGAGTATTTTAATTTTATCTAGTTCAAGAGATTGGCCCGCAAAATGCAACTATGCATGTATAAATTGTTGATGGGACGACTACTGACTATGGATAGAGTTGCTCGGTTTGGAGTCCATATCAGCTCCCAAAGGTGTGTCTTGTGTAACCAACATAATGAGCCAATGCGCCATTTATTCTTCGAGTGCACGACATCCTGGTTCCTATGGCAATCACAGAGTAGTTGGGAATTGGGAGGTTGTACCGATATGAGGGCTACTAGAGACATCAATGCGTGAATTAGGGACGAGAAATCGAGGTGGGCTTTGGTATATAGAGGCGCGTTTCAGACTCGCATCATCGGTGTGGCATGTCTGGAGAGAGCAGGCGGATCTTTGAGGGGCTTATTACCACCCTGATAAGGATTCTACACAATATTGAGTTTGATGTGTCCGCTATGTATGAGGAGTCCACATGGAGCCTGATTCTTATAGGAGTTGTATCTGATTTACTGATGAAATAAAATTTACCCTTCTTTTTAATATATATATATATATATATATATATATATATATATATATATATATATATATATATATATATATATATAGATAGATATTGTTGAGTTATAGGGACTTATTGTTGGTGTTTTTGTCTTTGGACTAGTAAAGATAATCCCACATTGGCTACACCACCAAGTGGGTATCTCATAAAATACTTTGTATGTGTTGAGGTGTGCACATGGGGTGTGGTGGGACACATGGGTGCCATATGGGGGTGTTTTATTAGGAGAAAAAAGGATTAACTCCTCAATGAAAGCTTTTAAGCTTTTTGTCATTTTCTTGGATATTATTCCATAGGAGCTACAGCCCCAAAGGGACTTAGCGACTAGGACTCGGACTAGGGCTCAAGGGCACAAAGAGGCGCTTTGTTGGCGCACTTTGCACTTAGCACGTTAGCATCGTCGCTTGTGCGCTTGTGTTGCGCTCGTGCGCTCATTTTATGCGCGAGTTTTAAGCTCGGGTTGCATGCGCGTATTGCATGTGCGTGTTGCATGAACGGGTGCTAAGCAGGTATTGAACGGGCGCTGAGCGGGTGCTAAACGAGCGCTGAGCGGGTTATGCATTGGGTTGCGATTGTGGGATATCAATTTTGTATATTGGTTTTTTAGTCCCACATCGGAAAGAAGAGGAGGATGGGCTTCCATCCTTCCCTATATAAAGAGCCATCTAGTCTCCATTTGAGACACCAAAAATTAAGAAAGATGAGTCCAAAGGAGTCCGTTCGAGTCACACAAAGAGATGACTACAAGCGTTCCAGAAGTTCTTTTGTGAACTTGTTGGCTCCTGGGAGCAGATCGTCGATAGAGGGCAAATCTTACTTTGAGCAACGGTGGTCTGCACCGCCCCAGCAAGAATATTTTTTTATTCTATCTTCATCTTTTTTCTTCTAGTTGTAAACGTTCTGTCCCAATTGCAACAGCGTTTGCAAGGAAGAACATATTTTTGGTTCTTAAGCTCAGTAATCTAGAAAGAGTTGTAACCCGCTACTATATTGTATTTTTTATATAGTTCTTCGTTGGATCGAGGTATATCAGTGAGGGGACTTTTGTGTGAACTCATGATCTCGACTTCAACTTCTTGTTCTACCATCTTTGATTAAGCCTCGGGACTAACAATCTCAAAGCAAGATTCGAGTAATATGGAGAACCGTGCAAGTTTTCTCGACACAAGTTTTTACAAACTTGAGAAGATTGACGAGCTATACTTCAATTATTTGGATGAGGAAGGAGTCATCTGTCAAATGTTGGACGTGGGTAGAGAGATCCAGGATCTACCATTCCTGCGGATGGTAGTGAACTTGATCTGGCGTCGCTGGAGACGTGCATTCCAAGAGAAAGAAAATCGATATTTGATGCAAGTTGGCGCATGGGATATGTCTGAAGCTAGTAGCCGCATGGAGATGTCTGAAGTTAGTAGCCGCATGGAGAAGTCTACTGCGGTTGTCGAAGAGAGACTGGCACTATGCATTTACGCATGGCAACAATAAGAACATGGAAGAACTCAGCACATAAGCGGTCTCAGCGCAGGACACTGCGCATGGCGGGCTCAGTGCAGTGTAGTCATTGTGCATGGCATTCTTTCAGTGCATGGCAGGACTTGGCGCATAGAAGCGTCTATGTGGCTAGCTCTAAGCAAGGTCTATGCGCGACCAGGTTATGCGCATAAGCCCTTGAGCACCTTGGACATGTCTCTTCAAGCATGAAGAAGGACCATGAGAATGAGGATTGCAGATCCAATTTCAAACCAAAATAGCAAGGTAAAAGCTTAACTTGGTTACTTTGATTACTTAACTTGGTTGCTATGATTGCGCGGGTTAAGTCATCTGGCTTGGTTGTTGACTGGTGAATGGACACTAATGCATCTAGCCACGGGAGCTCTAGGAAGAGCAGTTCACCGAGGTCAAGCCTATCACTGAAAAAGGCCGAAGATCTCGATAGCTAACAAGGATCAAGCAGAGGATCTGGGGATTAGGACAATGGTTCTAGACTTCGAGAAGTTACAGTCAAAGAAGTAGGTGTAGCAAAGTACCAGTGATTATCAAGGAACTGATCTCAGGAAGTTTGTTGCAGACTTGAGGGTGAACGTCCATGGTTGTCAGATGGTGATATATTGGCAGGAGACATACTTTGAAACAAGGCTTCAGCATTAGATGGATGTTCGAGCTTCTGCTTGTGAGTAGAGTCTCATTACAAGAGTTGTGGGACACCAAGATTATGACATGTACTATGTACCGCAAGATGTCTAGTCTATGGCTTAACTCCAAATGTGGGGTTAAGAAGGTGGAGAAGTGTGAGGTCTGTGCGCAGACAAAGATGACAAGAAAATCGTTCAAACGGGTAAATCGAAGTACAAATTTTCTGGAGTTGTACACTCAGATATCTGTGACTTCAAACAGTTCTCCATAAAGGCCATGATGAAGTATTTCATTACCTTCATCGACGAATACTCGAAATACGCGTTCGTCTATCTGCTCAAGGCAAAAGACGAAGCATTCGAGAAGTTCAAGAAATTCAGGACTGAGACCGAATGTCGAACAGGACAACTCAAGAGACTCAGAAGTGATCGAGACGGAGAGTATAAGTCCATTACCCTATCGAGGTAATAGAAGTGTCAAACATATGCTCCAGTAGTGCGGATGACAACCATCAGAATGTTAATTGCTCTGAGTGCAATTCATAAGATAGTTATACATCAGATGGATGTTAAAACAACATTCCTGAATGGAGAATTGACCAAAGAGATTTACATGCAACAGCCAAAAGGATTCATCATCAAGGGCCTTGAAGTCAAAGTCTGCAAGTTGGTGAAATCGTTATATGGTCTAAAAAAAGCTCTCAAAATGCGGCACGAGAAGTTTGATAAAGGTAATCAGGTCAAACGGCTACAGGGTCAGCGAGACGGACAAGTGTGTTTACACAAAGTTCGTTGACGGGAGAGGAGTCATCGTTTGTCTATATATGGACGACATGTTGATCCTGGACACGGATCGAGCACGTGTCACTGAGACAAAGAAGTCTCTCATCCAAGTTCAGTATGAAGGACTTGGGGGAGCTGATGTGATCCTGGGGATCAATGTCATCCGGACGGGCACTGTGTAGCGCTGTCACAGTCTCATTATATTGAGAAGATGTTCACACGCTATGGATATCAGGATCTTCCAGGGATCGATACTCCGTACAGGTATGACAAGAAGCTGAAGCCAAATCCTAGGAAAAGTGTCTGACAACTAAAATATTCAAGCGCCATTGGAAGTTTAATGTATGCAACATAGTTTAAAGTATCGGCCGATACCGATCCGATACGGCCGATACCGATACAGTTTGGCATGTCCCGATCCGATACCGACCGATATCCGATACTGACCGATACCGACATTAGAGGTCTCTTTTTCGGTCAATTCGGCAAAAAATATTGAATTAAAAAACCAATTAGCAAGGGTGTAAAAGCATAGTAAGGTTGTAAAAACATATGAAAGAGGAAAATTTATCTATCGCATATAAATCAATCGACAAGGATGACTACTATTTCATTCAATATCAAAAATACTAAGAAACAATACTGGAAATACTTTAAATTATGCATAAATGTATAAAATATATTATCTAAAATGTTAATAATTTACTAATAGTTGTTTGCTTTCCGATACCAAAAAATCCGATACTCCGATCCGAAACCGTCGATACTACCGATACCGCCGATCCCGATACTCATAGGAATGGTCTGATACCGATTCCGATACCGATACTTTGAACCTTGGTATGCAACTGCCACAAGACCTGACATAGCTTTTGCCGTCGGGATGCTGAGTCGATTCACGAGCAATCCAGGTGTTGAGCACTAGAAAGCTATGAGGAGAGAAATGAGAAATCTCAAGAGAACTCAGAAGTATGCATTGCACTATAGCGGTAATCCGACCGTAGTGGAAGGCTTCAGTAATGCAAACTGGTGTTCAGAAGAAGAGAGCTAAAGGTCCACATGAGGATATGTCTTCTCAAAGGATGGAGCTGCTATATCGTGGAAGACGAAGAAACAGACAATGCTCTCTCATTCCTCAAGGGAATTTAAGTTCTATGCACTGGCGGCTGAAACAGAGGAAGCAGGATGGCTTCTGGAGCTCATGTATGATCTTCTGGTGGTTCGTGCACATATTCGGCGGTACAGATTCACTGCAACGGTGGCATCAATTTTTTTCTTCAAGTGTTAGAAGAGATGTGCTGCTAAGGCACATAGTGCTCTATGAGCGCATCAAGGATGGCGTCATGGTAGCGGTTAACGTTCGGAGCTAGGTGATTCTAGACGGTCCATTTAAGACACTACATGAGTGCATCAAAGATGGCATCATTATAGTGGTTGATGATCGAAGTCAGGAGGGTTTGGCGGATCCGTTCATATAAGACCCCAAGCGTCAGCTGATCATAAGAACTATAAAGAAAAGTAGTACTCCATGTTACAGTGGCGACACCACATGAGGTACCTTGACAGGGTAAAGCCTCGGCTTCAGACCATGTCATAGCGGCGTAACACCGCATATAGTCAAGGACACAGCATGCATGGACTTGGAGGACTTTTGATATTCTGATTTTGTAATTCTAACATAAAGTTTTATGCTATTAGTTCAAAGAAAAATCTACTAGGCATCTAACTTTTGGTTCAAAGAATAATCATTAACTGGAAGAATATCAGGATCAGTGGATAGTCCTTTGAGACATTTAGGGGTTACGGACCCAGAATCACTGTTGTCTACTATATGTTCTCTGAGTAGAACAAAGTTCTATGAGAGGATGGCTTAGACGCCTTAATGAGTTCTAGGATATTTGAAATGTCAGACGTGCCTTACAGGAAGCACGGTAATACAGCACTACAAAGGAGCGAATGACTCCATGCTACAGTGTGTGACACTACGATGAGATTCCTCGATAGGGTAATGACTCGGCTTCGCGAGCCATGTCAAAGCGGCGTAGCACCGCATATAGGTAGGTGGCCTAATGATATAAAATAAAGAGTGGTAGGCAGCACTACAAAGAGGCCGGTGTCCTCATGTTACAGTGGTGTGACACCACAAAGAGTTACCTAGAGAGGGTAAAGCCTCGGCTAAGAGAGCCATGTCACAACGGCATAACACCGCAAGGAAGCACAAGGCTTCATGTTGGTAGTTTGGCACTACAAAGAGGCTGGGACCTCATGCTACAGTGGATGACACCACAATGAGGTGGGATCTCGACTTTGTGTCGTCATAGCGGAGTAGCACCGCAAGGAAGCGCAAGGCTTCATGCCAAGGACTCTTTAAAAGAACTCACCTAGAGTGTATGGAAAAAGATATAGGCCGTCTCTTGAGGGTAAACTTGTAGACGCCCAAGATACATACACCGAAACCAGGCATGCACAGGACCTTTAATGTGCAACCGGAAGCACAACTGATGTCATTGTGTGAGTGGAAAGAATTGCAGCTATGGTGTAGAATTCAAGGCTTAGTCCATTCGTGTATCATATTGTTATTCGACCCAAGATTCAAGTCGAAGCGACATCTATCCTAATGCATGATGGGCAGTCACTGTGAGGAACGCTCAACCCATATATTGAGATATGTGGGGAATTGTTGGTATTTTTGCCTTTGGACTAGCAAGATAGTCCCACATTGGCTACACCACCAAGTGGATATCTCAATATAATACTTTGTATATATTGAGGTGTGCACATGGGGTGTGGTGGGACACAGGGGTGCCATGTGGGGGTGTTTTATTAGGAGAAAAATGATTAACTCCTCAATGAAAGCTTTTAAGCTTTTTGTCATGCTCTTGGATATTATTCCATAGGAGCTAAGCTCCAAAGGGGCTTAGCGACTCGGACTCAAGGGTGCAAAGTGGCACTTTGTTGGCGCACTTTGCACTTAGCACGTCAGCATCGTCGCTTGTGCGCTTTTGTTGCGCTCGTGCGCTCTTTTTATGCGCTAGTTTTATGTTCGGGTTGCATGCGTGTGTTACATGAACAGGTGTTGAGCAGGTGTTGAACGGACGTTGAGCGGGTGCTGAATGGACGCTGAGCGGGCTATGTATTGGGCTGCGATTGTGAGATATCAATTTTGTATATTTGTTTTTTAGTCCCACATCGGAAAGAAGAGGAGGATAGGCTTCCATCCTTCCCTATATAAAGGGCCATCTAGCCTACTTTTGAGACACCAAAAATTAAGAAAGAGGAGTCCAAAGGAGTCCGTTCGAGTCACACAAAGAGGTGACTACGAGCGTTCCAGAAGTTCTCTTGTGAGCTTGCTGGCTCCTGGGAGCAGATCGTCGATAGAGGACGAATCTTGCTTTGAGCAACGGTGGTCTTCACCGCCCCAGCAAGAATAATTTTTTATTCTATCTTTATCTCTTTTCTTCTAGTTGTAAACGTTGTCCCAATTGCAACTGTGTTTGCAAGGAAGAACGTATTTTTTGTTCTTAAGCTCAGTAATCTATAAGGAGTTGTAATCCGCTACTATATTGTATTTTTATATAATTCTTCGTTGGATCGAGGTATATCAGTGAGGGAACTTTTATATGAACTCATGATCTCGACTTCAACTTCTTGTTCTATCATCTTTGATTAAGCCTCGGGACTAACACTTATTTAGTCCCACATCGGATAGAAAATAAGAGGACTAGCCTCCTATATATATGTACTCCCTCTTAAGAAATAATCAATCAATTACTTTCTTTCTATATGGTATCATAGCCAAAGCTCTGAATCATTTCTCCACAAAAAAAAATTTCCTTCCCCCCTGTCTCTCACCTCAACCCCGCAATTCTGGTCGTGGCCGAGAAGGCAGGAGACAGAGAGGTAGACGTGCAGGTCAAGGAGGCAGGGGACGTGAAGGCCGGGGAGTTGCTCACCTACCTGTGGCAGAGGAGACCACTACTGAGATGACTGGAACTGAGATGACAGAGCTGGAGGAACTACGTCAGTTCAAAATTCAGATTGAAAGTTCTAGGGGCAAGGGACAGGTCACCCAGGATCTGGATAACATTATATACCTTGGTAACTTTACTGGTTACGCTACTCATATGGGCAAAGGTTTCCCGGTTCAGGCACTTGCATCTACTAAATCTCATACTGGTTGGATCAGACCCAGGTACATCTAGGCATATCACAGGTGCATCTAGTGAGTTTGCATTATATTATCCGAGCAAGCATATGCATCCCGAGACAGTTCAGACTGCTGATGGGACATCCCAACCCATCAGGGGTAGTGGCTCGGTCCATTGTACTTCATATGTTACCCTGTCATCTGTATTGCATCTTCCTTCGTTTTCGGTCAACTTACTTTTTGTTAGCTCTCTCATTGATCAATTGAATTGCAATGTTCTTTTTTATCGGGATGTGTTCTTTCCAAAAGAAGGCCACGGTGAAGAGGCTTGGGACTGGCATCAGGCATGATGGCCTTTGGTACCTGGACAGAAAGGCTGCAATGCTTGCTGCTACTATTAGTGGAGGGCTAGAGACAGAAGTAATGCTTCAACAATGTATATTGGGACATTTATCTTTTGATAGTTTGAATAAGTTAGAACCTGAGATAATGAATAAAGTAGACAAAAATGTTATTTTGTAATGCTTGTGAACTTTGGAAGCATACATGTTCTACTTATAAAATGGTTGATCTTCGAAATTTTGAGTCATTTGCACTTGTTTATTCTGATGTTTGGGGACCGCATCCTACTACTTCTATCAGTGGATTCAGATGGTTTGTTACCTTCATTGATTGCTACTCACGTATGACCTGGATCTACATGATGAAGCAGAAATCTGAAGTGTACAAATATTTTCAAGACTTCTCGACGTATGTGAAGATCCAGTTTGGAGTACATGTGAAGATTCTTCGAACAGATAATGGGACCGAGTACACCAACAAGGAGTTTACTAATTTCATCTCTAGTCAGGGAATTCTTCATCAAAGCACTTGTCCAGACACTCCTGCTCAGAATAGGGTGGTTGAACGCAAAAACAGGCATCTATTAAAAGTGGCACGTTCTTTGATGCTGACAATGAATGTGCCGAAGTTCTTGTGGAGTGAGACTGTTATGACAGTAGCTTATCTAATCAACAAGATGTCGTCAAAAGTATTAGGGATGAAAACACCATGCAAGATGCTCTTGGGCTCTAATATTTTTATTGTTCCACCCAGAGTGTTTGACTGCACACATTTTTTGCAAGATCACAAAATGATGGTGAGCAAGCTGGATCCACAAGCAGTTAAATGTATCTTTATGGGCTACTCATCAAGTCAGAAAGGATACAAGTGTTGGTGTCTCACTGAAAGAAGGTTGTTTGTCAGTATGTACGCGACCTTCAGGAAGTTTGAACCATTTTATGGGGAGAAGACAGAGTTAAGTTCCTTGTTCGATGATGGCTCTATTGATGCTAGTAGAGAGGAGGAGAATGAGAGTGGCATCGTGGTTGGTATGATTCCATGTCCTTTTGAGTCACCGATGAGTTGTGGTGTCTCTGGGGGAGCCGACAGTCAGAGGGGGTTGAGAGTATATAGGGGGCATGAGCAGCAGGCGCAACATGAGCTTTCCTCATGTGCCTATGCAAGTACCCACAAATGCCGATATCTCAAGTCCCTCTTCTCCAGGACCTTCTTCAGCTCTTCCACCTGAGTCACCCGGTAACAATTCCTCCACTGATACTTTCTAATACTCTTGTCTTGCTTCGTAGAACTTTTAGAGTCAAATGCTAGAAAACCTCCAGCTAAGTTTGGCAGTTGGGATCATACTTGCCTAATTTGTCAACCCCTCATACGTCCCACGAATTGGGACGAACGACCCCAAACGGTGTGCGTTCGCAACCCGTTCGTCAAATTTAGCGACCCGGATTTTGATGGCTTTGGTTATGAACTTATGATATTTGGTTTAGTTACAAGAATATTGTTTATGCTTTCCTTCACTTGGATTTTGATGGCTTTGTTTATGAACTTATGATATTTTGTGTATCTATATAATTGTATATGGTACAAAAGACGACCCAGATAAAAACAAACAGCGACCCCAAATAGCGTACCGAATAAGCATACCCCCACCGCACCGCGTACAGGCTGAGGTACCCCCACCGCACCGCGTACAGGCTGAGGTACCCCCACCGCACCGCGTACCCGTACCACGTACCAAAGAGACCTACGATCCTGGTAACAGTGGTTGGGATACTATAGTAACTATATTGTCAGCAGATCCCTTCAAAATAAATAATGTAGCAATAGTAAAAAAAAATGTAAAAACTAACTCGTCTTAAATGTAAAGAACAGATATACTCCAGCAGAAAACATGAAGTTGAAAGAAATTAAGAGATTCGCAAGCCTCATTGGATCCAAGCAATACCAATTAAAACTCAAACAAGTGACAATGGCCCCTCTAATTCAGATCAAGATCATAACAATTTCAGGAAAAAGATCACAATGAATAGAAAATTAAAATAGAAAAGCTAAGTTGCAGAAAACTAATTGCTGCAAAGATAGCATGGGGCATATCTCGCTAATAGGTGAAGGAAGAAACTAGAAACTTAGACGGGTAGCATATTAAATGGGAAAGTATCTCATCAATTGTCGAATTTTGAATTTCAAAATACCGCATACAGATTTCTACAAACATAATAACCACCTAATGATCTTGAACTCCTAAAAAGTCCCACCATTCCAGGGTTGATCTAGAGGCCTTTGAATAATCCACGGGTACTACCCCCCTGGCCTGTCCTATTCACAAACATTCTTTTTCTCTAGTAATGTTTATGTGGTAGTTTGTGTACACAAAAAAAAACTCCTGATAGAGATTTAAATGTTTGTTTCAATTCATAGAGGACCTAGCAATATACATATAGTCAACTACATCAGCTAGATGTCAAGATTCTTCTTCCCTTTCTTATTATCCAGCATTAGATTTGTTTTACTCTCTTTTTTAGTTTTGTTGTGTTTTTCCTCGTGCTCTTGTTTCTTCCTCTTTTATTTTCTTCTTACATACCCAAAAAATATCTAATGCTCTTATTTTTCTTCTTTTTTTCATTTTCTTCAAAGATTTGACAATTTTAATAGCTGATTGTCGACCCGACGTCAAGCCTATATTGGTGGCATATCCTAGCCAAGGTAACTATAAGCATGAGACGGCCATGTCATAGAACTTTGAAGGCCAATGAGTGGGTAGGTAGACTACATTTTGGTTATGCAATTTAAGCTCATGCAATCAAGGGACAGCCTCCAAGTTCCCCTAGCCCCTAGACTATAAAGAGAGGCAGGCCATAACTATATAAAATTCAGATATTAAATTTAATTAGATAAATTAGATTCGACTCGCATTAGTTAAGGGAGTACAAGAAATTTTCAGTTTATTTACAGTAGAATAATTGTGCGATAGTATTGCTGTGTTTGGGTGCTGATAGCGGATTTCAGCCAGAAACGAACAAGGCAAATAATATTGCTTGTTAGTTGATCTTTGCAAGTGATATTGTTTGCTACAGAACCCATCTGCCACCATTCCTATCGACAATAATATTGCTAACCACCTAATGATCTTGAACTCCTAAAAAGTCCCACCATTCCAGGGTTGATCTAGAGGCCTTTGAATAATCCACGGGTACTACCCCCCTGGCCTGTCCTATTCACAAACATTTTTTTTCTCTAGTAATGTTTATGTGGTAGTTTGTGTACACACAAAAAAACTCCTGATAGAGATTTAAATGTTTGTTTCAATTCATAGAGGACCTAGCAATATACATATAGTCAACTAACATCACCATAGTAACTATATTGTCAGCAGATCCCTTCAAAATAAATAATGTAGCAATAGTAAGAAAAAAATGTAAAAACTAACTCGTCTTAAATGTAAAGAACAGATATACTCCAGCAGAAAACATGAAGTTGAAAGAAATTAAGAGATTCGCAAGCCTCATTGGATCCAAGCAATACCAATTAAAACTCAAACAAGTGACAATGGCCCCTCTAATTCAGATCAAGATCCTAACAATTTCAGGAAAAAGATCTCAATGAATAGAAAATTAAAATAGAAAAGCTAAGTTGCAGAAAACTAATTGCTGCAAAGATAGCATGGGGCATATCTCGCTAATAGGTGAAGGAAGAAATTAGAAACTTAGACGGGTAGCATATTAAATGGGAAAGTATCTCATCAATTGTCGAATTTTGAATTTCAAAATATCGCATACAGATTTCTACTAACATAATGTAGAGAAGAGAGAATTTTCTCCTTTATATTTGGCTAAGCACAATAGATGATTTGGATTGCAAAGATCGCAAGTATAGTTTTTCATGACAAATGGTTCATCTTTGTAATTTCAATTTTGGCATGTTGAATCACATTCACTTTGCTAATTAAACTTGGTACTAACTCAGAATATGTCTTTTCAATTTTTATCTCGCCTCCGCCCCTCCTAAATGAGACCCTATGCCACACCATTACGAAATGTGGGGTAGTTACCCACAACCACATAGACTTATGCCTAGAGAGCTTCCTAGCTCACTAGTTAACTCAAATTAAGGTGGTTATCCCTCCTAGAATAGGTCTCGCTCGGTATTCCTTTTGAGAGTAAACTGTCATCTGATTTGATGGTCTATTTGAAACTGCAATACAGTTTTCATTCCATGTGAACGTGATGAGACCTCAAAATAATGATTGTTAACTTTTTTCCATATCACAGCAGTATGCATTTGACGTCTTCCTTCAATTCACACAAGACTTTTTGTAGTATTATTGGGAAGCCTAAAATGCACCCACCTCTTGACCTTTGTGATATTTTAAGCAGTTACTGAGTTAGCTAACTCATAGGTTTGACCAAGTTGGAGTCATGCTAACCTCCACGTGAGTTTTGCAAGGAGGCATCCAATTCATCCTTTTTATGCGTGATCTTGAAGTATCTTTAAGATAACCTTGCTTTCTACCACAACAAATCCATTTGTATGTGATGATTCCGTTTGCTCGTCTGTAATGGCTCCTCTATCATCAAGTTGCAGTTCTCTTTGCATTTTAATAGATTGCAAGAGATTTCTTTACAGATCTTTTTGTACAAGGTCACTACACTACTAAAGCTTCATCTGGGGCCGCTTCAAATGAATAGCCTTTACAGTTCCTTTTTTTGAAACTATTTATTAAAAAAGCCATTGATATATTTTGTCTAGCCATATCTTATGAGGTGGTGACACCACATGCTAGCATGTAGGTCATATAGCAATTAATATTTCCCACTAGTGAGTCATATTGGCTTCTTGATATCTTTCGACTTAACAGTACCATGCACAATATGAATATGTCTAATAACACAATTCTATTGGTTATCTATGATTTTGTCTTCTGAATTATCAAAAATCTTCAGGAGGATCTCCCGGCCTCTCTTTTGTACTAAGCCGCCATGATGGATCGTAGAGTGTCTAGAATATGGATCCTAATAGATGGCATTCCATCAGTTTGTCTTCTTTAGGCTAGAAAGAGTAAGGCCAAGGTACTCCACCAGCCACGTAGTCACCACATCCCTTAGTGTAGCTCAGAGCACACTTCTCCGTTCTTTACTAGTAATTCTTCCAAATGAATTATGCACGGTTCGAGAAATATAGCAGAAAACTTCCCATGGGAATTCACATCCCAGACCCCACCCCCCTCTATTTTGAAAATATGTGATTGTAAAGACCAAGAATGTAAGGTTGCACTGAATACAGAAAAAGATGTATATTATCTATTAGTCGTTGCTTTCAATTACACACTTATTTTTCACAAACAAACTCGGTAAAAGGAGTAATTTGATTTAGTGAAACTTATTCTGTTATTTTCCACTGACAGCACAGATATTAATGATGCATGTACATGATTTAGTTTTCATGGGATCTCCAGATTCTGGTAAACAGATAAATTAGTAAAGAAGTTTTAAGTAATGTGATTTCCTCTCAGAGAATATTTGCAGATGAAGGTAATGGAAAATATATGGATACCATATATGATATGCTCTACCATATTTATATGGTCTACCTGTTCAGTAAGCATTATAACTGGGTGCCCAGCTCTTTGTAATCTTTCAAACATACTGCACTCGTAAAGAAATTTGCTTGCCACATTAGAAAGAACGGTCGCTGGGAGCTGCTTTGGATCCCCAACCTTTATGAAGAAAAATGACAATGGTCAAAATATAATCAGTGATTAGAATCACTCTAATATAATGTTATTACCATTATACACCGTGTTGCATTTGACTTGAGAAGTTGGAGAGGAATTAGGCTTGCTGGTTCAAGAGCCTATGCATAAAAGTCCAAAAAAGAACCAGTGATCAGTATGAGTACAAGCTAAAAATCTAAAACATATATTACAACATTAAACAAAAGATGCATACTTGTGCTGCTTCGTCGATTATAACAACATCAAACAAGCACTGTTCAGAAAATCTTCCAAACTTACTGCTGGAAGCAGATTCAGAGCAAACTCCATATAGATCACCGCCACAACCGCTAAGCGTTGTTACCACGATTTCGGCCTCCATTAGGATAGATTTCCGAATTTTATTCTTGAGAGACCAGTTTTCCTCCGAAATTTTCTTCTCTCGGGACTGAGCAGCAGCGAGCTCTCCACATAGGGCTTTTTTCTGCTCATACAGGATGTTTAGTTTGGCCCCTATTGCTGCACCCGACATTTCCTGCACGTCGTTCACCTTAGAAGCCCCATCACAACAAGAAATCTTTGTGTCTGCATCCGCAGAATCAAGTGCAGCACGCTTAGATTCATATACTCGTATACTATCGACTAACTTCTCTAGTCTAGAGCGAAGCAAACTAGAGGTCTCCATATTTGTCACCTTCTTTGCTTCAACATTGTTAATCATATCTTCCGTCAAGCGCTGTTCAACAAGCCTATCAATGAAAAAAGGCTGTGAATTTGGATGAACTGTTTTAGCATTGCCAACCCTTACAAGATAAGGTTTGTACACCTTTGCATCATTCCCATAAAGACCTTCACTTATCCGTGCTACAAGTTCATCAACTGCCGCATTGGATTGTGCACAAATAAGTACCCTCGCTCTTGCAGTGCGTTCTGGTGGTCCAGAGAAGTCTTTTTCAGTATCCTTAATCATTTGTTTTGCAAAGGCTGCATCCTGCCACGCCCTTGCAACTGCAGCTGACTGGCTACTCGACGTTCTTGAATTATTGGAGGCTAGATTAATTGGCCTTGAAGCACTATTAAACTTTGATGAACAGTTTTCACGCATTGAGTGTAAAGAAAGCAAAGCACTAACAGTTGCAACAATAGTTCGAGTCTTACCAGTGCCTGTAAGTTAGCACATATTTAGATTTGGATATACTATTTATACTGAGAATAACTACAAACGATGACAAAATTGGGAAGTATTTAGACCTGGAGGGCCCTGAATGAGGCAAAGCTCAAAATTTCTCCTTGAAGACTGTGGTCCAATGGCAACTGTGATAGCACGGAGCTGACTGTCATTGAATGAAAACTTTAGTGTGTCCTGCAGAGGCTTTGAGAGCTTATCCAGATTGACTTTTATATACTCATTGCATCCAAGAGGGCGATCAACAGGATTCAAGATAATTGGAAGCACGGGAATATCATGCAATGATGAAAGAGCCTGAAATTCTCTAACTTGGGGAGTAATACTCATTATCCGGTTAACATACCATTTGCTTCGCTCAATAAGAAGCCTCCTCACTTTATTTAAGCGGGAAGACTTATTTGGAAGATAGAACCTGATAACAAGAACCACTGACCGACTTCTATTGCTTTTCTCACGTCTTTCCACCTGAGATAAACCAATAACATATAAGGTACATATTCAATAAAATATAAAACCATATATTTTAAGTAAAAGTAAATAAGAATCAACTTATATACCTTCCCAAGAACATGAATATCGTGAGCAGATTTTTTGAGAGGTTCTCTAGTGAGCAGTACCAAATCATTTTCTAAACAGCCTTTCGAAGGAGCAGATTCGCCTTCATCGGGACGACCACGAACTAGATGGAAATCATCAGTCCTTTCAACTGAAAGGATACAAAGACTACCACAGCAAATGTCTTCTGAAGACGTCTCTAAATATGAATTATGTAACTGAGCCTTGAACTCCTCCAAAACCAATGGCCGAAAAATCTCGACATAATGCTCCATTGATCGAAAACACAAAGGCACTTCTTTTAAATTGGTTGCAGTAATGTTATCATTGTCATTACCAGAAGATAACCCGACAATAGCAAAGTAATCCAATTCTAAAATTGGTCTATACCACTCATCAAGTTTTGGAGGTTTAAGTCTTCTCGACCCTGCACCGGTTCTGCTAAGGAAGCCAGACTTAATACTTGTTGGCATCTGAAGTTGAACAACTTTCCGTTTAGGAGCAGGAGCAATCGTCTTCGTCAGTATAGCCTGCGGACGCCTAAAAGTATCAAGTGCACGCTCCAAAGGATCATCTTTCGCATCACACACCAACTCCCTAACCATAGTATTTTCTTTGCCTAAATCATGATCAGCTTTAGAAGTCCTAGAAGTAATAGTTTGAGTTGATGATTGAACTTTAACAGGTCGGCATGATGACCCCTTGCGAACAGAATTGGCACTGTTATGCGGTGTGGAAAGGTTGCTTCCATTGTTTAATGAGTTGCCATTTATGCCGATACACGAACCCATATTTCCAACAGTGGATGACTCGTCTTCAGAAGTCATTCTTTTGTTGTCAAGCACATCATCTCCTTGCTCTTCCTCAAAAAATATCCTAGACGGGAAAGGCTCCAGAATGTCTCTAGAGAAACTAGTAGTGATAGACTCCATTTTGCCATCAGATGATAAGCCTTTACCAGCAACTGAAGGTTCGTCCACTATGCAACTTGATTTGTTGAAAGATGAATCTAACAACTTTGGAAAGGCCACATTTGAGGTTTCATCGTCTGAGAGAACAATTACTTCTTCATTTTTAACTTTATGCATTGGCTGTGTGCTCTCAGAACACACACCTCTGCCAGATACATGATTATCTATATTTGATATTTTCACTCCAAAAGGAGATTCTGAAAACAAAGATGTTTCATTTATTAGTTTTCCTACACCAGTAACAGAATCTTCACCAGATAATGATATTGTAAGACGAAGTACTTCATCCTTCAAGCTATCAAAAGAAATATAATCTGAAAGGCAAAGATACCATGTTAAATAACTAGCAAAAATAAATGACAGAAGCGAGGTAAATTTCAAAAGAAACAAAAACCAACCACATTGTAAAATTGCTTCGATGACACTAATTGTGCATTGGGATGAACTGCTGCATGAAGCCTTCAAAATATCTATCAGAGAAAGCATACACCTCTTCCAGTATCTTTGCATAACAACAAGGGATGACTTCCCCCAGTCCATTAGATCACAAAGCCATTTGAACTCAACTACACAAGTAACCATAGGAACTGAACTCTCTAACAGCTCTGGAGCAGGAAATCGGAGCCTTCTAAAAACAAGTGGAAGCGTCTCCAGCAACCGATACAGTGTTACCTGAAATAACAGACTAAACTTGGAAAAACAATAAAAGAAATCCACAATGAAGAAAACAGAAATAAAAGATGAACTTGGGATTGTTCCTCAATCATCACAAGCCAAAGAGATTAGATGACAAGTTAAAATTTAAAACAGATAAAAATAAATAGATAATTTACAACAATAAACAACAAAAGATGAAAGGCATTCTGGACCTGATATTTGTTGTCTTCAATAAAATTTTTCCCTTCGCGTAAAACATTTAGTATGAAAGGCCACATAATTGATGACAGCATGTAAGTGAACTTCTTCCAAGATTTCAAGTCGATAACAGTTGCTTGACATCCAGAAGTACCTACTGAATTCGGAATACATGGTTGCCGTAAAAATCCTCCATCAGAAGAGAACTTCCCGGACTTTGTATCTTCGAGAAGAATGACAGGTATTTCCTGAGGAGATCCAGTCACATCCTTAACTAGTTTACTCACGACGAGAAATAAGTGCTGAAGATCGCGAAAATTAGTCGAAATGCAATCAACTTGGACCTGAAAATTGAGCATTACTAAAGAAAATTTACTCCAATAAATTGGCAAAGTAAATCCACATAAGTGATAAATGGAAATCTTAATAGCAGAAAGAACGAACTTTGTTAAAGCTTGTCTACTACAGTGTAACAACAAGCATAACATAAACAAGGTCAATAACTGCCCAATGCAAGGAAACCACAAATAACACAAACTTGTGCCTAAATGTTCAAATATAATTTCTAGCTTTTTAATAAAATATTATTAGTATGGCTTTCTGAAACCAAGAACTCGCAACTCCGATTTGAAACCGCCAAAATTGTCGACATAGATAGCCATAAGAAGGGTCCAACCAGTTCTGATACAGAGAGTACAGAATACGAATCTTGACTACAATATGCTGGCTTGTTGGAGACTTTGATTTGATTGATATCGACAGGCTACAACTAGGGGGCCTACAAAAATATTATTCAGTTACGGTTGGAACTTCTACTCGGTGGGAGCTTACAAAGTAGAAAAATATTGTAAAATACCTCAAATGTGGATGGACGAATCTTCAAAGCCGGACCTCTTAGGTAAAAACTACTCAAATACTCAAATTGATCCAAATCAGAAACTTGAAAATTCCAAAGGTAATCCAGTAGATAGATATCGGTAACAACAACTAGTTGCGGAGTTGATCTACGTATCATACGACCTGATATCGTGTTTGTAGTAAACCTTGTAAGTCAGTTCATGCATTCTTCTCATGAAGAACACCTTGAAGTTGTATACCAAATTTTGAAATATTTGAAAAGCGCTACAGAAAAGGGTTTATTCCTCAAAAAGAATAAACAACGAAGTACTGGGACGTATATTGATGCAGACTAGACATACTCAGTTACAGATAGAAAATCAACATCAAGATATTGTACTTTGTATGGAAAAACTTAATAACCTGGAGAAGCAAGAAAGTGAAGTTGTCCGAAGTAGTACAGAACAATGCAGACCAATGACTCATGGAGTGTGTGAATTACTGTAGCTGCGATAGGTTTTAAAGGAGCTAAACAGAGATATGAACATGCCTATGATGTACTATGACAACAAGGCAGCGACTAGCATTGCACATAATCCAGTCCAACATGACAGATCAAATCATATTGAAGTTGACACACTTTATAAAGGAAAAGCTTTGAGCATGAGCTAATTGTATACATTTTTACCAACAGATAGTTATTCTCACAAAAGGATTGTTCAAACATAACTATGAGTTTCTCGTCAGCAAGTTAAACAAAGAGATAATTACACACCAACTTGCGAGGAAGTGTCAGATAGTTAGGTCGAAAACCATCAAATTAGTTCTGATTTCTAGGAATTAGTTTCAGATTTTACGCTTGATTTATTTCCTTAATTAGTTAGTCAATAATTTGTTTTTCTATTATAATAATTTGTTTTTCTATTACTAGAATCAAGGGATTCGATGGCAGATATGTTGTCATATCTCCCTATCAAGGTTGTAAAAGGCGCTAGGAGTTAAGCGAACGGCCACCCACCGCCTAGCGTCTAGTCCGCCTAGGTGGCGCCTAATTCTAGGCGGTCGGAGAAAAAAACAGCAGCAAAAAAATGAGAAGACGAAGTGTGTTGCGTGTAGTGTGTTACGTGTACACTCGCTGTTTATATGTGTTACGCGTAAAAAAAAACAAGAGCCAAAAAAACTCACTTCATTGTGTTTATATATGTGACTCACTCACTGTGTAGTGTGTTACGTGTACTGTGTTTAGTTTATATATGTAACTCACTTCACGTGTTACGTGTACTGTGTTTATATATGTGACTCACTCACTTCACTTCATTTCTTCTCTCAAAAAAAGCAGCAAAAGAAAAAGAAGAAGAAGAAGAAGTAGAAAAATAAGACTCACTGAGTCTGTGGAAGAAGAAGAAGAAGAAAAAGAAGAAGAAGCATGAGAAGAAAAAGAAGACTAAGAAGAAGAAGATGAAGAATGCTACATGCACTTGCTGCTGCTTCTGTTGGATGCCTCACGCGGGCAGCTCCAATTTGGTTTTTAGGTATTTTTTTGACTTGCGGGTTGTCGGATTTCGGGTCGGACGCCAACTTAAAAAAATTCTAAAAAAGGCCTAGGCGGCCTCCTTTCCTCCCGAACGCTTGCGCATAGGCGACTGCCTCTCCGCCTAGAGCTGCCTAGGCGGACGCCTAAACCCACCTTTCCTGTGTTGCCGTCTGGAGGCTGATTCCGGCCGAATATTGGGCGGTCACTAGCCGCCCAGCACCTAGGCGCCGCCTAGATCCACTTTTTAGAACACTACATGTATATTCTAGTTTTTTCCTTTGTTATCAATAATAAAGAAAAAATGAATTACTTCTTCAAAGCTTTCAGTCAGAAAGACTTGAAACTTTATGGGTTACAATGTGAGTATAAGACACTCAAATGCATGTGTACGGGTGTATGCATGTGTTCAAGTATGTAAATGTATCCATGTGCCTATGTATGTAACCACACTTGAAATTCAAGTAAAAGAATACCTGTTTTAAAGTAAATCTCAACCCCAAAAATATGGCAGATAAAGAAGAAGCACCAGCACAAAGGAACTTTAGTTGAGAAGTCATATCACGGGCATTGGAAACATGTTCCAATATAACCTTACCAGATTGTCTAATGACCTGCAAAAAGTGCAATAATTTTGTGAATATATATCATAAAGTGAATGTAGTTTGATTATCATATTTATTCCGTTGACTATTTCTTATTTCTTCTTGCACCAATTAGCAATTTTCATACCAAACATCAGACAGAATATAATGCTTTTTGTAATAACTGTATGAGAAAGTTGGCACTCACATCATTAGGGTCTATACTCAAAATAATCAGAGTTTCTGCCATTTTTGGTTCCCATGTCCACTGCTTATGGAGTCCATGCCTCTCCATTTGGGTGATAAAATCGGCAGCAAACCTGAACAAAGTTTGGATAAAAATATGTATATATCATACAGAGTTCAGCATCAATATACAACAACAATATCACTACGATGTGGGAAAAGCATTTTGCCGGACTGGGAAATTAATAGGATATGATCAAAGAAGGCAAGCCTTCGAACTACCAAAAAAAATATGAATAACATATGTACAGTATATGGTGCAAACCTCTTGAGAGTATGTACTAAAGTGATGCACTTGGCTGACACCAAAACTGAGTTTATCGATTCCTTCCCATCACCACCATCATCACAACCATTTGGAGCTTCCCATCCAAATGATGAAGATATCTCTCTGGCATATGATGAAAGCCAGTCTCTTAATGGACAGAACAGATCAATAGAAGAGTTGGCATGGACCATTGAAATATGGGAAAGTGCCCAAAGAACAGCCTTGGAAAGAGATACCGGAAGCACTGAGGGACCAATTTCAATCAGAGCATCATGCCATAACATTGGAATGCACATCCAATCCATGTATCCATGAGAAGCAAGCTTGCTTTGCATATTAAATTCACTCCAACAACTGCTCTCCTCCTCGACATCATGCATGAAAGGAAGTTCATCTTCCTCATCAAGATAATTTGTATTAGTGCTGAAGTCAATGTTAGAAACAGAATGGTGCTTCAGCATTGAAGAAATCAAAGCAGAAGCATCAGATATGATGATAGTTTGCATCAGATCAAATGCTGGTTGGCGCAGAGAACTATGAAGAGATGAATCCTTCAATGAACCGACGAAAGAAGGACCCCTGTTCCAGAAATTAACCCACAAACATGTCATCTCAGTATATAAATTAATGTACAACTTTGAATTACTACACGTCAGATTATAGCAAGTTGTTGAAAGCCCAAATTCATCATTTGATGGAAACACTCAAGTCCGGTCTCCTCTGATCAGTGGATTGTCAACCACCGGACCGTAGCTCCTCACCAAATGTCCTTGGGTTCGCTTTCAATGAAAAAGGAACTCTCGCTCAGTGGGAAGAAAGCATGCTCAACTGCCTTTTGAAAAATGGAGCATCGAGGTCAGTTGTAGGAAGAAGCGCATGATTGAAGCCAAGCGCACTGATGAACTAATTAAGCAAATTGGATTCTGGGCCATGGGTTGGGAGTTTTAGTAGGCTTCCTTAGTGAAATGTGAATTCTACCGCTCATATTGTGTCGGTGTGAATTTGGTGAAAAGAGGACAATTGGATACTAATTGAGGGGGTATCGACCCCAATCTATATGATAAGGATCAAGGACCTATATTACATAACTGAAGTGGGACGAATAGAGACTGGTTAATAAAGGACTAAATAAAGAGAAAAATAATACTTTCTTACACATGTAAAGACTAAGTAATTATAGTAAACACAATGGACAATTTATTATTAATTTTTGAAAGAAAAAATGTCAGTTATTAAAGGACAGTAGTTGCTAACTCTCAATTGGCAATGTAGAAAACTACAACTGGATACTCCATTAAGATGGAGTAGGTGCATATATGTAGTAGGGGAAGCCTACTTATACTACTCATGCTAGAGCTATCGTAGATAGTCCCATCATTGTGCCTAATAGATTCATTTATCCCATGATTCTAAAATGATAACAGAGCTTCTAATCCACAAAATTTTCCAACCCCAAACCAAAATTCTCAATTTAACCCTAATTTCAAGAAACCTTAAGCTTAGTCTCATTTCAACCATCATGTTTTAATTTTATGCATAAATGCTTCTCAATTTCTTTGTCGTGATGAATCACTAATCATAAATATCAAAAATTATCATTCATAGGTATATCTTGTCCATCTAATCTGTACTCCACCTCATTTATCTTTGACTTTTGGTTGAAAATATATTCATATACTTTGTTTTTGACCTACAAATTTTAAAATACTTAGATTCTAAATTTCTCTCCACACTTCTATTTTAGCATCTAACATTCTTCTACCAACATTGACTAAACACAATATCATCAGCAAACATCATCAAACGTTATATACATAGAATCTCCTCCTAGATATGCCAAGTAATTCCATCCATAACTAGCACAAAAATGTAAGAACTTAATTTTGGTTCTTAATGTATAACAATGGTAATAGGAGCTACTTCACTTTTCTCATTCAATGTTTGCATGGCCTTTGCAAGTCCATTATATATATTCTTAATAGCCTCAATATAGCTACTTGTGGAAAGAAAGAAAAAAACTTCTTCAAAGCCCACAACATTCTCCCTAGGTACTCTATCGTAAGCTCTCCAAGTCGATAAAACCATATGTAAATTCATCTTCTCTCTAAATAGTTTCATTATTCTTCTTAACAAGCAAATGTGTTTTGTAGTATATCTCCCCAGCATAAAATCAAATAGATTATCTGCTCCCTAGTTTCTTTTATTGATATATTCTCTATTACTCTCCCCACACTTGTTTCATCGTATGGCTATACGCTTAGTTCTTGAAAGTTATTGAACTTTGTAATATCCCTTACTTTTATAAATGGATATTGTAATACTACTCTACTCTTAGGGGCATCTTCTTATTCCTTGGATTTGGTTTAATAAATAAGTAAGCTACATCAATCATAAAACCTCAGTAGAAATACCATCATGTCCTACCACTTTCCCATATTCCATTTTCTTTATAACATCCACATAATTTATGAAATTAAGATCTAACTACAGCAACAATATGGTATGCCCTAAACTAACTATGAACCTATAATAAGCTTTCCTAGGTTACGTTAAATAACTTATGAAAATAACTCATCATTCCCTCCTTAATATCATTATCTTACTAATGCATTTTGGTCTTTACTCTTTATCCATTTAATGTTATCTGGGTCTCGACTTATTATTATCTTCATATTGCATTTTGGACTTCACTCTTTATACATTTAATGTTATCTAGGTCTCTACTTATTTCCTTACGTTGAGCCTCTCTCTCTCTCCTTAATTTAAACATATGCCTTAGATTATCTTCACTAAATGTCTTCTTCGCTTCCTTCTTTATTTTCTTATCACTCCTAAAGTTTTCCTCGTCTTTACACTTGCACTAATATATACATATATATATATATATATATATAGGGTAAACGGGATATGAGCCATAGGCACATATTCCTATATGAGCCATGTACATGTGGACCAATAGGAATGGATTCCTACACCCCATGTGCACTAGTACACTTCATTCATATTAGTCCACATGTGCATTGGCTCATGTAGGAATACGCCATTTTTTTAATATATATATATATGAGATTATTTTTGCCTTAATTACTTTTTTGAACTTCCTCATTTCGCCCACCCGAACTAAACTTCCCCTTCTTCCACACTTTGGACGAACCCAATTTCCTCGATTGAAGCTTGTCGTAATGCCCGGTCGATATCATCTACTTCCAAAAGTACAAAATAATGTTGCCACCGACGTTGAAAACCTTACGCTTATGGTACTCGTATAGGAATTTTTGTATCAATTTGATCCATCTGGCACCAACCCTCTACAGTCGCTCCCAAACCTCCCCGTAAACACCATAAACTACATAGACTTGTGGTCCGCTGAATTCTTTGTTGTCGCACTCTTCTTCGATCCATACAAAACTTCCTTTAAGTGCCTCTTCTCTGTAAAGTCCTACGTCCTTTTCAAATGAAACTCGTCATCCCATGGGATCATTCGATAATGCGGTAAGTTTGATACATCTGCTTCGGGAACAAGAACGATGGTGTGTTGTGTTAGATCTTGTATTGGATATCACACATGGCTGGTAGTCATCTAGGAAACTTTTTCGAAAGAACATCGTGACACTCGTCGAGTACTAGTCATACCTCTGTTGGACTCGCTTCCCCCTCCGTTGCTCTATGCTTCCCTTCGCTACAAAATCATACACCTTATGGGCCTCCTTAAAGTCTGCTTCCACTTACTTCTTGAACACAACCAATGATAGAAGAGTCCTTACCACTTGTAAAGATTCGATTTGGTTACTTTTCTTCAAAGACGTATAGGTATCTCGTCCCATTATTCCCAAGCCAATACGTGTTGTCTCGTCTGTCATGTTATGCGCCCATCTCAGACTGTCACAGTCTCCCTAGCAATATAAGACAAACGTCGAGTCCATCCATCGCACGGTGGCAAAAATCATCTCCATAGACACCGATAGAGAAAGAAACTCGATAATGCTCAGTTACTTTGAAACTAACCATATCTGATTTGGGGTCATGATCGACGACACTCAAACTTCATCAGTCGACGAGTGGTTGAAGTTGCAGGTGGACGTTGGAGAAGCCCCCGGACCCGTATTTCATTCGAAAGGGATCGGAAAGCGACGAATTTCAAAGTGAGGTTTTGCACGATCTTCGTTATCATGCCATGGATACCTCTTCCTTATCGGATTCCTCCTTGTGGCCACCACAGTAATATGCGTAGCCGTCGTCGAACTAACCTTTGTAGTCGCAAAAACTGCTACTCTTATAATCGTCATTGCAACCGCATCCGTCGACGTCGTCCAACTGTCGTAATTCCATTGTTTAGTCGATTCGTCACTGCCACGATCGTCAACACGACCCCTCTTGACAAGATCATCGAACTCCTCGCTCGTGCTAGATGAATCCACACGAGCCCTCCATGGACAATTATCTCATGCCGATGCATAACCCTCTCCTGGGAGGTCGCGCACGTTGCTCACTTGTGATGCCTTTTTCGGATTCTAACCGTTTTCTTGATGGTTCTTGAAAACCTACCGCCCGCTCAACTCATCGGACACAGATTCAATCCCCGGAGAGAGACTTCGATGCGACAGAATATCGCAAAGAAGCCTTCAAATCCTGCACTTCGTTAGGAAGAAGTTGGTTGTCATTGTCGTCGTTGGTTCCCATCATGCCTTCGACACGTTGAGACTATGATACTATGTAACATAACACGAACGTTGATCGCTGAAAACTAACAACTCAAGATAATGAGGACTAAAACCTCAATCTCCAACATGAGAATCAAAAGAGATAACTCTTATTATCAATCAAAATTATAACAATGAATTTGTTTATCGTCTTCTACGTAGTCCTATTTATATTAAATAACATACTTGCACCCTAAGAAACTAGTCCTAATTAAACTAGGAAAGTTATAAAAGATACAAAAAATACTAAAAGATTTGGTCAAAAGATCCCTAAGAAACAAGAAAAGAATATACAAAAAAGATAACAAAAGATTTGGTCAAAAAATTCTGCAAAATGTAGCGCCCCGTTCTCCCGGTGCGGAGAGCGCGGCTAAGAAACACAAGACGGTATCGTTCGATCGGGATAGATTGAATTAAGAACTCGTCCTCGTTATGGATTTGTTTCTTCGGAATCGATTCTCATATTCAGTGGACAGTGCCCCCGGGATCGACTTAGCGGCAGAGTCAGGAGGGACCTCTCCGCTGCTATCTTTTATTGCCTCGGTTTTCGATGTCGCTTGTTGCTTTCGTGCTTTGAGTTGGTTTTGGGATTTGCTTGTTTTCCTTGAACGGTTTCGATGAGTTTCATTGTTTTCGTTCATTGAACTGCACTTCAATTTCGAGATTGGAAAGAGTGGAAGGAGTATTGATCGAGCTGTTCGTGATGCAGGTAAACGAGGTAAACGAGCACTAGGCGGCTTGCGAGCGGAATCGTGAAGCGCCTCTTTCCTTCTCCCTTCCAACAATCTAAGTGAGTGGCTACCAACCCGATTAGCTAGCCCTGCTTCTTCACACCCTAAATCTTGCATTCTTCGTTGCCCCGATCAAACGATACCAAGTAATAATAAAAGAAACCAAGATTAAAAGGGAATAGACTTGGATTGTATTGCTTGTCAACCAACTGTGAACTGTTATCATACTGTATGCTAGTTCGTTTATAACTGTTCTATGAATCGTGCTAAGTATGGAACATATTGTATGCGCTAAACTGTTCAAGGAGGCTATGTAAAATGAAATCATGCAATACTGACTATCCCGTACTCGTGTTGCCTCAACTGCATGAAATGTTAACTTAGTAAACATACTGTTCGATCACGGACAACTTGTGCACAAGGTAACTGGTTCCTGCGGACGGTCGCTGGGGCACTGGCACCGATCCGGTCCGAACGGAACTCTACTGTATAGTCAATTGTACTGGACGGAATGGCTTGTAGCACCCACTGTACTTTCGCTGCAAACCATTCTCGTCTATGACTAGTGTCCTTATTGGCATACGCCAGTGATCTATTGTATATTTAAACCTGTTACAAACTAACTTGTGTCTTCGTGGCAGGGAAGGCATGGTAAGTATTGTGCAGGTAATTCAGACGGGCAGGTAAAATCCACCGAACGGTGGCAAGTTCATTTCAGTATCATACATATATATTGTTGCTTGTAAATGAACTAAGGCAAGATAGAAACCCACAAAAACATGCATGCTTCATTAAAACAACGTGTTGATTAGTATAGTTCGGTTAGCTCGCCTTCACCAGTATGTTTCGACATGCTGACCCTCGTTGAAACAGGTTCTCCGCACCAAGGCGAACCGAACGAGGAGCCGAAGTCTTCCCGATCCAGTCCAGCTGTTGGCGCATCTTCACCGCGCCCCTTGAAGCATTTTGAAGACTGAAGCTTGCAACTCTTCATACACAAATGCAGCTTCGTGGCAAAGCCGTCCTCCAGCCCGGAGGTCTATACATTTTGAAGTTTAGTAAAGGGATGTAATGTACAGGACTGCTATCTCATTTTGAGTCAACCCTTTTGTAAGCCCGTGCGGCAATATTAGCTTACTCGTTTAAGAGTTTGTAATAGATGTTCATTATCAATAAAGAGAACTTTTCCATGTTTCAAATCTGTGTTTCAATTTATCTGCGTACTCTGAATATGTGCTTGCTATGCAAATCATTAAAGCCTTGTGCGGGCGCAACCCCAGGCCCGCACGGCGGTCACGATTCGGGGGACGCCTCAACGATTCTACGGAATCGGGTCGTGACACAAAATCTGTCCAAAACTAGACTCAGCCCGCCTATGTAAGTTTTTGACATCTAGACTTGACACTTGATAAGTCGGATTGCTCAGAGAATATAAGCATGAGAGATATATTTATATAATTGAAGGGGAAGGGGAAGGGGAAGGGGAAGGAGGAAGAGGATGTTGTTTGTGTAGGCTTAAAGAATATCTGTTTTGTAATGTTATAAATCCAACTTCATTCATCGTAGGTTATCATCCAACATATGTTAACTTAAAAGCGCGTTAGAGACAAACATTAGTGCCTCAATGTATGTTGAGTGAGGGTCTCTTCACGAGGGGCACGCCTATTAGTGACTCGGAGTGAAGAACATGCCCAACTAAGACTAGGCTTATGCATATACTATTTTAAATTTTAGGTTATTTACACTAACCTCTCTATGTTTTATGTTTGTTACACGGATCTCCCTTATTTTGAAAATAATTACACTAACCTCCCATATATTTTATGTTTTATGTTTTATGTAAAGGGTTATTATACTAACCACCCTTAAAACATAAAGCATAGGGGAGGTCCGCATAATTACTTTCAAAATAAAGGAGATTTGTGTAATAAACATAAAACATAGGAGTGGTTAGTGTAAATAATCCTAAATATTTTTACTAACCAATGGATTTGTTTTGTCTTGTGTGTACAGGGATAATTATTGGATGTGTCACTTGATATGCCTTTTACAAGAAAAGAATATATGCCTTCTATAATAAGAGAATCTTAAGTGAAATGACTCACGATCAAAAGAAGAAACTAAAATCTTCTTAATCTCTCTCGATTTTGAAGCCGTGTTCACGATTTTCTTGGTTCTCTACTTCTTCTCCTTTAGTCTCGCCTTGTCTTTCCCATACTATGTTATATTTTTCCTATTTTTGCACATCTTGCTCTCATTTCTTCCTTCTCTTTCTTTCTTCATTTTCTTGTTATGTACTTTGTACATCTTATCATTCTCTCTTTTTTATCTTCTTTCCATGCTCTTTTTTTTCCTTCTTTTCTTCTTCCTGCTCTATTTTTTTATATTCGTTGTTGCTTTTAACTAGAGCTGACAAGTGAGCCGGGGCTGGATCGGGCCTCTTAGGCCCATGCAATTTAGCGGGCGGACCTAAGGGTGAAAATCTAAACCCGGCCTGGCACATGATCCACGGCACAGTGGATTTCGGGTCGGACCGTGCCGGCCGGACCGGGTCGTGCCTGGACTTTCATCTAGATCTTACTAGTAGTAGACTTACATGAAAAGAGAAATATTTATCTACATGCATACATATTAGGCTGCTATAGAAATATTTTATGGGATGACTTCTCTTAAATCAGGCCAAATTTAGAGATGTATGCATGCATGCCATGATAAGAGGCTGCTATAGAATTTATCTTACCATGCCATGATAAGAGGCTGTTATAGAATTTACCTTACTAGTAGTAGGATAAATACTTCTCTTAAGAGGCAGCTATAGTAATGTTCATGATTTTTGTATTAAATCATACATGCACACATAGATTATGAATGCCACTATAGAGGCTGCTATAGAAGCTCGATTGCCAGCAATTGACAATAACTCGATAGACCATAAGTTAAAATAATGTGCAACATCCAACTTATCACTACTCTGTCAACTATTTTGGCATACACCTCATCAACGTGTCGGGCCGGGCCAGGTCTCGGGTCGGGCCTGGGCTTTGGGCCTCTTATGGGCCGAGATATAAGGCCTGGCACGTCCCAATATACTGAACCGGCCCGTGATCCCCTTTTTAAGGCTAAGGATCTCCATGATTAAGGTAGGATATTATGGATATTTAATGGGTTATTAAACCCATGACCCCTATTTAGACGGGGCATGAAAAGGATAGTTATTCCCTTAAAGGCAGTCAATTTGTCTCAGCCTCACTGTCTAATGGGCTAGCCTCGCTAACAGCACAGCTTCGTTGGACGAAACTATTACAACAGTTGATCCCATCAGTAGGATTATAGGGGGTTACTACACCCCTAGAAGTGCTATAAAGTGCCTCCTTGAGAGGCTAAGTAAAGGGTTTTCTCTCCAACACCAGAGCGAGTTCATATCCTTCTTCTTGGACGATTTCTTAGCCTTTTAGTTCTTCGGAGAAGAACGGTCCTAAGTGTCCCCGATCATCTCCAAGCACCAGAGTGTTTATCATCCGAAGGTCGGCCCTAAGCATCCCATACCGGAGGAAAATTCGAGAACAAAAAGAGGATTTGAACACCCTAATAGTGTCTTCGGAGAGTTCTCACAGATCTCGTAAGCTTCGAACATCTATCAACCGTAAGGGTTCTGAAGCATCTTAGAAGAACCTATCAGTTGTCGTCCCACAAGCAAGAGAGAAGACACATGCATATTGTCATCGGATCATCAACGGAAAAAAATGGTCGCACGTTGACCAGGCTTCCATCGGCACACTTCCCAAGAACACACTTGTAGAATTCTTTATAAGCTATTTTCGTTAATTCTTTGTAATTGAATAAGAGTTTCATTGTAATTTCTCTACAAAATACAAGTTTATTATTTCATCGAAACATGGTAAACAATAAAGCTTGTGGAATACAAGAATACATGCAACTGAAACAAGTTATTGTTAATGGTAAAAAAAGGGATCTTTAAATGTGGGGGTTGTTCTTATTCAAGTTTTGTAAAGATTACAATATGAATCTCAACCTATGCAATTGTGAATCTATTTGCAATTAGAAACACTAAATACTACTTCATGAAACATTAGATACGTGAATTAATCTGACCTAACATCTATTGCTCGGACATACCAAAATGGTGTGCATGTCCCTCGTACGTATTTTGTATGGGATCCACTATATTTGGGCAGACATTGTTCTCAAGCGATCTACGCTTCACACAAGATTTGATTGGACACGGACTACACACGATGATGAACAGTAATCAAAAGAAATAAAATAGGAGAGGGGGTGGAGGACTTACCTCTACCGGAACAATGGAGAGAGGGAAGCTCCTGCTGCTATTATTTGGTGCTCTTGAAGAGTTCTATGTCTAATATCAAGAGGAAGAAGAACAGCTGCCATAGAACTCTTGGGAGTGGTGGGGGACCGTTTTGGAGAGGGTAAGAGATATGGAGAGTTGGTAATAATCTTGGAACTTGGAAGTGGTAGAGGGGTGTTTTAGGAAGGGTAGGAGTTATGGACAGTTGTCATAGAACAGTAGAACTTTGAAAATGGAAGGGTTATTAATTATTTGTATCCTAAAAAAATTGTAATGTTTGTGTTCCAAAGTATCATACCATATCAGTATTCGTGCAACATAGGACCCAACTGTATAAGAAACAAATCTGATATTTAATTGCCCTAGTAATGTATAGTGAGTCGATAAGTTATATTTAAGTCTATGACTGAAGATAATGGTATGATTGGTAGTGTGGAACTATGTCATGTGCAGAAGCAAGTGCCACCCATACCGTAGTTTCATGTAGGACGCCTCTAGAATACCACTTGGTTGTACATATGGAGAACTAAGCATTATACAGAACTAAAGCCACATTGCCATATTTTGATGCATGCCGACTCCAAAACCAGTCCTGGGTTGACGAACACCCGGCTGGAGTGAGGATCAAGGTTCTAAAAATTGCTAGGCTGCCTCGGTACGGCGGAGGGCCGCCTAGCGCCTAGGCGGCGCCTAGTTTTTTTTTTTTTTTTTGAAATTTAAATTTTAAAATTTTAATGCTCTAAAATCCAAATCTTGTCTTAAAACCCAAACAAATATCCACAATACAACTAAGAATTAAAAATAAATATAAATAAATAAATAAAATTCGAAAAAACGGGCCGCCCAGGCCCGATTTCCACCTAGGTCGTTTTCGTTGCGGCGGGCGGCCACCTAGTACCTAGGCCAATTTTTAGAACATTTTTGAGGATGCCTAAGACTATGAATGGCAGGCAACAAAGTGGGGCAAGGTTCAACTCCCAGCTAGATGCCTTGTTGAGTCCTAAACTTCATAACCGGGTAGCCAGGGACTTTATTCCATAACCTGGTGGAAAAGGAGCTATCATTCCTTTTCACTCTTAAGCTTAATATGTCATAGAGAAGAACGCAATCTCTATAGCATATTGCACCATCTTACATCTTCATCTAGACTCTTTACAGTCTAGCGAAACTTGGAGGGAGATACCTTAGTTACATGAGCTTAAACTGCATAACCAAAAGATAGGTCTACCTTCCTGCCAACTGACTATGTAGGTTTATGGTATGACCCTCTCATGCACATAGCTACCATGCCTAGGAAGTTGACACCATGAGATTGATGACGTCACGGCAACGGTCGATCATAAAAGCTTGTCAGATCATTTATGAAGTTTCTTACACTCCATAGCCGACATCATTCTGATGGTTCTGATGAGAGAAGGCTTAGATGATAATGATTACTATTACCGAATTGTAAATGCTTGGTGCTAGTCATAATTATATTTTACATTCATATATGGAAACAGCTAGGTAATGTTCCTATCATATCGTAATACTATACTTGATAATTGAATTATCGGGTATTGCCATTACTGATGATATGTTCTTACCATGCCTTTGGGACCAACTAATATGCAATCTTCCTGTGTAATAATCTGATAGATGAAATATGTTCCTATCAGATCATGATGCTCATTAATAGATTCTCCGGAAAAGTTGCATTCTTGTTGACAAGTTCTCGTCATGTTTTGACATATTTGTCATTGACTGATATACCCCCTTACTATGTACTTGAATTAAGTGGAACTGAATATGCACAAATGATGGATGTTATCTATAGACGTTAGTAAGTTAAAATTGGCCTAAATCATGTAGATATGACTATTATTTACTTAGTAGTCATTATGTTTTTCAGAAAAGCTAGAACACTATTTGGACTTATCACAACAATTGGACTCCTGAATTTCATTACGTGATTCCTCGGAGTAAAAATAATAAAGTATGTGACCTTTTGGTCATGTATTCATTTTGGTAGAGTACAAGGCATGTTGTATCATAGGCTTTATGGTAATGTATAAGAAAGAATTAAAACTAATATCAGATGTATACGTTTAAATGGTTTTTTTACATCCAAATTTGAGGTATTTGTACTTGTCATATGGACTTTTATGAGCACGAAAAGGTCTCAGGATGTAATATTAATTTTATACTATATATATATATGTGTGTGTGTGTGTGTGTGTGTGTGTGTGTGTGCTCTGTTCAAATGACCAAACATGCTCACAAGTGGTTACAGTTTGTAAATGATCACCACAATATCCTAGAGTCCCGACCACCTTGGTCCCGAGTTGTCACAGATACTAACTGATTGGCCTCCCGAATTTAATTGTTGTATTAATCCAAACACAAAACAAAAATGGGCACTCAAATTGAACATACAATGTGTGTGCATATAGTGAAATACGCAACTTCTAAGCAGCAATGTAAATGTATAAGAAGTGGATGATAAAGTTTGGCAAGCTCTTACCATATGTGTGCACACTCAAAAGGTGGGCAAGGAGGGTCGATCTTGTAACCGCGATGTATGATAAGAAGTGCAATCTGAAATATAAGTTTTAATGGGAAAAAATGTAGATCAACAGAAAGTATGCCGGTAAGAGAAGAAAAGAATGTATTTTGACTAGCAAAAAGGTGCAATAACGTATATATCATTAGACCGGTCACTGCAGTTTAATTGACTTGACATTTATGTAACTCATTTCACAAGAATAAATTTTAACAGGAAACTAGTCAACACCTTGCAAGCATTTTTTCTTGTTAGGATACTGAAATTGCTACTTTGAGTTACTTGATGGAGAAGAAAATATAGAAAATGTCTCCGTTGCTTTTCATGCTCACCATCCTGCAAAGCTTCAAGAGACTGGATACCGAATCCAGAAAAATTGAAAGGGAAAAGATTAGCAACTGATATTGAACACAACTACAGAGCCAAGACATTAGAAGGAATTATATATTAATTGGAAAACATGTTGCATAGAAATTCTGGATCATAAAAAAATCGACTAATGAACATGCCTGTAAAAAAGGGAGGAAAAGGTCAAAAATATCTTTATGACATTTCTCGTTTCGCGTATGAAAACACTGACCCAATAGTGTGTTGCGCATTACACTCGGTGATAAAGTAGTCCTCCACCAAAGTTTACATCCTAGGAGCAAACCGGCCAGCGATGGAAAAAAAATATTAGTTTCAGTCTAAAAGTAAATATTAAATAGGTATATTTATCGGAAAACCCACCAAGCATTTCAAAGGATACCCTCAGACAAGTAATGGCATATGAGGATTCAAGTGTGTCGTCACTGATATGATTGAGTATAATGCTTAAGAAATTAGGATATTTCTCCAGAATCCCATCTTCAAATGTCGGGGCAGCAAGAAACCCCAGCCTACAAGTTAGACGCCCAAATATAAGCTAAAGAGAGGAAATGTGATACTCTAGGAAGTCAGGATAAAATAAAACAGACTAGTCACAAACTGGAAGGATGTATAGACATACAATGTTTTAATTCCAAGCCATACAGTTGCCCTCTCAAGCTGCACTCTTGGCCTTGAAGTGTCCAGGTTAGATGGTGGAACTTCCATTTCCAAAAAAACAATGTATTTCCTCAACAAGGGTTGCAAAGGCTCCAAGTCTGATGCTCTCCTAGAGAACAATTAAATAAACATAAAGTGCCAATAATGTCAAAAGATGATCCGTAATCTCCAACTTAGAAATCAATCTTCATCAAAGATCCTCCTGGATCAAAAATTTGGTAAAGTTACATAAATTGAACATTTAATGAACCGCAAAAGAAGATCAGACGCAACAAGATGAACCAAAGGTCTTGGAGGACACAACAAAAGTTACAAAACACAATGAGGGCTCAACTAGAAGACACTGTTTTAAAAACACTAGGCGCTCCTAGGCGGGCTGCCTCACCTCATAGCCTGGGAGCACCTAGGCACTATTCTAAAAGGCGGCCGCCTAGGCGGCGACTAGGCGCTAGGCGGCTGGTGTCCGCCCAATGTCCGCCTAGGCGTCCGCCTAGTCCTCCGACGCCTGACTATGCATGTTATGGGGTTTTATGGACTTTTTTATGCGATTTTTATTAGGTTTTTAAAAAAAAAATATATCCTTTGAACCGCCTACATCTAGGAGGACTAGGCGCTAGGCGGCAGGTACCCGTCCGACTAGCGCCTAGCGCATTTCACAACCTTGCGCCTAGGCACGTCTAGTCTCACCCAGAGAAGAAAAGTGCCACATGGGTACCTTCTCAAATTCATTTTTCATCACACATTTTGTCACTTTCGTAGTTCATGTCTGGTTATCCAAATATGTCTTATATCCCTAAAAGCTCGTCAAACATGTATTTTGTAGACAATAAACTATATAAAAGAGAGACACAAAAATGAGTTCGTGTTAAATAGAGAGAGAGAATGGGGAAAAAAAGCACATCAAAATGGGTGTTGTTAAATGGGGTTGTTTGTGTGAAATGGGCTGCTTTTTGTGAGAGTTTTATAGAGAGAGAAACGAAAGAAAAAGAGATAATAGAAGAACATTGGAAGGGAAAAAAAAGAACAAACAAATCCTAACTTTTTGTGGTTGAGTGCAAAAAAGAATAGAATTATCAAAGAAGAATAGAAAAAGAAGATTGAACTTACCTTAATTCGACCAACAATGGTAAAAAATCGTCCAAAAAATAACCCCAACAACGAGTAGCCCAGTAGAGAGAAACGTCGATACTCTCTTCTCTATCGGCGTCGCAAGATATTCTCCTTACTTTTCTTTTCTTTTCTTTTTGATTTATGTCTATTTAGTTAGTAACTTATAGTGTTAAAACTTAAAAAACTCTATTTAGGCCTTTAAAACTTAAGCATGCAACTTTAAAACACATTAAAACCAAACAAGTCAATAAAATTTATTAAAAAAACAAAGCCCAAAAAACTGCATAAAACACTCAACACACCTAGGTGTGCGCTAGCATTTTTCCAAGGAGTTGTGTTGTTAAATTATGGGTTTAAGCTAATCAGGTAAGGATAGCATGCCAACAATGGGTATAGCAAGGGTAATATTGGTCTGGTTTGTAGCAACAGTAATGGGTAGTGCTCACATAAAGCTAACTGGACACCTTAACTCCATTGTGTAGGCAGCATGCATTGAAAGTTTTAGTTTTTTTTTATTATAGCTAAGGGACTAGCTTAAAAGAGGCCAAACCTGATCATTTACTAGTCAAATTTTGGGATAAAGAAAGAAGAGAAATGGGATGAGCTCCTATAGTATCTTAATGCTCAAATTACTCTGTTAAGCTTCTTCCTCCTCAAACAATTTTTTTCTTATATTGATGTGCATGTTGTCTGTTTGCTACTCTTACGATATCTTCATGATCCTGATCATTTACTATTCAAATTTGGGGTAAAGGAAAAAAATATCATGCTCTACTTACTCCATTGAGTTTCTTCTTCCTCCTTAAATAATCTGTCTTATATTAGTGCACATGTTGTCTGTTTGCTACTTCTTACATTTCTGCAAGCAAACAGCTAATCTGTTAATCCAATAGTTTAATCTTTGATGTGTACATTTTGAATTACTTAATCTAGTGTGAGAGTTATGTTGACTATTATTAAAATCCTCTCCTCTAGTTCATCAATCTAAATAAGAAACGTGTTGCTTCTTTCATATTCTCTCCATGTTCTTGCTATTTAACAGGAGAAATATGTTGGACCCCAAAAAATTGAGAATTTCAAGAAACAACATTCTTTTAAAACTCCACCCATGCAAAACATAAACCTGCAATGACTGAACACCTTTGACCACATAATTTAGTATCAGAGCACATCGTCCATAAGCTCAAACTGTTTCCAAACCATAGCAGAGTCACCAACACTAGTATCACAATTGTGAAGTTATTTGAGTTACATATTAACATAGTGCTCCTTTTGACATTGAAGTGCTAATTATAATATTATATTTTAAAGTAGGATAAGTCTTCGCGTAAACAATTAGTCGTGATCAAGATTGTAAAAATCGCTAGTCGGCCGCTAGTCTGTTCGCGGGAACTAGGGATTAATCGGGGACTAGTCGGATTAGTCGGTTTGGATATATATATATATATATATATATATATATATATATATATATATGCAATAAAAAAATATGCAATATATGCCATATGTCATCAAAGTATTAACTTAAGTACCCAAACTCCAAAGTGACATTCTTGTACATAATCAAAATTTTACAAAAAAAATGAGATGGATTAAAGTGCTCCTCAATCATCAAAGATATTATTGTGCCCATCCACTAAGGGCACGTCTCTTTCTTCATCGGACTCAAAGTCATCATCTCCATCATCTTCTTCGGCCTCCGAGATAAACTCTTCATAATCATGTTCTCTCATGATCCTAGAGCTCCTCCTAGGTTCAAGTATTCCATTCGCTCCCACCGCTTGGTCAATTACCTCCCATGTAGCTCCGGTCACGAGATCAACATCACTCTCATTATCGATCACATCAATCAACCAATGTTGAGCTTGAGTACAATCATCCGCTTGAAGAACATCTTTATCATCATTCACTCTTTTCTTCTTATTGTAAATTTTGGAGTTGAATTGGACATACACCAACTTGTTCAATCTTTCCGAATCAAATCTATTTCTCTTTTTGTATGCACCTACAATATAAAATTAGAACATCCTAATTAGTCAGATGAAGAATACCAAAAACAATGTCATAAAATAAAATCAAAGTGGCATATCTTTCTCTTTTTTGTATGCACCTACAATATAAAATTAGAACATCCTAATTAGTTAGATGAAGAATACCAAAAACAATGTCATAAAATAAAATCAAAGTGGCATATCCCTTCAAAAGTACTACAATTTCTCTCACAACCCGATGAACTTGTGGTCAAGGACAGGATTATAATTGACATCTTCAAGTTTGGTGCATTGTCACCATAATTACTCCATCACCCGACTAGCATTCAGTATCATAGAAAGCACGTAAATAACTACTAGTCAATGAAGTAATCAAGTAAATAAGTAATGAACTAGGAGTTTAGGAGTCAAGATTTACCGGGATTAAATTCATTCACACTTTTAGATTGATAAGAAAGTTTAGCTTATTTTCTTCCAAACATTCCTACCAAATTATTATACATGATCAATTTTCATCACTGACTTTCACTTGAGTGATCAAGTCGTCAGGAAAGAATTTATCCACACAATTGAGAATAACTTTCATACAAGCTAAATCTTCTCATATCTCCACCATATTCTTTGTAAAGTAGTATGGATTAAGCAAATATCCCGCCAAGTGCAAATTGGAATCAAGCCTACCTTTGGATCTAGTCTCGATAATATCAATTATTGGTTTATAATTCTTTTCAACTCCACTATAGACTTCATCCTTGATCTCTTTTTTTGCCACTTCAAGTTCTCTATACAATCATGACATAGATGGCATATCACTGTCAACAAGGCGAATGACTCTCACCAATGGCCGAAAAACAATCAAGCATGAGTTCACGAGTTCACAGACTTCCAAAAAGAGATGCTAAGAAATGTCGCATATGCTACTTTTTCCTTCACACTTTTGGAATGTGAATTCCGAACCTATTCTTCAGAAGCAAATATAAGCCTTAGTTGTTCCTTTTTCTCCACCAAGCTTTGCGAAGTAAGGTAATTACTAGCAAATCGTGTTACTCCCAGCCATACTATGTCGCACTTCTTGTCAACTTTCTCATCATACTCGAGGTTGAGTGACGAGAATATATGAAGATGGTTGAAGCCCTTGCCTTATCAATTGCACTCTTGAACCTTGAAAGTTTACCAATCGCCTCAAACATAAGATTCACCGTATGTGTGGCACAAAAAAATCCAAAATAAATTAGGTCTTTTGGTTGCCATAAAAGTCGCAGCTGCCATGTTGTTTGAAGCATTATCCATCACAATTTCCACGACCTTTTTTTGGCCCTACATCTTTAATACATTTATCGACATACTCAAATATGTAGGACCCCGTATGGGATGCATCGGAATCTTTCCTTGACGAAATGAAAGAGATTCCTTCCCTACAATGTACACACAAGTTCATGATGCCCCTCCTTTTACGGTCGGTCCAAGCATCAGTCATAATGGAACAACCGGATATGGCCCACTCATCTTCATGCTTTTTAGAGAGTTCTTAACTATCGCCACCTCCACCTTCAAACATGGATCACTCAACCGATATCGACTTGGCGTAGATAATCATGGAACAAACTGTCCAATAGCCTCTGTCATTAGCTTGAAACTGTCATTTTTAATGGCGTTGAAAGGAATGCCACTCTCAATAACCCACTGTGTTGTGTATTGTTATTTGTTGCGTATCCACTACCTTCTTCTTGTCCATCAAGACCATTAAATTAGCTTATTTTGTAAACATTGTAGAGTCGGTATTTTTTTAGGATTAATCTCCACAAAACTATCAATGGTAGACTATTTTGATCTCGTGACTTTCATATCCGCATCCATTTCCATAGCACCATGTGATGTCGAAACTTCTTTTCTAAGTTGTCTCTTCACTTTGATTTTGCTTTTCTTCTTCTTCTTAGCACCATCAAGTGCCTCTACACATGTTTGTATTGCTTCTTTAGGGGTCTTATTGCGAGCTTTCACATTTCCGGACTGGCCACCTACATGACATTTAAGCCACTAGATACCTCCGGACATAATCTTCAAACAAAACTTGCATCTAACTCGGTCTAATGTCTTAGCATCCACAAGTTCACCAAACCCACATCCAACGTCACCGGATGCACGTTTCACAGCATTTTGAATGTTCAAATCACTTGTCGTTTCACCAACATTGAAATTTGAAGCGACCGATGAAGTAGTCATATCTTATTATCCTATAAATAAAACAATTGGATCATATTAATAGCATGTAAATAAAACAAAACTATAAAAACAGGAAAAAAAACAGGAAAAAAAGAGAAACAGCAGGCAGAAAAAACGGGAAATAAAAAATAGAAAGAAAAAAAACTGTGTACAACAGCACATATGTTGTCCACGGACCATGGTGCATATTCGTTCTTTTAAAATATTGCATATCCACGGACCACAGAATAAAAAACACAGCACGTGTTTCAAGGCTCAAAGAACTTAAAATATTGCATATTACATCTTATCCACAGCAGCACATGTGTATAATCAAGCAAAAAAGCAAGCAGCAAGCAAAAAAGCACGCAAAAAAAAAAGCAAGAGATCATGGCAGTGATGGCACAACCAAAAAGCAAGCAAAAAATCAAACAAAAAAGCAAAGAAGGCTAAAGAAAAACAGAAGAGAAGGCTGAAGAATTACCTGCGGCTCTGTCGGCAGCGGCTGACGGCTTTGTTCTCCCTCTCTTCTTTCTCCTTCTTCTCTTCTCAACTCTAGGAAAAGAATGACTGCTGCTTTTGTGTAGGATTTTTTTCATTGGTTTTTTTGGTTGGGTGGGCTCTTGATCCATTTATGTTTTTTTAACTGAAGCCTAGTTGGTCGACTAAGGGCTGCCTAATCGGCCGACTAGCCGTAATCGGCCGATGTTTTCCGCCTACGCCGATTTGTCAATTTTTCCTGACGACTATGGCAAAATTGAGGCGGTCGACTGCCGACTAGTCCTAGTCGGCCGCCTAGCCGGATTTCTGCAACAATGGTCATGATAAATATGCCACTCCATGCCATATTTAAACTTTTAAGGTTAAAACCGGATATTTTACATTCTAGAATCCAGGTTGTTTTTACATCCGTGGTTTGAGTCGGTGAACTATTGGAATGTAGTGTCCCTCCAAACAGCTCCAACAGGGAACCGAATAAGGTTTCCTATCTTCGCTTCTCCCTTGGTAAAAGTCCACTGGGTGTCCGATTTTGCCTCAGTAGACCCCATGCAAAGGGTGGAATGAGAATGTCAGAACCAAGATTAGACTCTAGCATCTATCCTTAACTGTAGAAGTAGATAAGTTTCTCCTGGAAAGGATTTCCGAGGTGACCTCTGCTGTCTGTCACCAGACGGGGTGTCAAACTTTAGGCCACTCAAATAGTAAAGAATCATTCTTTGGTGAAAATTAGCTTATATAAGCTCTTTCCTAAGTCTTAGTCCTGCATCTTTTATATATCTGGATGGCGACTATCCCATTATGATTTATTGTAGCAGCTTTTAAATGTCTAAACCTAGAAAAGTAGTAGAAGACCTCTCTGAAAGATTAGGTTCTTAGAAGTTCAAGTATCGTTTGTCTTTAACTCATTCTCGACTGGTCTTAAATTTGAAAAGAAAAAGACAGCTGAAAGCCTGAAAGTGCCAGGATATCCTTCAGTATGATGCCCAAATGATTAGTACACCCACAAAAGGTATTCATTATAAAGCATAAACTATACTGGCATTGCTAAGAGGTTGGTTTTTGTACTAAACAAGATGTGTAAGATTACTCCTGTTTGTGCCACCAAGTGTGGTTACTGGATGTGGATACTTTTGACCCCTTACAAGACTAAGCCAACTCAGGGGCAGTTCGGTTGCCTTTAAAAATGCTATTACTGCAGCATTTACATGAATTACACTGTTTGTTTCACTGTAATTGGTGCCACTTAGTGCAGCGAAAGCTGTAATAAATACCCATTTCCTGCAGCATTTGTTGCAGTCAAAATGGCTGCAACACCATTTACAGCAGCTGTTGCTGCAAGGAATTTTTATTTACAGGCAACCAAGCAGCCCCGCAATGAATCAAAATTCATCAGAACATAGAATAAATAAGATGGACATACCTCAACTTCCCCATGCATCCAGCTAAACGAAGCCCAATTGCCCGGGCTCTTCCAGTCTTAAAAAAGAGTAAAGCATACACACCCTGATGAATGTACACAACCCAAGAGAAGCATAATGACCAAAAAGTAGTATTAGAATAAATAAACAAAATGAGAATAGCAAAAAAAAACACAATGGCCAAAAAATAATATTAGAGTAGAAAAGGTAAAATGAGAACTAAAGAATACTAGCAAAATAAGTTTACCGGATATTGCTGATTTCCAGCGAAATTCACATCATGAGACTTTTCAATTTCTTCTAAAAAGAATTGGAACTCATTAACCAGCTCTTGGTCGTCCAAGAGAGTAGGATATGTCAACACCTGTATTGGACAAGCATGTTGCAATATTATAGGTGCTGAAAAGGGGCTCAAAGCTTCAAGAATTAATTGTTTAAGCATATATTATTAGATACAGGGGATTGGACTGGAATTATGCAAAAAGGATGAAACGTTGTCATCATTATACTCTTTAACTCTTCTCCTATTGTAATAGTAAGTAAAAGGTACATGAATAATAATATAATAATCTTAATAACTAGAGGGCAAATATTTGTATAACATAATAAGAACAACATAATAAGAACATCAAATAATACGAGGAAAAGATGTCTATAATGATGGTAGTAGAGGCCATAACTGCCACGTTGGACACAACTCACTGACGTATGTAGGCACTGTAGCAGTATGCATGATGTTTTAGCACTTGGATGTTTATTGTGTACAAGAGAGTCGAGTAATATCAACAAGGGAAAGAATAAACAATAGCTCAAAAGAATAATGTGAAACATGAAACGTCATGCCACAAGGTTCCTCCATGTAATGACCTCAATTCCTTCCGAATAGAATTATTTGTTCAGGAAAAACCCTTAAACAGCATGTAGAAGTGCACCCGAGAAATCATGAAAAAGCTAACATCATCAACTTACTTCAAACATTATACTAACAACTTCTGCACTATGACATTCAGGATCATATTCTCTGCACTGAAGTTTTGCTTTTATCTCTTTCAAATGCTCAGTAACCCTTTCTTCATCAAGACAGTGTAAGACTTTGAGAAGCGGATCTATGTCATCTGACTCATATTCCGTGCGGAAAGCTTCTTGAGCTTGATGGTGTTGGCAAATACATTGTGTGCATCGTTCCATTTCTTGAGAAACTCTCTTCCAAATGAGTTTGAGAGGTGAATCTATTTGCTTCTCGCTGAAATAGCTGTGGAAAGTCTCAAGAAGAGGTCCCATTATTTCCGAACAGCCACACCATATATGGTCATCGGTAGGCAGATCCATCAAAAACTGAAAGGAATCGGAAAACCTGCAAAATGTTGGGTTAAAATGTGGTTAAAAACAATTAATATGCATGTCTGAAAACTCAAGTCAGAGAACTATAGCATGTATTACTGCCACTTGACTGCAAAAGATTAATAGAATCTAACAGAAAATTTCCCTAAATAAATAATTCAAATGTCAATATACATACCAATCCTAAAGGTATTTATACCTCTAATTCAATGTCCTGGTCCAGCCCCACCGTAAAACAAAACATTCAGCAAGGATAAATAACTCGGTTTCATTACCCACTTAGTGCAGGACCTTCGAATGAGTAATCAGATTATTCACCTCATTAATCCAATCACTCGGTACACACTTTTCGCCAAAAATGTTAAAAAGTCAAAGAAATAAAAAAAGTAAAAAGATAAATAATAGAAGATCAAATATATATATATATATATATATATATATGATCTTCTATTATTTATCTTTTTACTTTTTTTATTTCTTTGACTTTTTAACTTTTTTGGCGAAAAGTGTATATATAGTACAAGGGATAGTAGTCACGGAACCCCCATAATTTTTTGCAATTTTTCTTGAATTTAGAGCAATTTTGGGAGGGCTTCCTTGCACCACATTGTGCTAGCTTATCAATTTTGTCATGTTATCAAATTACCGAAATCGTAGGTTAATGAGGTTATATTAATTTAATCTAACCCAAATCTACGCTTTTAACTTTTATATTTTTCTCTTATGTAGGACTTTTCACAACTTCAATTTTATTCAAATTCAAATCTAAATAAAATTTACAATATTGAGCATATCAAAAGTCTAAATTTACTTATTTACGTATGAAACTTAATTTATAGTAAGCAAAAAAATTTGCTGGACTTAGAATTTAACCAAATTTACGAGGTAGAATTTTAGATTATAAATTTAATTTAAAATCAAAAATTGAAACTAGGTATCTTTAGTTTAACTTAAGAATATTATATTGTAGTAGTATCAATTAATATTGTAACTTAATATTAGTAAATATTCCAAAAGAAATTAATAGCTATATTCCGTAATCATGTCGTCAACCACAACAGCTCCAGTAGGAGCGGCGCGGACAGCAAGCCTGGCTGGGTGGTTTCGAACCACGGGGCCGACAAAAAAAATTATATATATTATTTTATTTTATTTGTTTCACAAGAACATTATATATATATATATATATATATATGGAGCATAGCAAAACTACATGAAAGATTTGACAAAGCTTTTACGATCGGTTGTCAACCTAACATCAACCATCTATGTTTGTGCCAAATTTCTTAACTATGAGCATGAAAATGTTGGCAGGTAGCTCAACCAACCTTTTGGATATGAAACTTAGCTCATACAACAAAGGAGTATCCTCCAAGTTTTTCTAGACTATAAAGAGTATAGACGAAGAGGTAATATGATATGATTTGCTATTGGGAATTGCATTCATCTCTATGACCCATTACATTAAGCCAAAGAGTAGAGGAATATATATATATATATATATATATATATATATATATATATATATATATACACACACACTTGTGTGTATGTGTCAATTAGCTTCTATTTAACAATAACAATTATGAAAAGAATATTAATTGAAACATCAACAACATCAACACCCATGGCAACCATCTCATGTTGTAAAAAAGTATAGAATCAAATATACTGAAGGGGGGACCACGATATACATTTTATATTGGGGTAAAGTGCAAAATATCCCTCCTTAGATTTGCATTTTTGCATTTAAAGCCCCTTGTATTTAAAAAATTCCCATTTTTTTAATTTTTGCTCGGTTTACACACATTTTTGGATTCTGCCGTTAACAGACGTTAATTTAGACATGAAATGATTAATCTACCCCTCCCTAATCCTAATTTTAATCATAATCCTCCTAACTAATCATAACCATAATCCTCCCCCCCCCCCTCCGGCAGGAGACGGAAGGAGACCGTCGGCACGGGTAGGTGGGGTGGAGGAGGAGGCACGGTGGGGGAGGAGGAGGCTGAGGAGGAGGAGGCACGGCGGGGGAGGAGGAGGAGACACGGTGGGGGGAGGAGGAGGCACAGTGGGGGAGTAGGAGGAGGAGGGAGAGGGAGGAGGAGGCACGGTGGGTGGAGGAGAAGGGAGGAGGAGGAGGGGTGTGAGGGCTGGAAGGGGGTGAGGGGAGGAGGAGGGGGGTGGGGCTGGAGGGGGTGAAAGGGAAGGGTTGGAGGGGGGATGGGGTGAGGGGGGAGGGTAGTTTAGGGTTTTCAATTTTTTTTTAGCGTTCAATCCTAACGTTTAGTTGACGGGAGGGGACATTTTGATCAAAAAATTTATTGAGGGAGGGTTTATTTGTTGTGTCTAATAGGTCTTATTTTGCTTACGAGGCAAATCTAATGAGAAATTTTTTGCACTATATCTTTTCATATTGTAGGTCGTCGGCCAACTACCGAGAACGTTGCACTGCCCGTTTATTTTCTGACTCTCGTAAGAGAGAAGTTGGGAAAGGAAGTTAGGGAAGAGGAAGAAAGTTAGGACTTCAGAATTTTGCAAGAAATTAGGGTTACCGATTGCAAAATTAGGGTTCGATCAGGTTTTATCCAGGAATGTGAATTTTTCTGGTTTCAAGTATTTGAGTTCTACCAAACGTGCTTCCAAACCGACCATGAAAATTACTAACCGACCAGTTAACAGAAACAGATTTCATCACTCGATTTTAGGCCGGCTAAGCGATGTACTAATTAATCGGCCTAATTAAAGGAGTTGTAACCGATCCTGAGCCAAAAACTTGTAATCGGGCTTGTCGATTTTAATAACACTGTTCAAGTTATCTTTTAGATTTGGCCACTATGACTATCAGCACCATCATAATCATCCAAACCTTATAACATCAGAAGAGATCATGCATACCATCAGAAGAGGTCATGCATGAAACATGAGAAAGCTCCATAAAAGAACTGACAGTTAATGTCGAGTGTGTCGAGCGGTCAACCTGATGCAAACTGTTTGTGTTTGTGGTTTGGGGCCAATTCATGGCCAAGGTAGTTATGAGCAAGAGGGGAACTTGCCATAAACCCTACAAAGGCAACGAATAGATTGTCCTACCTTTTAGGTCATGAAATTTAAACCCATACAACCAATGAGCATCATCCAAGTTCCTGTAAAATGAAAAAAAAAAGGTCTAGACGACAAGGTAAGACGATACAAATTGGAATTATTATAGGGGTTATTCAATGTGGATTTCAAAACTAAAATGAACAGATTTAAAATGGAGTGTTAGTAAATATGGATTTAGGGAGACTATTCTATACTTATGTGTTAGTGGAAATTTATGAATTTGGTTTTGGAAAATCTATAAAGTTGTTATGACTAATTGATTGTAACCAAATATGGCCTAATTAAGCATTTCAAAAATCTCTTCCAACCTATCTTCGTTCTAGAATTCTCTTTCTATACTTATTTTAATTAAATCTTAGAAACTATTTCTTATATTTCACTAACACAGATACGACACAACAAAGGTGTAGTGTATTTTGGAGTGTCATGGGTGTGGCCCATACACGTCTGACAGACACAATACGACTCAAAAACACGATACGACTCAATTATTTTGAGTGTCCATGCTTCCTAAACTATTTCTAGTCAAATTTATATAAAATACCAAAAGCTAACTCTATTTCAAATCTTGTTTTTAACATTTCGCTTTCGGGATCCAATCATTGGAAGATTCATTTTAAATCCATATTAAATATAACTTTTAACATTTTAAATCTAGTTTTTAACCAAACTTGACATGAACTCTTGAAAATACATTCGTTTCATATTTTTTTCTTGAACCCAACGGATCAATTTTATTCATGCTATATTTTTAACATCTGAACCCGACTCTGCTTAAACAACCAGGTCAAATTAATGAATTATTTTTATAAAAAGAAAACTTTTTTAACTAATTATAAAACCTGATTTGGACCTGAAAATATCTTGTTTCTCATTTGTACGTGGACAGGACACAAGAAATTGGTTCAGGTTTTCCTTTTACATCCAAACCTGACTATGTTCAAAAGTTGAGGAGGGCAAGGGGTTATCAGTTTACCATTGACATTCTTACCTATAATACTAAAATTAAACCGATTATTATTGGATTACGTGGTATTTTTATGGTTTTACTTTTAATATTATTATAGCCATTAACTTTAAAAAACAATAACTCTGATAATGTATAAAATAATAATTAACTATCATAATATACTTTGTAAATATTTATTTTAATCAAAATAATATGTATTTAATATGTTGAGTCAAGTCTGAAATATGAGTAGACGGGTTACAACATGGATATCAGAATCCAAAACGGAGTGGATTTTGTAATCAAAATGATAGGTATTTCAAAATCTTGCTAGAATGACAATCATTTGGCTTCTGAAATACAAATCCAGATTTGGATTCTGAAATACTAATCCAGATGAGATTCTAAAATGCATGTTGACTAACCCCCTAGAGAATGGCATAATTCTCTATGGCACATTATGCCAAAGACCAAAAGGAATTTCATCATCTCACTAGACAACAGGTCTAAATCAAAGTTAAATTACTCAATTTCATTACCAGCAAGTATGGGGCCCTAGAATAAGTAACTGGATTAGTCGAGGTTTTTCGGATTACTCAGTATTACTTTTTCCATAAATAAATGAATAATTATAATAACAGAAAACAGAAAGAAAAAAAAAAGATTAGGAAACCTACCTAAAAATATAACTATAGATCACAAATATGTCATACACCCGTACCTCACTCTATTTAACGAAAATAATTCTAATGATCACAAAATATTACTTAAATAATAAGAGTTATTTGTATTTACATCCCCCCCCAATTGCTAATCATATCTCCACTACCCCCCACGTAAGTACAATTACAATTAATAGGTTATGAAGGAATTGGGAGAAAAGGGAAGGGGGGGAAGGGGGGGTGTAAATACAAATAACTCAAATGACAATGCTGATCTCAAACATAAATAAATAATAAGAAACTGCCATTGATGGAAATAGCTAATGACAATAAAGAAGCGTTATACAAGAAAAAGTAAGAGAAGAATAGAAGTCCAAAGATTCAACAATATTGAAAAGAGAACCTCAAAGAAGAAATATAGTATACTATATAGCCTTACTATTATTTTATTCAAAAAGGAAAAGAAAAAATTATGAAGAGGAAAGGAATTGAGAGGGCTAGTCTTTGGGTTCTTTTATCAAACCCAACTTTTAATCCCTCCTAACCAATTAAATGGGCTGAATAACAAAAACCAACCTAATTAATATTTATTTAGTTGATAATTGTCCTGGCTGATCAATCGGTAATCGCCATGTATATGAATTTTTATCAGGGTCTAAGCCATTACTAATTACTCGGACGAGTACTCCACTCACCCACCGAGTAACCTGATTTTATGAACGCTGGTCTAAATTTGTTATGACATGCAAATGTGTATTTAGATTTTACCACTAATTAAGTGAATGTAACTGAAGTAAGCTATTTATGACCACATAAGACTCAGTTACAACTACTCTTAGGCTCCTAGCATGTTATGGATATAGTAGGCCTTTGTATACATTACTTTTACCCTTATCTTTGTTCAACATCATATCAAGAACACTAGAGCCAATTTTTTTAAGAGACCAGCTAAAGTTCACTGACCACTAAGCAGTCAAAAACGGTTATATATCGGTTATATAACCGATATATAATGGTATCGGTTCTGGACCGATATTTTTTTGCAGAAATATCGATAAAATATCGGAACCGATATTATCGGCCGATATGGCCGATATTGTTCGAAATATCGGTTTACAAAAAAACCGATTTCTCACGGTTTTGGTTTTGCTACAGAAAAATCGATATTGAATGATATGACATTCACATCAATGGAGAATGGAGATTACATCTTCTGCCATCAAAATCTTCATGCATCAAACTTATTTGGAGATGTAGTTCCTCAAGTGATCTCCTTTATCTTGGATCTCTTGGATTTCTCGACGATATGTATACTTTCTGCATATTTTATAATAAAAAACTATTAAGTGTATTGTTCATATATAAAAAATGTGTTAAAATGCAAACCGATATTTACCGTTATAAAACCGATATATCGATGATATATCTATAACTCTACTGGACCGTTATCATGAAAAAACCGTTATTAACTGCATAGACTGGCCAAACACTCCAAAGTAATTTCAGTATCATTTAGATTTTTTAGATACAAGTCCTTTAAATCTACTCTATTTCAGCATAGGTCCATGGTCTGTGTTATCTGTTTCGAAGTCTCAGAAGTCACTTAAATTGAAGTATAAGCCATCCCAGTAATGCAACTCATGGAAAATGGAAATATGGCATCAACTTAAACATCGGGGTTATTTTTTACCGTTTTGCTCATCTTCTTCTCTCATGCAAATAATACACATGACCAATGTTATAGAAAACGTTAGGTGGCCGTTGTGAGGCAAGAGGGCGCCTAGGCGGATTTATGAGGAAAAAATCGTTACCGTTAAAAAGCTTAGGATTTTCTAGTTCACGGAAAGTAATGAAAACTATATATTTATATGAATATAGAGAACAAGGATTACGTTATAAAGAACTTTGGCAAACACTCAAATGGACCAAAGACTTAAATAACAAGTATTGAACAAATAGAATTATAATTTATAATTCACCAAAAATAATATAATATTGAGTTTAAAACAATTCCTTTCTTTTCTCTTTATAAACTAAAACTATATATATATAAATATTTGAATAGATAAAAAAACTCATTCCTCACTAAAAAAATTAAGTTTCGATATTTAATGAATTTTTAACAAAAGAGTCTATCTCCTAATATTTAGTTTATACAACTAGGCCTCTAGTTCTTCCCGATATGCTTCCATGACTTGTTCTTTTCTATTTTCTGTGATGATCGACTTAGGGCAAAGGTTTGGGACTTTTTATTTTATTTTATTTTTAAAGGTTTAGATTGTTTTATTTTTTACTTTTTAAAAGAAAAATGTCAATATAAATATTTTTAGGCCAAGCCAAAAGCTGACCAAGAAAATAAAAGGGATCAAATCAATAAATAATTTTTGAACAAACAAAAAAATATTTGACTAGACGGTGTTTTTCTTCTTTGGCCACATAATGTCATTTTTTTCTCACATAATGTCGTTTTTTTTCTCACATAATGTCGCTTTTCTGCACAATGTCGCTACCGCTTAGAACGCACAACATACTAAAAAAATTGGCGGTAGACAACCACAGCACATATGCACCGCTTTTTAACGCATTTTAGAACACTGCACAAGACCCAAGATGTGTAGCCTAAGGTTCACACCTCGGCCACCGTTCGCATCCTACGTCCCCCATCGTTGCCACTAGGTGGCCAGCTAAGGCCATTGTTAATAGCTCAGATCGAGAATTCCACATATGACTTCAACATCGACCCACACATTCTTCTCATTGCTCTTCTTCTCTTGTGTTGCTCATTTTCTCCTTTTCTTCTCATACTATTCTTCACTTTTAGTATCCTCGTTCTTCTTCTTCGTCAGCTCTTCTTGTTGCTCTTCTTCTCATGTGGTTGTTCCTCTTCTCCTTATCATCTCTTGCGGTTGTTCGTCTTCTCCTCTTCGCTTGTAGCTCTTATTCTTCTCCTAGATTTAGCAAGATAGTCTTTTTTGCACCCATGAGCTAGGTTAATTTTGGACTAACAAGGACAGATGTGTCCTTATCCAAAAACCTAACAATTAAAGTCAAGATTTAGTTAATCAAAGCAACCAAGAATTTACATAACTTGGGAATTCTCTTGTTTGTTTTGGAGAAGTAAGGAGAAGAGGGGACAACAACTTGTCCCCACATGAATTTGTCCTCATGTCACATAATGCTTAAGTTCTTAGCCAACTTACAAACAAAAAAATAAAGGAACTTGGAGAACATCAATGTAAAGAGAATAGAAGGTGGGTCCCAAACAGTGTTCTGAAAAGTCCATAAGGTGCACACCTAGGCACGTCAGGCTCACCCTTGTGCCTCGTTTTCTATAAGGAGAGGCTAATTTACCGTGATACCTTAACCGCGTGTCTTTTGCACCTCACATCTACTTTTGAGGTGCTTCATACACCTCACTCCTACTTCCGATGTTATCAAGTCGATAAAGAAAATATCTTGGTTGAAACATAATCACCAATTGGATCCTAATGATAAAAAAAAAATATCAAATATATGAAGTCAACCAACTAAATATTTTATTGTAAGTAATAGGTTTTGTATTGGAAGATGATGATTATGAAGGATAAAAGTATGTTGGTAGTGTTGGTGATGGAGAAGATAACATGGATGATGATAATTTTTAGGTTTTATCTATTAGTATGAACTTGTGATAGTTTATTTTGAGTATTGACGGTGGCTTATTGTTATCTTTATGATTTTATGCACTCTACTTTTTACTATTTCAATGGTGTTATGAATTTACTATATATGGTATGAAGTTGTTTATTGGAAGTATATAATTGAAATTTCCCAAAAAAGTGTGACGCGCTTCATTGAAGTCCAAACCTCATGTCTATGATCCAAATGACCCTAATACCTCGATTACGCCTTGCGTCTTTTAAAACATTGGTCCAAACATCCCAAGTTCTTGAGTTTTTTTGGTTCCCATCTCAATTTCCCCCAACCAAACACAATAAAGAGAGGAACACGAACTTTGAGAACTTGATTATAGGGCCCACCACATACTTTTTTGGTTTGTTGGGCTTCTCCAAATTCCACAACTTCCATATACCCAACATGCCCTTAAGTAATGTTGTTCAAGTCAGCCATATGTGAAAACCATTATGTATAAGCACTGAGATGTAGATACTTAACACAAATTCATAAAGGAGGGTGTGTATGTCAAAATCCTAGTAAATTAACTACTAGGATTTGCTTTAACTTTTTTGTTTCCTAATATATACGTGGTTATTACTTCGGAAGAAAGTTTAGGAGTTGATCTCATTATTTTATACTTTATTATGTTTGGGCAGCTCTATAAAATTGTAGGTGTCCTATGTTTCAAAAGTGTCAGGAAAAAACATACGACTTAGACATTGGAAGGTTGACCCCCTCAAAGAGATCGACCCTAGCTCCTTTTCTTCTCAATTCGCTTTTAAATTTTTCCTTGATTGTTCTATTCTGCATATTCTGCAACCCAAGTACTGGGCTGAGAACCCAAAAGCGGCCCAAGACTGCCAAAAATTTAAGAAAGCGGGTCGAGTAAGTGGTTGTTCGCTTAGCCAGACTACAAAATAATTAAGGGGGGCTTAATGATAAATCGTTGATTAATTACTAGTTGGTTTAGCTTACTGGGTTAGGCTCGCGTACACACATTAATCCGACCCGCTTTTGGTCAGGTTGATGTCTCTAGAAAGAAAGGGAAGACAAACAATCTATGTTGCACGGACACTAAAAAATGGTATTTGTATTCATGGTCGTATCCGTATTCTTGAAACATAGATAACAATTATGAGGATGATGTATGGTCGTAATATATGTAGATTATTTGATGTTTTTGTCTTGTTTCTTGTAGCTCTTTGTAAACTTTATGGAGTGTGAACTTCTTTTATGATTTGTTTATTTGTTGTTTTTTATTAACTATATGGAGTGTGTACTACTTTTGTGTTTAATCTATGACTATTGGATATTTTATTTATGTTTATGTGTTCTTTTTCAATTTTTGCGAGAAAATTGTATATCTACCGCGTACTCTGATTAACCATTTCGTAGTCCTCAACTGAGTGCATAATAAAACCGCAGAATTTAACCTTGTTTCCTTTATTTTCTATTGTAGAACATTAGGGCTCTATCTCTGTATCTCATCATCATCCAAGCCTTCTTCATACAAGATTTAACAAAGTTTTATGACCGGTTGTTAATCTAATGGCAATCATCTATGTTGGCGTCAAATTCCTAGTCAAGATAGCTATAAGCAAGAGAGGGTCATACTATAAAACCTAGGTGGTCAGTTGGCATGTAGGTAGGGCTACCTTTTGGATTGCACTTTAAGCTCATGCAACCAAGGAGCGCCCTCCAAGTTCCCCTATACTATAAAAAAGTCTAGACGAAGAGATAAGATAATAAAGTTTGCCATAGGAAATTGCATTTATCTATATGACACATTAAGCCAAAGAGCAAAGGAATGTCAATCCTACATTAGGGTTCTATCTGTGTATGGAAAATACTTTTTGTATGAGAGTGAAGCTTCTTTTGTTAAGTGAGCGATAAAGCTAATCCAATTGCATACAAATATAGAAATGTTTGTTGTGAGTCAAGGGAAAAACTACCTGCTGGGAGAAGGAATTAAGCCTAATTATTTGATTTCTCAACCAATACTGCCAAATGCCGACGTGCTTGTGTCTCAATTATGGACTAGTTTGATTTCCATTTGAAAAGCTACACGCTTCATTTTCAAATGGCAAACAGAAAATGGTCCTCTCGCAAGACTAGGGCGTTTTTGACCAACTTTTGTATGGTGAAAAATATGGTGAAAATGGCAAACCCTGGAAAAATAATTATTGCTGACGGAAACTGCAAAACTTCCATTTCAAACGGAAACCAAACTGGCCCTAAAACTCTAAGTTGCCACTCCACCACCACCCCCACCTTCCCAAAAATATAAAAAAATAGCAAATTACCAGGCACTAAACTCTAATTTCTCAGCCTAACTCCAGTATCCAAACAGTACCACTATAGTTTCTCAGTGTAATTTGGTTGGTAGCAAGCAGGGACACTCCAAAAGCCAGTGCCGCATCCGTGTCATCGTGTCGATTCGTGTCGCCGTGTCGTGGCCGTGGCCGTGTCCGTGACCAAGAAATGGAATGAAATAAAAAGCTTGGAAGAAATAGAGAGAGACCATTGCTCTTTGGTCCGGAGAAGCTTCTGGTGCTTCAAGGGGGAGGGGTCGTCGTCCTCCAGCTCCTCTTGAATCCACCGCCACCGATCAACGAGCTCCGACCGGCTGAAGGAGCGGTTCCCGGCTAGGGTTTCTCGATTCCTCATTTACTTGTCCGATCGAACGGCGATCAAAATTAGGGTTTTGTTCTTTTCTTCCAGGAATTGAGCGGGATTAAGAGGGGGAAATGAGAGCAGCTTAGAAATATTTTGGAATGCCAAAAACTGGTCTCACGGTTTGTGAAAAAAACACCACATCATAGCTCGGCCGTAATGGCCCGGTCCGAGTGCAGCCTGTATCCACCCACTACAATAAAATACCAGAACGGTTATTTACGCTAACCTCATACGGACCTCCCATATTTTGAAAATAATTACACTAACATCTCATATGTTTTATATTTTATATAAAAAATTATTACACTAACCACCATTATTTTAAAAATAAAATATAAAACACAGGAAATGTTCGTGTAATTATTTTCAAAATAAGGGATGTTCGTGTAATAATTATAAAACATATGGAAGGTTAGTGTAAATAATCCTAAAATAAGCATATGATATTTATGTTGTAGTTAGTTTTAACTCACTGTTAGATATGATTGTGCCTAGGGTTGAGCAAATTTGGGCCAAACCGGCCGAATCGATCTGGCCCAAGTCGAACATATCGGTTTTTAATCGAACCGATGGACTGTTCGGGTTGAGTCGGTTGGGAGTTCATAATAACCGAACGGTTTGGTTTGGTCAATGGATTAATAATATCAAAAATCGATGAAATAAAACAAAATCAATCAATCGATGGACCTTATGTATTTTTATTATTTTGTTTTATTGTTTGTTATTTTTAGACTTTTTATTTTTCTTTATCGGAGAGAGAATGATTGAAATGGACTATTGTTTTTGATGGAGATGCAATGATGAACTGATAAACTGATGGAAATGAGATATTAGTAAACATGTGACAAAGGATTACTCAAAATATTTAATATTTTATTGATTTTAAATATGTTGTGTTCAAATGCAAAACCGATCGGCTGAGCTGATCCAAACCGTACCAAGTCGATCGATTTCAAAATCAAATCGACCAGTTAGTTGGTTTGATTCGACTGTCATTATTTCACAACCGAATAATTTTAGTTTGGCTGTGGTTGTGACCAAATAGCTCGACCACCGATCTATGCACAGCCTTAATTGTGCCAACCAATGTATATGCCTTAGATATACGGTTGTTATCTGTCACACCCCGCTCCAAGAATACTGAGAAATACGGGGACGGACCAGGCAGCTACTCCATACAAGGTATAAAAATAGCATACGGCCATCACGGCTGTCTAGAAGACAAGTGGGTGGACTCTAACATGAAAAGACGTTAGTCCTAAGGCCAACAAGTCCTAGTATCTCAATCCAGCAACAATAAATAACAAAAGTATATCATACATGAAATTAAAGAGTCGTCCCAAAATACATATCATATATGATCATGAAGCTAATGAATACAAAATGCAGCACTAGTAAAGTACAAATATACAAGATCATAGAATTAGCCTAGGTCTAATAATACAATTACGTTGACCGAAGTCAGTGAAAACATGCTCCAGAATAAAATGGCTAACACATGCCCTAGCTAAATACCACCAAAATAAAATACATAGCGAGTGTTGGAGAAAAGAAAACTCACTCGCGTGCGGGGACCACTGATCTAAGAAGGCGGGCCATCCAGCGGAAGGTAAGGGAGATCCTCCAGCTCCATCGATAAATCTGGCCAAACAAAACCGGTGGGATAAGAACCCCAAATAGCAAGTATCAAAAGGGAGCCCGAGGTGAATGACAAAACACTACAACAAAACAACATCACAACAACAAATAAAGGCAGAAGTAAATAAAATTTGGGTCGAGACTTGTGCGACAACAATGCACATATCTCGATAATAAAAAAGACTGAATAAAATAATGATCAGACATATCTATAGAGCATAATAAGCCGACAAGTGACAAGGGAGCTTAGAAACTACTCAAAATCGGAACCACAACCCTTAAACCAAACAAGAACCGAGGATATGGATCTCTTCTCGAGCAAAACCTAGCCTCTGGGAATTCACTAACACGTATAACAAGATGCATGCATATAAGATAAAATGCAGCCAAACGTACACGATCAAGCATTATGTCACGACCAGCCCCCGGAATTTGAGCATGAGCCGTGGGTACATCCAGCCTACACCGCAGCATCGGCGGTAGAACGATGTCTAGGTCTCAAGACTACTAAACATAACTCACAAAATAACCTGTCAATGATCACAACTCCATAAGGAGGACAAATGAATATGCATAATGATCCTCAAAACATATGGTACTCAATCACAATAACTATAGGAAGTAAATGGCACAATAAGATGTAAAAGATAAGAAAGTTCTGACATAAGTCTAGTGCACAACCCAAATACAACAATAATCTAGAGTCTAGCTATCCCGACATAAATAGTCTCAACATAATACAATCCAAATCTCCAATTTTTAGAATAATTTAATACATAGATAACTAGACCAAGAAACCGTCTAACGATTGCGGGTGGTGTCTCCTCTAAGAAGAGTGACTCATCTGGAATCTCTGGTATGTAGTCTCACTCTACTCCTGAACCGTAGTGAGTAGGGTAAAAATCCTCAAGATCCTCTGAAAATGTTATCCAGTCAGGATTGGAACGAAGCTGTAAAACCCCATTTTTTTAATATTGTATTAATTAATTTAATTAATTATTGAATTTATTTATATTATTTTGCAGTTATTTAGATAATATATACGTAGTGATTTAAGTACCTAGATAATTAATCATTTAGAATTATTGTACAAAATTTATTATTTTTATTTTAGAAAAATTTGCAGAAGAGGGATAGATTTTTTTTAAAATTTATTTGGGTACAAATGTATTTTTATATATACCTTAAATATATATGTAAATAATATATAGTAATAATAATAATAATAATAATAATAATAATAATAATAATAATAATAATAATAATAATAATAAGTTATAATAATAATAATAATAATGATAATTTGATGATAATAATAATAATAAGTGTTATTTGAAATAGTATTAGTAATAATAATAATTATAGTAATAATAATAATAATATTAGTAATAAATAGATAATAAAAAGAAAAAGAAAAAGAAAAGAAAAGAAAAGAAAGGAAATTAAAGTCCTTAATCTAATCTACCCCTTAAACAAACCCCTAAACAACAACTACCCAAGCCTTAAACTAATAACCCCTTCCAATAAATTCCCTCCAGCACCCCAGACTACCCGATCCCACATAACCCACGTTCCCAACTCTCTCTCTCTCTCTCTCTCTCTCTCTCTCTCTCTCTCTCTCTCTTTATATATATATATATATATATATATATATATATATATACACACACATTATCATACATCAAACCATAAACCCAATTCCTAAACCCTAACCCTAACCGTGCCTCCACCACCGGCGACCACCCCGGTCGATTGCCGGCGAACCCGCGCCGCCGACCTCCCGACGCCGCCGCCTGCGCCGCCTCCGCAGCAGCGCCGTCCGCCCCCGCGCGCGTGCCGCGCAGAAAACTACAGCAGCGTACCCCTGTTCACACGCTGATTCCCGCCTCCTCGCTCGACCAAATTCGATTCCGTCTTCACCGATATATTCACGACCTATCCCTCTTCCAACTCTGTATATTAGTTTCCTTCGTTCAGCGCGTAACCCTAGGCAAAAATTGACACCAAGTTGAGAATAAACCATAACTTTTACGCTGCAGAAATCTGTTACGATGATCCATGTTTACGGACTCGTATCTCCCACCACAGAGATCCAAACTTAGAAATTCCTTTTGCAATGTGAAGACCACCTAACCTAGATTATTTCCTGTCAATTATAATATTTTATTTGTCGCGGAATGCTTAATTAAATCGGATTAAAAATTACGAAAAACCTGCTTTTTCAACTTTCAAAATTTGTGATACGGAGCGTGCCCCGCCAAACCGGACTGCCTCATCGCATACCAATTATACAGAAAGGCGCGTTTGGTATGTTCTGACATGTAGGCTTTCACGAAAATTGATTCGGACGTGTGTGCGTGTCGGAATCAACATGTATCCGTAAAAAGTCCCCGTATCGCAACTTTTGTAAAACCTCGCACCATTTATTGTACGCTTGTCAGAAAGCGACAAAAATTGTGCCACTTGACTCGTGGTATCGCACTGGTCCTTTGACCCAATTTTCACGCAAATCTGAGACAGTTGACCAAACCGCCTATTTGCGGGGCCCTCCACGGTTGACTTTTTGGACGAATTTGTGTTCGGCTCACCGGAATCCAAAATTGTACGTACCGTTGAGTTCGTATTGACGTTTAGAATTGGTTTGACCTATAATTTGTCCCTTTTAGAGACCTTTATCCCTGGCATATTTTTCGGTGCAAAGTGGGCCACATGTGGACCCCACTTTGACCCGAAATTACCGTCTTGCTCATGTGTCCAAATTGGACAAAAGGGTAGTATTTTCTAGCTATCTCGCTTATTCTGGGAACGTTGGTGATATTTATTTCAGCATCCGGAGATGTTCATCCTGAGGCCGTAGCTTCTGATCCTGTGTGCTTGACTCCTGGACGTTACACTTTGCAGCTCTCTTGCCAGGCAAGATACCTTACCAAATTGCTTACCTTTGCATGATTATTATATTTTTTATATGTTCATTGCATGTGTGTTTTTCTTTCAGTCATAATTATATACTATATATATGTTGACACACACTTGACACATAGTATCATGGGAGGGGAGGACAATAAGTAGGCGTATGGGTTATAACCACTCTGGTAAACCGTAGTAACTAGCACGCACTATGGTAGTCGTGTCTGATGGTCGCTACCCCCGCAGTATGTCGGCTGATGGTGTCACGATGGTCGCTACCCCCGCGGTATGTCGGCTGATGATGTTCCTGACGTGTGTGTGAGTTGTGAGATTAGATAGAGTAGCATACCCATGCCCATATGTCGAAAAGTTGTCATCATTATGCATTCATATAGATTGTCTTGTACAACGTACTTATATAATTTTTCGTCTATATTGCATGTTTACTGTATTCAAATTGGCATGCTTCTATGTATCTTGTTACGTCCCTCTAAGGACCTGGTCCCTTGCCAGGTATAGACGACCAGGAGTATCCGTAGGAGTACGGGCCTGGACCTGACGCATTATTTTCTGCCGAGGAGGTCTTACCTTCTAAGCATCTTTGATTATCTCTAGCAATAGATCGCTTCGCTGATACATTTACATCATCATCTTATTTATATTGGAGATTTACCCTTCTCCCTCATTTTAGTATTGATATAGTCATTGGTAGTGGATTTGTCTCCACCCGACTATTATTTTGGATTATTCAGACTCGTTATTCTAGTTTAGTTATTTCTTTTCTATGACTTGTTGTGTGGATGAGATTAGTATATCTGTGACTTATGACTCTATATATATACCACATATGAGTTTATATTCATATTACAGCGTACGTGTGTATTATGGTATCCATATATTGGAGTTGTCATATACATACGGCTGGCATGCTTACGTGTTCCTAGTCCTACGTATTTTGGGACTGGGACGTGACATATTTTTGTGATGGCCTATGCAAGTCGAGAGCATATTGTCTCGATTAAGTTACTGTACCGAGCAAGCCTGCGCATAGGATTAGAATATAAGATCTCATCCACTTATTTAATCACCTCTCTTGATTCGTTTCGCATTCTTATTTGATTGCTTGCATTGCATCTTGCTTGATCCTTTCACAACGTCAACCTTATCTTTCCTTCGTGCTTGATAGGGGTTAGGAAGGTGCCTTATACCAGGTATATACACTCTAGTATTCAATAACACTATTAGTTAAATTTTTGTAAGTTTGGTAGTATGCCTTGTCACGACCCGATTTCGTAGAATTATTTGAGGCGTCCCCCGAATCATGACCGCCGTGTGGGCCTGGGGTTGCGCTCGCACAAGGCTTTAATGATTTGCATAGCAAGCACATATTCAGAGTACGCAGATAAATTGAAACACAGATTTGAAATATGAAAAAGTTCTCTTTATTGATAATGAACATCTATTACAAACTCCTGAACGAGTCAGCTAATTTGCCGCACGGGCTTACAAAAGTGTTGACTCAAAATGAGATAGCAGTCCTGTACATTATATCCCTTTATAAACTCAAAATGATAAAGACCTCCAGGCTGGAGGACGGCTTTGCCACGAAGCTGCATTGTGTATGGAAAGTTGCAAGCTTCTTCTTCAAGTACTTCAAGTGCGGCACGGTTAGGATGCGCCAACAGCTGGACTGGATTGGGAAGACGACTTTGGCTCCTCGCTCGGTTCGCCTTGGTGCGGGGAACCTATTTCAACGAGGGTCAGTATGTCAAAACATACTGGTGAAGGCGAGCTAGCCGAACTATACCAATCAACACGTTGTTTTAATGAAGCATGCATGTTTTTGTGGGTTTCTATCTTGCCCTAGTTTATTTACAAGCAACAGTATATATGTATGATACTAAAATGAACTTGCCACCGTTCGGTAGATTTTACCTGCCCGTCTGAATTACTTGTACAATACTTACCATGCCTTCCCTGCCACGAAGACACAAGTTACTTTGCAACAGGTTTAAATATACACGATGATCACTGGCGTGGTGCCATAACGGACATAGTCAAGGACAGGGATAGCATGCAACGAGAACACGACAAGCACACGACAAGCACACGATGCGTTGCAAGCCATCCCCTCCAGCACACGATGACTACACACGAGTTCCGCCCGGACCGGAACGGTGCCAGTGCCCCAGCGACCGTCCGCAGAACTTACCCTTGTGCACAAGTTGTCCAATACTGATGAACGACTACGTGCCCATGAATGGCAGGGCGCAGACCGCCTTCAAACCTTCTAGCTCGACTCGCTGCATCAGGTAAATAGGCCCTAGCGAATTTGGAGAGTCGGTTGAATTTGGCGGAGTACTCCTTAACTGTCATGCTGCCTTGCCTCAGTTGTACGAACTCGTTCTCCATTGACGTTGTACTGGAGGGGGTATAAACTCCTCTTCGAACGCGGCATGAAAAGTCGTCCACGAGATCGCCTCCTCTCCATGATCAAATTAAAGAGATCGTCGATGCACGTTCCACCAATCGTGCGCGTTGAGGCGGAGCTGTAGTTGCGCGCAGGCGATGCACTTTTCTTCGGGGACCTCTAGCAGAGCGAAGTGATCTTTAAGTTTGGCCAACCAATCTAGAGCTACGACTGGGTCCTCAGTCCCGTTGAATGGGGTATTGCAGACTTTCTTGAAGTGGCCAAAGTCGAAGGCAGTCACGTCCCTCGGTCTTGGAATTTGCAGCGTCTCTACTTCAAGCACGGGTTGTTCCACTGGAGTCGGCGCTCTTGCCGTGGAATGGTTGAAAGCCAAAGTCTGAACGATCTGTTGCAGGGTATCCACCTGCTTTTGTTGGACTAAGAATCGTGCTTCTATATTGTCTTGAAACTTGAGCTGACTCTCTTCCGCTCGCTTCTCGGCCCGTTCGTAGCGAGCCTCGTCCCTTTGTTGGTTTTCCTCCAACATCCGCAACATTTGCTGGATGGGATCGATGCTTGGCGTGGCTCGCTGGCTCCTTGAACTTCCCGAAGTGCCCGAACTACTTTGTTGCCCTTGGGTTTCGTCCGGTGCTTGCGCTGCAGATTGCGCTGGAGCTATTCCTTCAAAAGAAGGTAAATTACATTAGGATCATAATGTATTATGGACTTATTACATGAACGTAACTCATTTTGGCCTAGCGAGTTCAAGAGTTCGCACAGGAATTTGATCATTAAAGGAACTTTTTCAGCACGAAAGTCTAAGGAACTTGAATCTGTGCTCTGATACCACTATGTCACGACCCGATTCCGTAGAATCGTTTGAGGCGTCCCCCGAATCGTGACCGCTGTGCGGGCCTGGGGTTGCGTCCGCACAAGGCTTTAATGATTTGCATAGCAAGCACATATTCAGAGTACGCAGATAAATTGAAACACAGATTTGAAACATGGAAAAGTTCTCTTTATTGATAATGAACATCTATTACAAACTCCTGAATGAGTCAGCTAATTTGTCGCACGGGCTTACAAAAGTGTTGACTCAAAATGAGATAGCAGTCCTGTACATTACATCCCTTTATAAACTCAAAATGATAAAGACCTCCAGGCTGGAGGACGGCTTTGCCACGAAGCTGCATTGTGTATGGAAAGTTGCAAGCTTCTTCTTCAAGTACTTCAAGTGCGGCGCGGTCAGGATGCGCCAACAGCTGGACTGGATCGGGAAGACGACTTCGGCTCCTCGCTCGGTTCGCCTTGGTGCGGGGAACCTATTTCAACGAGGGTCAGTATGTGAAACATACTAGTGAAGGCGAGCTAGCCGAACTATACCAATCAACACGTTGTTTTAATGAAGCATGCATGTTTTTGTGGGTTTCTATCTTGTCTTAGTTCATTTACAAGCAACAGTATATATGTATGATACTGAAATAAACTTGTCACCATTCGGTGGATTTTACCTGCCCGTCTGAATTACCTGCACAATACTTACCATGCCTTCCCTGCCACGAAGACACAAGTTAGTTTGCAACAGGTTTAAATATACACGATGATCACTGGCGTGGTGCCATAATGGACATAGTCAAGGACAGGGATAGCATGCAACGAGAATACGACAAGCACACGACAAACACACGACAAGCACACGATGCATTGCAAGCCATCCCCTCCAGCACACGATGACTACACACGAGTTTCGCCCGGACCGGAACGGTGCCAGTGCCCCAGCGACCGTCCGCAGAACTTACCCTTGTGCATAAGTTGTCCATGATCGAACAATACGTTATCTTAAACAATCAGTTTACGCCTTCGAGGCAACACGAGCACAAGACACATCAATAATTGTTAAGCATTCATGCACTTCAGGCAACACGAGTATGAGACATGTATTTGCACAAGACAAGCAACAATTCATGATTTATTTCCAAACGAACAAGCATGCAGTTTAGTATCCGTTCATGAAGTTATTGACAAGCATAATGAACCAAGTCTACTCTCTTTTATCTTGGTTTCTTTTATTATTAATTGGTATCATTTGATCGGGGCAAAGAAGAGCGCAAATTTTAGGGTGTGAAGCTTGGAAGCAGGGTTAGCTAATCGGGTTGGTAGCCACTCACATAGATCGTTGGAAGGGAGAAGGAAAGAGGCGCTTCACGACTCCACTCGCAAGCCGCCTACTGCTCGTTCACCTGCATTACGAACAGCTCAATCAATACCTCTTCCAATTTTCTAATCTCGGAATTGAAGTGCAGTTCAATGAACGAAAACAATAAAAACTATCAAAACCGTTCAAGGAAAACAAGCAAATCCCAAAACCAACTCAAAGCACGAAAGCAACAAGCGACATCGAAAATCGAGGCAATAAAAGATAGCAGCGGAGAGGTCCCTCCTGACTCTGCTGCTAAGTCGATCCCGGGGGCACGGTCCACTGAATATGGGAATCGATTCCGAAGAAACAAATCCATAATGAGGACGAGTTCTTAATTCAATCTATCCCGATCGAACGATACCATCTTGTGTTTCTTAGCCGCGCTCTCCGCACCGGAAGAACGGGGCGCTACATGCATCATAACCTAGTATCACATAGTCCTTCTGACCAATTAATGAAGTATAATTGAATGACACCAACTATAGATTTGCATAAAAAGATAGTATTTATCCAGACTGTAGAACTTAGAGGCCCATACCCCTATTTGGTCGACTTTAGACTTAGATAAGAAGTTATTATGGAAACTGTAGAGGCACAACACCGATCTTCTTGGTGAACTTAAATTATTCTGTACCTTTCTACATCATAATCATGCGTACTCATATTTTTTTACTACCTCGACTTATACTGCTATTATAGCCTAGTTTTACAAGCTTATTCTTTTATCGAGCTTGTTCGTGATATATGTATTATTGGGGGCCCACACTAATACATTGTCTAAATCAGAATCAGTGTATTATAGTCTGATCAACCGTAGTGCGCTTGGTTCGCTCTTCGTGTCACTACTTTACGTGGATTGAGATATAGTTGACTCAACTTGTTAGACGAATATACTTGCCCTCTAGACTGGCCAGAGCATATCATGTCAGGTACATAACTGTTCTGATGTGAATATGCGAATAGGAATTTACCAAAATAAGATTTCAATCCACAACTGCCTTGGCAACTCCCTTTCAAATTCTCTAATCCCTTTGAATTTCGTACTTGTATTCTATCACCTCCTCCTTGAATTCTTTATTGTTCTCTTCCATCTTCCCCCTATTTCGGAAAGACGAACGTTCGTGCTTAGTATAAGTTTGATACACGGATAGTACTAGATATACCCCATAGGCCAAGCACTCATGATGACAAATAAGGGAGCACATGCACAGAAAGTCGTAGATACAGGTACGACCTTCAGTTATAATTGTCATTTCATACTCCTGACCCCTTTATGACACGAGATCTAGGTGCATAGTAGACGTAGAATTATATATATGGTAGTTTAGCAGTTATGAGGATATATTGATATTCTACCCAAATGGCATACACACGATGCTAATAGATGACGCGAGTAGCAGTAGTAGTATTCTTTCCCTATCACCATCTCGCCCTTAGGAAGGCTCATCTTCTCTTCTATATTCATTCCTTCTCTTGTGCTTAACTCTTCCTATCATAGTCGTATCCTTTTGTGCCATTATGAATTATTTGATTTATATCAACCTCACCCTTATTTTGTTAGTTAAAACATAAATGTGTTAGTAATGATTAATAACTAAAGGATGAGTTCATAATAATAACCCTTATGTATATGCACTATAGCAATAGCTGTATCCTCTTATCATTTTAAAACCATGTATAGCATCCCTTGGTATAATAGGAATTAGTTGGATTGTTGAATTAGTACTTACTCCTACTAGTTTTATAAGATAGTCCAGACCTTAATTGTTGTCCTAAAACTTATACTAGGCTTAGGAAAGAGTTGAAGGCACTTGTTACGAACTGATGACTATGACAAATCGCTGGCGAAATAACGACAGCTGCAGCTAGACCGTTATAGTAGAGTAGTCGATGTATTTGTAGACATACTGGTCAGGTGGCATAGCAGTATTAGACTACGATACTTGACAGTTACAAAGAAAAATCATGGTTATGAGATTCCAGACAGGTATCCCAAGATTCTCGACCCAATAAATAAATTTGTCCTACCACCTAGACAATAGCCTCAAGAGACTTTGACTACTAGTAGAATTCTTATAAGTTGGGTAGCATAGACGAGTTAGAGGATAATAGAATAGAATATGGATAATAAATGAGAAGTGTTAAGGTGACTGACCATGATTTTTAGGAAGCAATGCTTGATAGCAATGAAGTGTAATAGCTATAGTGATTCATTATGAATATGGGTAGTGTCAATTTCGAGGACAAATTTTTTGTAAGTTGGGTAGAATATAAAATCCCATATTCTTTTTAATATTATATTTATTTATTTAATTAATTATTGAATTTATTTATATTATTTTGCAGTTATTTAGATCATATATACATAGTGATTTAAGTACCTAGATAATTAATCATTTAGAATTGTTGTACAAAATCTATTATTTTTATTTTAGGAAAATTTGCAGAAGAGGGATAGATTTTTTTTTAGAATTTATTTGGGTACGAATGTATTTTTATATATACCTTAAATATATATGTAAATAATATATAGTAGTAGTAATAATAATAATATTAGTGATAATAATAATAAGTTATAATAATAATACTAGTAATGATAATTTGATAATAATAATAACAATAATAATAATAAGTGTTATTTGAAATAATATTAGTAATAATAATAATTATAGTAATAGTAATAATAATATTAGTAATAAATAGATAATAAAAAGAAAAATAAATAGAAAAGAAAAGAAAAGAAAGGAAATTAAAGTCCTTAATCTAATCTACCCCTTAAACAAACCCCTAAACAACAACTACCCAAGCCTTAAACTAATAACCCCTTCCAACAAATTCCCTCCAGCACCCCAGACTACCCGATCCCAACCCACGTTCCCAACTCTCCCTCTCTCTCTCTCTCTCTCTCTCTCTCTCTCTCTCTCTCTATATATATATATATATATATATATATATACACACACATTACCATAAACCCAATTCCTAAACCCTAACCCTAACCGCGCCTCTACCACCGACGACCACCCCGGCCGATCGCAGGTAAACCCATGCCGCCGAACTCCCGACGCCGCCGCCCGCGTCGCCACAGCGCCGTTCTCCCCCGCGCGTGCGCCGTGCAGAAAACTACAGCAGCGTACCCCTGTTCACACGCTGATTCCCGCCTCCTCGCTCGACCAAATTTGATCTCGTCTTCACCGGTATGTTCACGACCTATCCCTCTTCCAACTCTGTGTATAAGTTTCCTTCGTTCTGCGCGTAACCCTAGGCAAAAATCGACGCCAAGTTGGGGAAAAACTACAACTTTTACGCTGCAGAAATCTGTTGCGATGACCCATATTTACGGACTTGTATCTCCCACCACAGAGATCCAAACTTAGAAATTCCTTTTGCAATGTGAAGACCACCTAACCTAGATTATTTTCTGTCAATTACAATATTTTATTTGTTGCGGAATGCTGAATTAAATCGGATTAAAAATTACGAAAACCTGCTTTTTCAACTTCCAAAATTTGTGATACGGAGCGCGCCCCGCCAAACTGGACTGCCTCATTGTATATCAGTTGTACAGAAAGGCGCGTATGGTATGTCCTAACATGTGAACTTTTACAAAAACTGATTTGGACGTGTGTGCGCGTCGGAATCAACATGTATCTGTAAAAAGTCTCCGTATCGCGACTTTTGCAAAACCCTGCACCATTTTTTGTACGCTCGTCAAAATACGACAAAACTTGTACCACTAGACTCGTGGTATCGCACTGGTCCTGTGACCGAATTTTTACACAATTCTGAGACAGTTGACCAAACCGCCTATTTGTGGGCCCTCCTCGGTTGACTTTTTGGGCGAATTTGTGTTTGGCTCACCGGAATCTAAAATTAGACGTACCGTTGAGTTTGTATTGACGTTTAGAATTGGTTTGACCTATAATTTGTCCCTTTGAGAGACCTTTACCTCTGGTATGCTTTTCGGTGCAAAGTGGGCCACATGTGGACCCCACTTTGACCCAAAATTACCGTCTTGCTCCTGTGTCCAAATTGGACGAAAGGGTAGTATTTTCTAGCTATCTCGCTTATTCTAGGAATGTTGGTGATATTTATTTCAGCATCCGGAGACGTTCATCCTGAGGCTGTAGCTTCTGATCCTGTGTGCTTGACTCCTGGACGTTACACTTTGCAGCTCTCTTGCTAGGCAAGATACCTTGCCAAATTGCTTACAGTACTTTGCATGCTTATTATATTTTTTATATGTTCATTGCATGTGTGTTTTTCTTTCAGTCATAATTATATACTATATATATGTTGACACACACTTGACACATAGTATCATGGGAGGGGAGGACAATAAGTAGGCGTATGGGCTATAACCACTCTTGTAAACCGTAGTAACTAGCACGCACTATGGTAGTCGTGTCCGATGGTCACTACACCCGTAGTATGTCGGCTGATGGTGTCACGATGGTCGCTACCCCCGCGGTATGTCGGCTGATGATGTTCCTGACGTGTGTGTGAGTTGTGAGATTAGATAGAGTAGCATATCCATGCCCATATATCGAAAAGTTGTCATCATTATGCATTCATATAGATTGTCTTGTACAACGTACTTATATAATTTTTCGTCTATATTGCATGTTTACTGTATTCAAATTGGCATGCTTCTATGTATCTTGTTACGTCCCTCTAAGGACCTGGTCCCTTGCCAGGTATAGACGACCAGGAGTATCCGTAGGAGTACGGGCCTGGACCTGACACATTATTTTCTGCCGAGGAGGTCTTACCTTCTGAGCATCTTTGATTATCTCTAGCGATGGATCGCTTCGCTGATACCTTTACATCATCATCTTATTTATATTGGAGATTTACCCTTCTCCCTCATTTTAGTATTGATATAGTCTTTGGTAGTAGATTTGTCTCCACCCGACTATTATTTTTGATTATTCAGACTCATTATTCTAGTTTAGTTATTTCTTTTCTATGACTTGTTGTGTGGATAAGATTAGTATATCTGTGACTTGTGACTCTATATATATACCACATGTGAGTTTATATTCATATTATAGCGTACGTGTGTATTATGGTATCCATATATTGGAGTTGCCATATACATACGGCTGACATGCTTACGTGTTCCTAGTCCTACATATTTTGGGACTGGGACGTGATAGAAGCGCAAACACTAAACAAAAGTTTTAATTATTTTGATAAAACTATAAGACAGTGTAAGAAAATACATGATGAAGAAATACTGGAAAAATAGGGAATATTGGAGAGACATGTAATCAGCAATAGTACTAACTAGCAATGAACATATATATGTGAATGCTAGAAATGAGTGAACTGGAATAAAGAACAGAAATTCTAGCTAAGTGTTGTGAAATATCAGTTTACTGTGCGATCGACTTAGGACTAGATCAGGTTTGTTATATATGATTGGCTATAATACATGTGAGGTCAGGCTAACCATCTGGTTAGCTATGATGCGAGCAATAGTCAGGCTATTCATATATAACAGGCTATGAGGCATGTAAATGGTCAGGCTACACCCAACGTGATATGTGGGGTGAGCTATGATACATGTAAAGTGGGGTATGATCAAATAATCTTGCTAATATTTTTTAGTCTCCAGCTAGCACGATGGATTCTAATCACGACTTCTCATGACAGGTATATATGATACTAGTCCGTGTATCCACAGTATTGTAACACCCCGTTCCGCTCAAGCGGACTGCCATCTCAAACGGCTGTAGTGCAGCTGTCCCGACCCGCTTTGCCTCAAACGGGAAAGCAAAAGATATCCAGACTTGTCCCTACAGGAATCTGGCTTAGGCTTTCAAAGGCTCGCTTGACGTATCGCTCTACCGAGGCGAATCATCGCTAAGGTGGGTGGCTACGGTGAACTTGTCTTTGCTTAGCCAGCACACATAAAATCTGGAATATTCATGCTAGTCGCTAGGTGAATCACCCCTGTATGCTAATAAATCCAACGCACCTAGCTAAGGGAATAATCCCAACTTGTATTGCTATGCTAGAACATGGAAAATGAAATACTGCTTATATATGTTCAGACCCTCGCATGCTAAGTCCCTTAAAGGTTTCAATTCTCGGCTTACCTTCGGGTCCGAGCAACGTGCCTGGTTATGTTCCTTAGAAACGCATGCTTGTCTGCTTGAATGTTGCCTTGTTTTCATCCAACTCCGGAAGACTACTAAGTAGTCGTTCCGTGCATGATTGACCCTGCAAGTATCCTGGACCGTTAGGTCACCTGGCAGCCCCAAACTAGGGGAATGCATCAAAGCAAGTTATTCACTGTACAGAATCATAATTCAAGTATCCCGTGTACTCGTGTACTCGTGTTCCCGTGCACTCGTGTTCTCGTGTTCTCTTGTTCTAGCGCACGCGTGTTCTCGTGTTCTCGTGTATCTCGTGATAATTGGAAGACCCCAATTATGCATGTCGCGGACTAGTTCCACGGACGGTCTCCGGGGCACTGGGGCCGATCCGGTCCGGATGGAGCTCGTGTGTAGTCATCGTGTTCAGGACTGGGTAGCTTGCAGCGCATCGTGTACTCTCGTAGCATGCTATCCTTGTCCTCGGCTACGTCCATAATGGCTTTGCCAGCGACCGTGTTCATATAGATAAGTCATCCTCGCTTAGCGGCTATCCGCGTGTGAGTCACTGCATCGCATCAAGAACAAATAAACACCTGAACGATCCTGTTAAAACGACCCTCGTGTTTGCATATGCTTGCCTCCTGAATGCTTATACTTGTCGTGCGTGAATTAACATGTTTGCCTCAATGTTTGCCTTGGACAGGGAAGGAGATGGTAAGTTGGTAAGTCTCGCCGTGTTTCCTCAAACATCGTACGGCGCACTGCCCGACACGTTAGGCTATTCAATGTTTGCATGAAACTGATCCTAAGGCAACTAGAAAGACAACTTAATAGTTGTGCACAAAACCTGTATAACGTGTTTGGATTTGTCGAGCGGGCGAGTAGCTTCCCCACCAGTGCATTCAATGTACTGATAATCCACCAGTTTGTATGCAGGGTGCGGGAGAACCTCGTTCGGTGTGGATGCCTCCAACGTGCGTGCTAAGGCGTGGACATCACTCCGAAGCAATGGTGCGTCCGGAACAGAGGCACATATACAAGACATAATATTGTGAACATAGCCCAAACTCGCCTGAACATCGCCTGAACAAACATTCCACAAATGTAGCCACTTGGCACGCTTTTACTGTTTCAGAGAGAGAGGCTTGAGCGACTTGTAATCTCGGCTATACGCTGCCTGTAACACATGTTCATATCAATAAAAGAGCTTGCTTTACTTCAACTTGTGTTTCAATGCTTCCGCTATATTTGTCGACTCAGTGAACCTGTTACCGATCGCCTATGCGTTCATGACTCCGCTGCACTCGGACAATTTGTACGACTCTGTGGCTTAGAACTCTAACCGCCAGCCAATGAACCATGGCCTTGCACGGGCGTGGATCACACTCGTGCGATATTACGCCCGGATGGGTCAAGCGATCATTCCGCGGGAGCGCTGGTGAGGGTAATTCCCGCCTAGCGGGAACGGCCGATTGCCTGTGGGAGATCGGGGCGTGACATATTGGTATCAGAGCCTGGCTTCTACGCCTTTGGACTTTGATTAGATATCTCTGTTTCGAAAGCTCGTTCGTGGGTTATGTGCACGCTCTCTCTCAATGCCTCGATGGGATATTCCAACAATAAGTCTAAATACTTTCAAAATGCGTTTTGAATGATATGATTGCTTGTCTGGTTGTATGCTGCGAGTGGCCTTTGTGCCAACCTGTGCGAACCCTTGAGAGTATCGCTAGTAGCTTGTCCGATTTTTTCTAACTCTAAGTTTGGTTGAATGCATCTATTCGAGGGACGCCTTGAACTAGTGCTCCATCCAAGACTTAGGAAAAAGTAAAACTCGAGTGCTAAGACTTCGCTATCACTGAGCTGGTTGACGTGTTCATGCTAGAAGTGCACTTCGAAAGTGCGCACGATCCAGTCTAAGCGATAGGCTGATTTTGACGCTTGTGCAAGTGAATATCCAAATGAACAAGTACAATGACTTGTCTAGGATTGCCTCAACCCTAGATTACTGCTTGTCCTCAGTAAGTCTCGAGGATAAGACTTTTTCTGAGCTGGGTAGGATGTAACACCCCGTTCCGCTCAAGCGGACTGCCATCTCAAACGGCAGTAGTGCAGCTGTCCCGACCCGCTTTGCCTCAAACGGGAAAGCAAAAGATATCCAGACTTGTCCCTACAGGAATCTGGCTTAGGCTTTCAGAGGCTCGCTTGATGTATCGCTCTACCGAGGTGAATCATCGCTAAGGTGGGTGGCTACGGTGAACTTGTCTTTGCTTAGCCAGCACACATAAAATCTGGAATATTCATGCTAGTCGCTAGGTGAATCACCCCCTGCATGCTAATAAATCCAACGCACCTAGATAAGGGAATAATTCCAACTTGTATTGCTATGCTAGAACATGGAAAATAAAATACTGCTTATATATGTTCAGACCCTCGCATGCTAAGTCCCTTAACGGTTTCAATTCTCGGCTTACCTTCGGGTCCGAGCAACGTGCCTGGTTATGTTCCTTAGAAACGCATGCTTGTCTGCTTGAATGTTGCCTTGTTTTCATCCAACTCTGGAAGACTACTAAGTAGTCGTTCCGTGCCTGATTGACCCTATAAGTATCCTGGACCGTTAGGTCACCTGGCAACCCTGAACTAGGGGAATGCATCAAAGCAAGTTATTCTCTGTACAGAATCATGATTCAAGTATCCCGTGTACTAGTGTACTCGTGTTCCCGTGCACTCGTGTTCTCGTGTTCTCTTGTTCTAGTGCACGCGTGTTCTCGTGTATCTCGTGATAATTGGAAGACCCCAATTATGCATGTCGCGGACTAGTTCCACGGACGGTCTCCGGGGCACTGGGGCTGATCCGGTCCGGATGGAGCTCGTGTGTAGTCATCGTGTTCGGGACTGGGTAGCTTACAGTGCATCGTGTACTCTCGTAGCATGCTATCCTTGTCCTCGGCTACGTCCATAATGGCTTTGCCAGCGACCGTGTTCATATAGATAAGTCATCCTCGCTTAGCGGCTATCCGCGTGCGAGTCACTGCATCGCATCAAGAACAAATAAACACCTGAATGATCCTGTTAAAATGACCCTCGTGTTTGCATATGCTTGCCTCCTGAATGCTTATACTTGTCGTGTGTGAATTAACATGTTTGCCTCAATGTTTGCCTTGGACAGGGAAGGAGATGGTAAGTTGGTAAGTCTCGCCGTGTTTCCTCAAACATCGCACGGCGCACTGTCCGACACGTTAGGCTATTCAATGTTTGCATGAAACTGATCCTAAGGCAACTAGAAAGACAACTTAATAGTTGTGCACGAAACCTATATAACGTGTTTGGATTTGTCGAGCGGGCGAGTAGCTTCCCCACCAGTGCATTCAATGTACTGATAATCCACCAGTTTGTATGCAGGGTGCGGGAGAACCTCGTTCGGTGCGGATGTCTCCAACGTGCGTGCTAAGGCGTGGATATCACTCCGAAGCAACGGTGCATCCGGAACAGAAGCACATATACAAGACATAATGTTGTGAACATAGCCCGAACTCGCCTGAACAAACATTCCACAAATGTAGCCACTTGGCACGCTTTTACTGTTTCAGAGAGAGAGACTTGAGCGACTTGTAATCTCGGCTATACGCCACCTGTAACACATGTTTATATCAATAAAAGAGCTTGCTTTACTTCAACTTGTGTTTCAATGCTTCTGCTATATTTGTCGACTCAGTGAACCTGTTACCGATCGCCTATGCGTTTATGACTTCGCTACACTCGGACAATCTGTGCGACTCTGTGGCTTAGAATTCTAACCTCCAGCCAATGAACCATGGCCTTGCACGAGCGTGGATCACGCTCGTGCAGCATCACGCCCGGACGGGTCAAGCGATCGTTCCGTGGGAGCGCTGGCGAGGGTGATTCCCGCCTAGCGGGAACGGCCGATTGCCTGCGGGAGATCGGGGCGTGACAAGTATCAGATATCAAGCATACACTACAACTAGAATCATAGTAATAATCAACATAATAAAAACTGTCAGAGAATGTACTCGCTTGTGGTCCTGAGCAAGGTGTGAGAATCGATGTCCAAGTTAGAATCACAAAGACCTAGATATTAAAATAATAATATTAATTGGTGTTCTAGGAGGACAATATCATTAACTATGTTGAAATATAATTTAGGCCAAAACTAGGTCTTTAATAGGCTGACTATGTCATTACGTAACTATACTAGTCATACCAAGTTATACTAGTTAATAGTAGCTATACTTTTGATACTACTAGTATATATATATATAACTCATATCTAGTGGTATCAAGTTAATACCTTTACTATATAACTTATCTTAGCTATTACCTCCAAGCACCCCTTCTAACTGAACATCAACCTGGGCTTGATACTCAACTTAACTAGCATTACCTTACTCATCTATGATACTATATTACCTTAACTAGCTCCCCCACCCCAACTGATAATCATGTATCAGTTCTTCACTAATACTGAGTAGAACAGATATACCCAAGTCCCAATTTATTTCTGCTTAAGCCTATTGCAGTCAACTAACCGATACTAACATACTTAAACCTTGGTACACGGGTGATTACCAACCCCGGTTGTTGAGATCTATTGCTACTAGCTTAGCATTGCAACATGGAGATGATACCCTCAGTATCTGCTGATGCTTACTCACCAAAACTCCAACTTATCTTCAGGTGCAAACACCCCTATATGGACAATAAGTCCATGAACCTGCAGTAGCCAACACCAATATCAAACCCAACCCAGCTATACACAGATACAACATCTAATCCACACTCTAGGTACTTCACTAATACACCATGTATCAGTGATACACACCCACTTCTATATACCCGCCCTCTTACTCAAGACACTGATACTACCACCTAAACAAACTTCAAGCTGCACTGTCTTAAGACAATCATCTGGCTTGTTCCCATTCTTCCTAATCTGAGCTCCAAATCCAACCCTCTGTATCACATAGTCTGCAGTATAATAATTTGTGCACTGCCTACACATAGGACTGCTGTAGTGATACTCTAAATGGCCTGCACATACCCGAGCACAAGTATGCACACAGTGAATTGATTTCCCCCCTCACTGCTACTGTTGAACATCTTATTCCCTTCTCTCTACTCAGGTCCTAACCCCTTGTGTCTATAACTGAATATCCAACTTTAGCCTCACATGAACCAAATATTGATACATTATCAATGCATTCCCAGTGCACACTGTGCATACCACAGTGAACCCGACCCCTCTTCCATACCTTGAACAACATCCACACATCAAAATATATACATATATACATTAATACATATGTCACTACCACATTTCTAGAGTAGGGGCTTTTTGGTCATTTACCATATTTATATTGTTGTGTTAATAATTGCATGATATGTAATACATATTATATTGTGTTCATTGATAACATGGGTTAGTGGACTAGACCTAAAAATCCACTAGACAAATCCCTATTATATTAATTAGCATTTAGTGAAATCCCTCACATGAATACTAAATCCCTTAATTAAATGGTTCTTCATGATATGCCATGGAGGGCAAAAGAGACATTATGCATTACCCAAACCCTAACCCTAACCCTATACTATGGCCGGCCCTATAAAGCAAGGGGGAGCCTCCCTCAAGCCACTCATCCTTCATGAAGAAATCCTAGAAATAACCCCCAAGAAAAATTATTCATTCCCTCCACAAATTCAGAATTTCTAGCCTCAAATCCCTCTTTCTTCCCTCATTAAAAGAGACCTAGAAGCTTGGGCACAAGGAGACTTGGAGAAGAAGAAGCTACATTGGAAATCCATCTCCCAATAGGTAAAAATCTGGAAACCCTCATTTAATTCCTATTTTAATTATTATTTTTGGCCATTAGAAGCCCACCCATAGTTTAAGAACACCCTAAAGGAGAGAGAATTAGTTCTATTGGGTTCCATAGTATTTTCTTCATTAGATTTGTTCATAGTTTGGGTTTTTGGTTTTTTTTGATGTATCATTTCCCTAATTTTGTAACCCTAATTATATATATATATATATATATATATATATATATATATATATATATATATATATATATATATATATATATATATATATATATATATTGTATACATATATGGTTTATTTGTATTTGGGGATTTATGCATGAGGATTCATAGTGTATCAAGAGTATCCTAGATTTTGCACACTATGTGCTTGATAAAATGTTCAATAGGATGTATGCCTATTTATATGATCTAATTTATGTCTTTGAGTATATATATATATATATATATATATATATATATATATATATAGGTATTGATGTATATATGTAGATATATTAGGGTATGGGACTGTGTTGGAGTATCGGGTTCCTCAGTGATCAATCACTGTGCAGGTGAGGTTCAGTCACTGTGCATGTGAGGATCGAGTTCCTGATACCTTAGAGTGTCAGTTGGTGAGTGATCATATGTATATATAGTTGATTAAGGTATTAGTGTGTGGTGTGTTCATGTGACTGTGCCAGTGTGTATGAATGGAGTAGAGAGAAGTGTCGGATTCCTGAGTATCACTGTGGTGCACAGTGTTGGCACTGATGCTTTAGTGTACCAGTCGATGGATTAGTAGGTGAGTTGCTCCTTCATTGAGTATCAGTATCCATTCGGGTTTTAGTGTATGTATTTCAGTTTGTCACTACCATATTTTCTAGGAAAGATATTTTAGTCTTTTGGTAATTAATTAAATATTGTGCATGTTAAATATTTATTTATTGTATTATTTATTTATGGTTGCATGTTAGATTTTTTTTTGGGACTTGTGTTAGTGGACCTAACTAGTTTAGTTTAGACTCATGGACCAACATTTAATTCTAGTTAGAATTGAGCCCAATAATTAGAAGCCCAATCATTAGGAGGATGATTAATTATGTTAAACCCATTAGACTAGAAGCTTCCCTACTTAATTAATTTTTTAATGAGAGGCCCCAAGGGGTATTTTAGACTTTACATACTAGCTTGAGGGAGGGGGCAAGTGAGGCTTATATAAAGGGGATAAAAACTTTCTCTCTCTTCATTTTTCATTCCAAATCAAGATCTAGAATTTTTCTCAACCAAATTCCATCAAATTTCTACCAAAATTTCACCCAATCTCTTCCCAAATCACCATTGGAGGCTAGTGGAGCAAGGATCTAGAAGGAGGAATCAAGGATCTACAAAGAGGAGCAATGATCTACAAGTTGGAGGCCAATTTTATTATATTTGGAGGTTGCATCGGGAATCCATCTTCCAATAGGTACAATTCAGTTTTTCCCTTAATTTAGGTTCTAAATCTGAGATTTAACCATGATAAATCAACCCATATGAATAGGCTACCCATAGAATTTGGTTTTGTGTTCATAAGAGGCCTATTGTGAAAGTTATGGTATTTTTTGTGTCAATTTTGGGGGAATTCCGAGATTGACAATTGTTGATTGTGTCAATTGGTCCTATAGATCAATTTGGCATGCGCTTGTGAGTTTGGGGCTAGTGTCATGTCCATAATTGGGTACGTGTAGGTCATATCCCAATAATTTGGTGATACATGTTGATTTGGGGGGTTTTCCCCCGACACGGAACTTTGAGTATGTCATATTTTGACACGGACACGTAGATTTGTATTTGACTCTTCGTATTATTCATAAATAATATATAAGACTTGTTCGTGTCCTTCGGGGTACGTTTGGATGTGTGGTGGACTCGTATCGCAAGCGTATCCTAGATCTAGTGGGATATAGAGTGATACGTTCCATGAGATGTGCAATTTAATGGTAGATCTATTTCTCTTGTGTCCTTATTCATGGTAAGGTATAATTATATATATATATATATATATATATATATATATATATATATATATATATATATATATATATGTATATATATATTGTTATATATTGTTGTTATATATATATTTATGTATTAAATAGCATAGATCTATATATCCAGTTATTTCTCGTATTTACTTCCAGTTGCTTATTGTGCTTATTGCCTGTTCACCCTGTATTGTATATTCTTTCTACTTGTGCATCTTGTATCATTTTTCTATTGCTTGTTATATATGCTCGATTATGTATTTGAATATGCTTTCAGAGGTATGTTCTTCGCTCCATTCCTGACTGAAAAATATTTTTCAGATGATCCGAGAGATTGGTGTCCGACATACTATGGACTTTGACTTATAGATGGTGCAGACTTGGATCCACTAATTCTGGAGTGACTGCCGGGAGTTTTAGCCGGATTCACTAAGTAGCATAGTTAGTTTTCTTTAGCATTTTGGTACCGGATTTGTTTCCGGCTTATATTTGAGTTTTTGATTATTGTTTCTATTGGTGTTGATATATATATATTTGAATAGATAGTTATGTTAGACTTTCTTGATATCTTCTCGTGCTTCTAGAATTATGATTGAGTTTTGTGTGAGATATTGTTGGCAGATTTTATATTATTGTGAGCTATTTAGATAGTATAGTTAACCAAGACAGCGTTCTACCGCCGATACTGCGGCGTAGGATGGGCGTTGCTCCCGACTTGCATCCCTACGCCGGGTGCGGGTCGTGACACATTTTTAGTGGTGGCACATGCAAGTCAGGCTTCGCAAGTTTTGCGATGTTGTGGTAGTGCAACAACTTAGTTGTACTACTGCGTGCCTACGATAGGATATAAGACATAGGACACTAAGATGAGAGAGGATACTCAATCACAAATTTCTTGAGAGATTCCTGGGACGACCCTTGAGAATCTTATTACAATTCCTATTTTAAATCTTTTCCTTATTTCCGTCCGCTCTCACTTGTTGTTGTTGAATTTGATTCTTGGTGATCAGTTGATTTAAATTCTTGGTGTCATTGTTGAGTTTGATTTCATATCGAGAGAAATTTTATGGACTAAATTACGGTATCATCTGATGACATATGCGGACAGTAAGAAAGGTGAAACGTCTGCTTTGGTTATGGAGCATAGAGTTTATCGTAGCCATATTAGCTGGAGTAGCAAAAATGTAGGGACCTGACTTCGGATGTACATATCTTAGTTATGAAATTTAGAATTTCTCACAGCTATACTAGTTGGCACAGCAGGGATTCTAAACGACATGATTATAGAGGTGCATACCTAAGTTATGGGATCTATCGTTTATCGCAGCTATGCTTACTGGCGTGGTGAGGATTCTGAGTGTCATTGTCACGCCCCAGCCCCAAAATACCGAGGGACTAGACACGTGGCAATGGCCAGCAGCACACACTGATGGACAAACCCAATTTAATGGATCCATCAGGGCGTACTTAAGCTGTAAAATAAAGTCTACGACAACATGGCACAACTAATCTCATCCATACAAGATAAAATATGATCCACAGATATAAGAAATATAAATCATCAACCAGTCTCAACAAAGTACTTCGGGGAACAACCCGATAAAATCTGATACAATGGTTCAACAGACCAAAATATAAATGACTGAATAAAGTAAATACTGAGCATGAAACATAGATGCTCAGGAAAAGTCTTCAGCTAACACCTCGTCCTCGGATGTCGGTACAGCTCCTGTATCAGCTCCTGCTGTTGTCCCGTATGCCTCGGGATAGGTCTCGTCTGCAAATCCTGGGGACATAATCCGGATCCAGGTCATCAGGGGACATAGCAAGGTACAAGATAATACAAGCCAAAATAAATGCAGTACATCAAATAATAAAATAAATAGGGTAAGTATGTAACCATCTATGTGAAATGCAAGTGAGAGCATCACTAGTACTCAGGCTGAGCCACTACAAGCTCTGTGTCGGGGAGCCGGTAGCAGTAATAATGAGTAATGGGCCAAGCTCGGGTTTAGAGTCTTGAGCCTCACAATAATAGGGGTTTTATATATATGGTCAGCATGTAGCCTGTGTGTCTCTCCCCACCCAATGTAACAACACGTCTCATGTCCATAACGTCTCATGTATATGTCACGCAAGATCATAGCTAATGCAGCAAGTCATAGAGTATCTAGGAATATAATGTCTATGTCATAAACCTGTATCCTATACAGAATCACCAAGAATATCTCAGGAAGATTCTGTCTCATGAATAGTGTCAAGTGTCCTGGGTTATAGTGTACTTGATAAGACAAGTACGAGAATGTAAAGGGTCACGAATGTCCACCTCTAGGTGACGTTACACAACTCTGCGTACAATGTTGGCACCCGACTGATAATCGGACGCTAAGTAAGTCACACGGTCCTAGGTTAAGCATGCACAACAATATAAATGAATCAAGGAAAATGTGTAACAAGACTGTAAAGTTTGGCAAGGTACACTTGCCTGGGGTTTGAATACCAACAGTTGTCCCTGTATCAGTGGATCCTGCAGGTACTCCTTCAAAAGCTGTAATAAATATCACCAACAGTCTCAGAAAATATCAAATAGCTAGAAACGTCTGTCCTTAAGTCCAATTTGGACACAAGGGCAAAAATAACATTTTTTGGTCAAAGCGGGTTCCACATGTGGGCCGCTTTGCACCAAAAAACGTATCAGGGTCAAAGGTCTCCAAATTCGTTAAACTTAGTGTCAACAAGTCCAGAACGATGATACGAACCCAACAAAACTTCCATAATTGGATTCCGATGAGCCGATCACAAAATCGTCCGTCAAGTGGAGCCGCGGGGCCCACGATACGCGATTTCGTCAACGTTCTCAGAATCGAACCAAACTTGGGTCACAGGACCAGCGTATTGCTACGAGTCCGATGGCGCAAGTTTTGTTTCGATCCGACGTGTGGACACAAAGTTATTGTCATGCCCCGGTCCTGCCCGGGCCGCCGCTCCGCCCTGCCCCGCCCCGTACGGCCGGGATTTAACGAACCGGGCACGAATCACCGTGCCTCGGCGCGCCGAACGCGAATCACCGCGCCCGTCCCGCGGGTGCGAGGGAGGAAGGGAGCTATGCGAATGGCCCGTTCGAGCTTTCGGGGGACGTGATGCAGCACGGGCCTGGGGTTGCGCCCGTGCAAGGCCAATCGTTTAAGTTGATAGTTGGCTATCATCGCATCAATCGAGTAAGCAGCGGAAAGGGACTTGTTGCAATGTAATGCATTTAGCCAACTGGGTGTTCGGGACAATCGAGGCAACTTGGGTTTCTTTTAACAAAGGCACACGTTCGTTCCATACATTATGTCCCCTTATACGATAGCATTCTCGGGGCAACAATCGAAACCAGGATTCCAGGTCTTCGGGACTGTGGCACGCCTATCGCTCCCTCGGACGATCCAGTACCTGCAAGCAAGTAAACTGTTGGTGGGTCAGCACTTTATACAAGTACTGGTGAGATAAATCAACTGAACAGAAACATGCATTCACTCAAACCAACACTAAGTAATCATGTTATAAAACATTATATTACTAGTGATCTTTCTAGTTTTACCTAGGTTCGTTTCATGCAGTTCGCTAGCAGAGTCATATTACATTGTTTGGAAACATGTTTGGAAACAGAGTTTCATATTGAATATGCAAGCAAGCAAACCGTTCATGTTTCAGGGTGTGCGCATCGTGTCTCGTGCGACTCCAGGGTCAGATGCAAAGCTAGACACACAATGCACATTCTTAGGGGCAGTCACTATCCAAGCCAACATAATGACTTAGCTATATGCAGGGCGGTCCCCGAGTATCTCAGGATCGGCAGCTGGTGGAACAGCATACCAATGACTCATTTCTCTGAAGCTAATGACAACTGTGACCCATGGTGGCTATGACGCATGCAGTTCAGCTCTCCACCAAAAGCCATTGTCCGACCGCGTGCGAATGCATGGAACACTATCAAATAAACTCTAGTATGCAGATGAGACGAACCATCAGAATACAATCGTTGTTGCGGGGCAATCCGACTTATCACTTGAACACATTCAGGCACAGTATGGTTCTCTCAAAGCATAGACGATAGTGAACATGTTCATGCACTCTAAGCAGGCAATTCAGGATTCTCGTTTAGCAGACTTTGTTTCAAAGACAAGCTAGGTGAGTTCGTTCATTAACATGCAAGGCAGGTTCTATCATTCTCTTAAGAAAATATTGCAAGCAAAAACTCAGTTTATTATTAAGGCGTACAAGAATCAGAGAACGAAGTTCTGCCCACTCACCTTGATATATAACGCCGGCGCGGAGCGGGGCATTACAGTTATGATGTGTTCCAGAACAGGCGGATACGGAGCATTGTCGACGGATACGCGTTGATTTCGGTGTGCACGCACATCCAAATCAACTTCTGCGAAATCTCGCACGTTCGTATCAATGACGCGCATGTTTCGGTAAAGACCGCGTGCGACCAAGTCATCCCGTTTGGTAGGGCACACTCAGTTTTGGGGTAAAACAAGGCATTGGTTTTCCTGTTTTTGGATCGCAGTTTACGATCACCACAGGACGCGACGCACCGAACGAGTTGCACGGGCATCGAGAGGGTTACACAGTCTACGCGACACAACTGACGGAACGGAAAATGGAGTAACGAGGAGAGAGAATGGGTTACCTGAACAGGGCTTCGTAGAGCGATGATTCTTCGTGTCCGTGGGTCGACTTGACACACCGACACAGGGCTGCTGTGTCCAGTACTGTGCTGTGTCCTGTATTATGTCGTGGTTAGGGTTTCTGCTCGAGTCGGGGTCGTACTCCAGCGGGCTTGGGGAAGACTCGGGCTGCTCGGTGCAGTGGCCATGGTGTCGGGTTTCGGCGGGACTGTCATGGGGAATAGGGTGGTGGTGAGATCTGCTGACGTGGAGAAGGAGACGGAGGAGTGCAGGCCGGAGAAGAGGCAGCGGGGATGGAGTCAGATAGCCACGGCGGAGGGAGGATGAACGCTCGGGGTCGACAGCTTGGGTTAGCCGGAGATGGAAGGAGGAGAAGGAGAAGTCGACGAGGAAGAGGGGACTCGGGTGTGGCGAGGTGCAGCGGGATGGATCGTCGAGGAGGAAGGCAGGCGTAGGGGAGAGGCTTACGGCGGCGGTGAGGGGGTGCAGCTAGGCCGGGGGAGATGTGCACAGCCGGGCGGTAGGCAGGGGAGATGTGCACCGTGGGCGGTCGGCAGGGTGGAACTGGATCGGAGCGGCGGAGGAGATGTTGGACAGCGGCCGGAGCAGTGACTCGTTCAGCCGCCGGAGGTGGCCGCACAGTCGCTGCGGTCAGGGAGCTGCTGTTGACAGCAGGCGCTGCACAGTAGCTGGAGTCGGGGATGCACTGCCGGGGTCGGAGCGGACGCGGGCGGTGCGCCGCCAGAGTCGGGCCGAAGGGTGGTCAGGGAAAGGGGGGTGGCGGCTGACGGCTAGGGTTAGGGTTAGGGTTAGGGATTTTTATTATTTTTATTTTTATTTTTTTATTTTTGTGGAGAAAACTAGGAAAAATATGTATTTATACATGCAGAAATTTGGGCTTGGATTTGACCTAGGATTTGGGCTGGGTCAATGCTCCTTGGGCTTGGCTTCGGCTCTCATGGGGATGTTGGGTGTTTGGCACGGGTTTAATTCGGTTTAAATGTACATTAGTTTTTAGGGCTTTAAAAGTGCTTCCGGAGTCCAATAAATTTACAGAAAATTACCCTATGTCCAGTTTTCCATTTGACACCATAAAATATTATTTCCATAATATTTTAATATTAATTAGCATCATCTAAAAATTCTTTAATCACAAAATACCTTAGTTTTAAATTCCAAAAATTATAGAAAAACTGTGAGAAAATGTATTTAATTTTTTTGAAATATCAGGGGGCTTACAATCTACCCAACTTATAAAAATTTCGTCCTCGAAATTAAAATTAAGCCACGGTAGAAGACAATGATGGTATAAGATTTGCATTGGTTAAAATGCAAGGCTAGGTTTAACGGAGTGGGCGAAGTTGCACGTTGCACACTCCGAAAATCATGTGAGAAATCCACATGAGTGAAAAATAGGTTTCTTCATGTGTCATGTCCAATAGTGTGGACACCTAAATTATTTTTTGCATAAAAGCGCCCAACAATTAGAAAATTGTATAAAGATGGAAATGGAGGATGGGCATGTCTAGGACAAGAATGTGGAATTTGTAGGAAGGCAGTGACTAATGAATTGCTCCAATTATCGTAGCAATGGTAAGGTGCGCCAAGTGATACCATGTTGTAAAATTGAATAAAATGCCGTGTTCTATTTCTAAGTGGATTCGAGCTAGCCTCGGTCTCACTATCTAAGCCAAGTAGGTCAAATTCTTAGGTGAGGGGTTTCACAATCCAGCCAGCTTAAAACAATATCGTCCTTAAAATTAAATTAAGGCATAATTTATTGATCCTTCATGTACATAAGGCAAGTCAATCGCAATCTTCTTGTGATAATTAAAATCCTAATCATATCCATTGTAATCACTTCAAGGTTAAGCTGACCACTGTTCTAATCAAAATTCAACCTATGGTTATCTCTTCTCGCTTTTTCAAATTATCCATATCCAAATTTAAATTAAATCCATATAACATCTACAAGATTTAAATACGTAATTAAATTTTACCTCACGATCTCTAACTATCATAATCTCCTCTAGAAGTAATTCGAGTCCAATATTATTCCCATTTTCACTTATAAATTTTTGTATGCTTCAACTTTTTAAATTCCATTCACATCCTCAATATTTCAAATAGGTAGTCCAACCATCAAATTTTTATTTTAACTCGAATTATCAAATTAAAAAATAATTTAAATGTCGTCCACCAATGCTCAAATCTGAAATTCTATATTTATCTTCCAAATTCAAATTGATGATTCTACCTTCATTGTTCAAAAATTTAAATCATGTACTTAAGGTATAAATATTGGGTCCTCAATATCAATTCATTAATCTCCATCAACTTAGTCATTCTTCTAAATTTCTCAAAATTAAAATGGCTTGAACCTCTCCCAATCTAATCTTACTCGATCACAATCTAAAAGAAATTCCTCTCGAGTTGACAATGCACTGCTACCCAACTTAGAATTTACCCATCTATCATATAAGGCTATATACCTTAAGAAAATATTCCTTAATTTGTTTACTCACGTCCTTCAATCCTCGAAACTTCAACGCCGATCATATCACATATAATATGTCCTTAATTACGAAAGAATAATCCTCAAGTATGTGATCGGCCTATGGGGTATATCTAGTACTCTCTGTGTATCAAACTTATACCAAGCACGAGGTTTCGTCTTTCCGAAATAAGGGAAGACGGAATACAATAATAAAGAGTTCAAGGGGGAGGTAATCGATTAGTAGTATGGGGGTCAAGGCGTTTAAAGAATTCAATAGGAATTGTCAAGGCAGTTGTGGATTAAAATCTAATTTTTGGGTAATTCCTCTTCACATGCTCGCATCAGTACAGTCATGTAACAGATACGATATGCTCAGACATATCTAGAGGATAAGTACATTCGTCTACTAATCACTATATATCTCAATCCACGAAAAGTAGTTATACGAAGGGTGAACCAAGCATACTATGGTTGATCAGACCGTAGTACACTGATTCTGAAATATCTTAGTGTACGCGTCCACTAATACATATGTCATGAACCAGATTGATGAAAGAATAAGCTTGCAAAACTAGGCTATAAAATAGCAGCATAAGTCAAGGTAGTACAGCAAATATAAGTACGCTAGATGATGATGAAATGAGGTACAACTTATTCAAGTTCACAAAAACAAAATAAGCAACAATAATAAAAGATTCTACAATCTCTACAGTTATCATACAACCTCCTTGTCTAAGTCACTAGTCGACCAAATAGGGGCAAAGACCTCTAGATTCTATTGTCTGAATAACTACTGTCGTCTTATGCTAGCATACAATTAATGCCATTCAGTTACACCGCCTCGATGGGTCAAGTGGACTATGTGGTACTAGTCTCAAGGGAAAGGGAATATAACTTGCATCGAGGTGGGGGTACAAATTACATGATTTAATACTAAGGGATAATCATCGGGTCACAATCTACAAGATTAACTCAAACTTATCGAACTCTAACTACCAAGCACAAAATTTTCAAATTCAAGACTACAGCTATAATCCTAGCAAACTATGGGTCCTTAACAAGGAATAAAATTACTTGGCCTACTATCCGAAGTGTCAGGTGGCACGAATTGAAAGACGAAGGAAAGAAGAACATATTTTAGTCGTTGCGCATTAGCGAACGTTAAGGTCGCAGATGAACAACATAGGAAATTGAAATATGGGGCTCTAGATAATGTTATGGTTTCCTAAGGTGAAGGTGGCGAGCAATTCTCCGTGTTTGAGGTATGATCTCATGGGGAATGTCATACTCGTTGCTCTGGGCTCCCTGAGGTACCGTCTACTAATATCACGACACGAACCTATATCCTAACACTATCTCCCTATGCACTTTAGGTTCAGTTCTAACCTTCGATCTCGGATTTCTATTGGTTCCTCAAGACTGGGGTCAGACACTATGGTCAAATCTTTAACTAGCTCTTAGTAGTGCCTATACTACTCTTAGGTCATTCATGACTATAACAAGAAATAATGGCAAATTATCCTATAGGCGAGGGACGCTAGGGTTCATTAAGCGTTCTACTTAGGGGTGTGTCAATATCCTAGCTGTACTCTTAATAGGAAGGTTACCCTACTTATAATTCTATCAACAGGGACTTCTATATTCTAGGAGAAGGCTACACTCAAGTAACTAATGAGAAGGCACATGAATCAAGCAGGATACAGTTATTCAACAAAATAGATTGGAAGGAGGATGAGTCATAGTCAGTTATGGATGAGATCCTAAAACTTATCCTATTCTTATTGCAGGCTTGCTCGGTCCCTAAGTTGAAACCGAACAATTTAGTCGTAGACCTGTATGAGCCACCACAAAAACCATACCACGCTCCAGTCCCAAAATACCGAGGGACTAGACACGTGGCAATGGCCAGCAGCACACACTGATGGACAAACCCAATTTAATGGATCCATCAGGGCGTACTTAAGCTGTAAAATAAAGTCTACGACAATATGGCACAACTAATCTCATCCATATAAGATAAAATATGATCCATAGATATAAGAAATGTAAATCATCAACCAGTCTCAACAAAGTGCTTCGGGGAACAACCCGATAAAATCTGATACAATGGTTCAACAGACCAAAATATAAATGACTGAATAAAGTAAATACTGAGCATGGAACATAGATGCTCAGGAAAAGTCTTCAGCTAACACCTCATCCTCGGATGTCGGTACAGCTCCTGTATCAACTCCTGCTGCTGTCCCGTATGCCTCAGGATAGGTCTCGTCTGCAAATCCTGGGGACATAATCCGGATCCAGGTCCTCAGGGGACATAGTAATGTACAAGATAATACAAGCCAAAATAAATACAGTACAGCCAATAATGAAATAAATAGGGTAACCACACGTCTCATGTCCATAACGTCTCATGTACATGTCACGCAAGATCATAGCTAATGCAGCAAGTCATAGAGTATCTAGGAATATAATGTCTATGTCATAAACCTGTATCCTATACAAAATCACCAAGAATATCTCAGGAAGATTCTGTCTCATGAATAGTGTCAAGTGTCCTGGGTTATAGTGTACTTGATAAGACAAGTACGAGAATGTAAAGGGTCACGAATGTCCACCTCTAGGTGACGTTACACAACTCTGCGTACAGTGTTGGCACCCGAATGATAATCGGACGCTAAGTAAGTCACACGGTCCTAGGTTAAGCATACACCATAATATAAATAAATCTAGAAAAATGTGTAACAAGACTGCAAAGTTTGGCAGGTACACTTGCCTAGGGTTTGAATACCAACAGTTGTCCCTGTATCAATGGATCCTGCAGGTACTCCTTCAAAAGCTATAATAAATATCACCAACAGTGTCAGAAAATATCAAATAGCTAGAAACGCCTGTCCTTAAGTCCAATTTGGACACAAGGACAAAAATGACATTTTCTGGTCAAAGTAGGGTCCACATATAGGCCGCTTTGCACCAAAAAATGTGTCAGGGTCTAAGGTCTCCAAATTCGTCAAACTTAGTGTCAACAAGTCCAGAACGATAATACGAACCCAACGGAACTTCCAGAATTGGATTCCGATGAGCCGATCACAAAATCGCCCGTCAAGTGGAGCCACGGGACCCACGATACGTGATTTCGTCAACGTTCTTAGAATCGAACCAAACTTGGGTCACAGGACCAGCGTATTGCTACGAGTCCGATGGCGCAAGTTTTGTTTTGATCCGACATGTGGACACGAAGTTACGACGTATTCTAGAACAGGCGGATACGGAGCATTGTTGGCGGATACGCGTTGATTCCGGTGTGCACGCACATCCAAATCAACTTCTGTGAAATCCCGCACGTCCGTATCAACGGCGCGCACCTTTCGGTAAAGACCGCGTGCGACTAAGTCATCCCGTTTGGCGGGGCGCACTCAGTTCTGGGGTGAAACAGGGCGTTGGTTTTCCTGTTTTTGGATCGCGGTTTGCGATCACTACAGGACGCGACGCACCGAGCGAGTTGCACGAACATCGAGAGGGTTACACAGTCTATGCGACACAACTGACGGAACAGAAAATGGAGTAACAAGGAGAGAGAACGGGTTACCTGAACATGGCTTCGTAGAGCGATGATTCTTCGTGTCTGTGGGTCGACTTGACACACCGACACGGGGCTGCTGTGTCCGGTACTATGCTGTGTCCTGTACTGTGCCATTGTTAGGGTTTCTGCTCGAGTTAGGATCGTGCTCCGACGGGCTTGGGGAAGACTCGGGCTGCGCGGTGCTGTGGCCATGGTGTCGGGTTCCGGCGGGACTGTCATGGGGAATAGGGTGGTGGTGAGATCTGCTGACGGGGAGAAGGAGACGGAGGGGTGCAGGCCGGAGAAGAGGCAGCGGGGACGGAGTCAGATGGCCACGGCGGAGGGAGGATGAACGCTCGGGGTCAACGGCTCAGGTTAGCCGGAGACGGAAGGAGTAGAAGGAGAAGTCGACGAGGAAGAGGGGACTCGGGTGTGGCGAGGTGCAGCGGGGTGGTTCGTCGAGGAGGAAGGCAGGCGTAGGAGAGAGGCTTACGGCGGCGGTGAGGGGGTGCAGCTAGGCCGGGGGAGATGTGCACAGCCGGGCGGTCGGCAGGGGAGATGTGCACTATGGGCGGTCGGTAGGATGGAACTGGATCGGAGCGATGGGGGAGATGCTGGACAGCGGCCGGAGTAATGGCTCGATCAGCCATCGGAGGTGGCCGCACAGTCGCTGCGGTCAGGGAGCTGCTGTTGACAACAGGCGCTGCACAGTAGCTGGAGTCGAGGATGCACTGCCGGGGTCAGAGCGGACACGGGCGGTGCGCCGCCGGAGTCAGGCCGGAGGGAGGTCAGGGAAAGGAGGGTGGCGGTTGACGGCTAGGGTTAGGGTTAGGGTTAGGGATTTTTATTATTTTTATTTTTATGGAGAAAACTAGGAAAAATATGTATTTATACGTGCAAAAATTTGGGCTTGGGTTTGACCTAGGATTTGGGCTGGGTCAATGCTCCTTGGGCTTGGCTTCGGCTCTCATGGGGATGTTGGGTGTTTGGCACGGATTTAATTCGGTTTAAATGTACATTAGTTTTTAGGGCTTTAAAAGTGCTTCCGGAGTCCAATAAATTCACAAAAAATTATCCTATGTCCAGTTTTCCATTTGACACAATAAAATATTATTTCTATAATATTTTAATATTAATTAGCATCATCTAAAAATCTTTTAATCATAAAATACCTTAGTTTTAAATTCCAAAAATTACAGAAAAACTGTGTGAAAATGTATTTAAATTTTTTAAAAAATCAGGGGGCTTACAGTCATGATTTCGGATAGATGTGTATGATTAACAGATTGTATCTTAAATTGGTTCTTAAAGTATCATCTCAATACTTATTCATTTCTGTTATTATTGGACTTTGTTCCATTATTCTTTAGCTTAGCAGTAGAGATACCTTCAGTTCTTTAGTCTAGTCCCTTATAGATCTTCATTCCATTAGGGATTCCTTGTTAATGTGATAATTGGTGAATTGCAATTAGGTTTGTGTCTTGAGTATCAGTATTGACTATTGGGAGTGTGGCTTATGGGTCTGTAAGTGGTTCTTGGTTGGGCAGGTGAGCAATAGGTATAAATCTAAGGATAACCATAGCATAGTACTTTGTAGCAATAGTTCTATGATAGGTATCATTATAAGTTAGTATTGTTACTATAGGTAGAAGAAGGAGTAGAAAATATCAGTAGTGGTTCTAAGAGTTAGTATCAGAATCAACATGCCAGTTCTGGATAGTCATGAATTCAGGTAGTTGGTTGATCCATGTCATCATTTAAGTATCAAGGAAATTGTATTGAAAATTAATGGAGGATGATATTTAATTGGGTGGTTGATACTTGGGTGTGTCAAGAGTAGAGAAATGTATATGCATCATAGGTATTAGTGAGTGTGCCATAGTATAAGGGTACCCATAAGTGTATGGGAGAGTGTGAGGGAATAATAATACGTTATGCTAAAGTAGTAGGACTTGTGATACAGGTTGATGTGAGTAGATAGGGTATACCAGTATATGACTAGTGATGGGTATATCACCTGATATTGAGGCTAGTGATGTGTTGGAAGCAATAGGTGGAAGTGTCTAGAAATTGAGTGCATGATGCACAGTGGGTGATAAGTGTCAGTGTAGAAGTTCATGAGTATCAGAAAGTGGAAGCTAGAATGTTAATATTATGTCATGGGTTGAGAAATATCAAGATTGGCCATGGAAGATATGTAGTATTGAATTGTGTATCCGTCTGTAAAAGGTTTGAGGAGAAATACATATACATAAATAGATATATGAAACCATATGTCGGTCTTTGAGAGTGAAGTAAAATGTGAGTATTATAGAAGTTAATAACTAGTGTATTGGATGCAAGTGATCATGATTTCTAGTGAGTATGATGAGGTAATCTAATGATAAAGCTAGTGCCCTAGAACCTTAAGGACATATGTTGTGTAGTTAGGAAGAATAACTAGTGCATTGGATGCATGTGATCATGATTTCTAGTGAGTATGATGAGGTAATCTAATGATAAAGCTAGTGCCCTAGAACCTTAAGGACATATGTTGTGTAGTTAGGAAGCTAGTGTTACTATATCAAAAGTGCTAGTATTTCTATATCAGGGATTAGTTGAGTATGTGCTAGTAACAATAAGTACCTTGTGTAATGACATTGGATTGGTGTATCAGTTAATATGGATAGAAAAGTATTTGGGAGTAATAATATAAGTGATCCAAGCAGTAGAGGAGAGAGACAATATATATATATATATATATATATATATATAGAAGTAAGTATAGTACCTTGTTAATTTTGATTATAGAGGTCGTAAGTATCAGAGAATAGTCCGAGGGGTATAAGGATATCAGTGAGATGTCATGGTGTTGTAATGACTAGAAGATAATTGTGTATTTATTATGTGTAGGTAAGAACCTTAGGATGATTAACAAATATTAGAGGATGAGTTATACCAAATATCAGATAGAAAGAGATATCTTAGTAACAAGAGCCGGAGTACCTCGAGTATTATGAAAAGTTTAGGCACAAGCATTTTAATAACTAATATAATGATATAGAGGAGAGACATGAGTAACTTGGTATGAGGATGTCATCTAAACTGCATATGAGAGTTTGTGCCTTGTGTAGACAGTAACAAGATTTAAGTAAGGCGTCCAATTGGGAGTATTAAAGTTGGACGAGGGGTGCTAATAAAACACATGGAGAAAAAATTATTCAAGTGTTCCTTGCAAGAAAATAGTTGAGAAATTTTGGTGATTACAAGAATTAAAACAAATAAATAAGGTAGTATCTTAGCAGTATTTTATATAGTATCCTAGGTAGCGAGTGCCAGTGAGTTAAGCATGTACATGACCTAGAATTGTAGTATACCATGAGTATTGGAAACTCTCAGTAAAAAAAAATATCTTGATGATTAGTGAATGCTTAGTGTGTGATGGAATAGGCCACAGGTGGCATAGCAGTTTATCCTGCACTAGTAGAGGGAGATACCTCAGCAGGACAGAAACTGAATTTCATTATAGTTAATAGACTATATCCAAGTATGATTTCTCTTTCAGTAGAATGGTAGGATTGTATGTTATAGGATATATACTATTTTAGACTGTGACTGATAGAGTTTGACCATAGTAAGATTTGTATGAATATGACATGACTGGCCTAAGAGAGAGGGGTGAGAGTTTTAATTTCGAGGACGAAATTCTTCTAAAGGGGTAGATTTGTCACTACCACATTTTCTAGGAAAGGACATTTTAATCTTTTAGTAATTAATTAAATATTGTGCATGTTAAATATTTATTTATTGTATTATTTATTTATGGTTAGCATATTAGATTTTTTTTTGGACTTGTGTTAATGGACCTAACTAGTTTAGTTTAGTCTCATGGACCAACATTTAATTCTAGTTAGAATTGAGCCCAATAATTAGACAGCCCAATAATTAGGAGGATGATTAATTATGTTAAACCCATTAGACTAGAAGCTTCCCTCCTTAATTAATTTCTTCATGAGAGGCCCCAAGGGGTATTTTAGACTTTACATACTAGCTTGAGGGAGGGGGCAAGTGAGGCCTATATAAAGGGGATAAAAACTTTCTCTCTCTTTATTTTTTATTCCAAATCTAGATCTAGAATTTCCCTCAACCAAATTCTATCAAATCCCTACCAAAATTTCACCAAATCCCTTTCCAAAATCACTATTGGAGGCTAGTGGAGCAAGGATCTAGAAGAAGGAAGCAAGGATCTACAAAGAGGAGCAAGGATCTACAAGTTGGAGGCCAATTTCATCATATTTGGAGGTTGTATTAGAATCCATCTCCCAATAAGTATAATTTAGTTTTTTTTCTTAATTTAGTTTGTAAATCTGAGATTTAACCATGAGAAATCAACCCATATGCATAGGCTATCCATAGGATTTGGTTTTGTGTTCATAGGAGGCCTATTATAAAAGTTGTGGTACTTTTTGTGTCAATTTTGGGGGAATTCCGAGATTGAAAATTGTTGTGTGTGTCAATTGGTCCTATAGATCAATTTGGCATGTGCTTGTGTGTTTGGGGCTAGTGTCGTATCCACAATTGGGTACGTGTAGGTCGTATCCCAATAATTTGGTGATACGTGTTGATTTGGGGGTTTTTCCTCCGACACGGAACTTTGAGCATGTCACATTTTGACACGGACACGTAGATTTGTATTTGCCTCTTCGTATTGTTCATAAATAATATATATGACTTGTTCGTGTCCTTCGGGGTATTTGGATGTGTGGTGGACTCGTGTCGCAAGCATATCCTAGATCTAGTGGGATACAGAGTGATACGTTCCATGAGATGTGCAATTTAATGGTAGATCTATTTCTCTTGTGTCCTTATTCATGGTGAGGTATATATATATATATATATATATATATATATATATATATATATATATATATATATATATATATATATATATATATATATATATATATATATATATATATATATATATATTGTTGTTATATATATTTATGTATTAAATAGCATAGATCTATATATCTATTATATTTATGTGTTGTATATTTATGTAGTTATTATTTTACATATGTAAGATCTACTAGTTATTGTATATACATATGAGGTTGTTGTGTATACATGTGTATGATGGTGAATATATATATATATTTATGTTCTTTGTGTCTTAGATCTATGTATCTATTTATGTATATTGTATGTAGCTATTTCTCTATATATGTATTAGCTTTTAAATGTAGAAGTGTATATATATATATATATATATATATATATATATATATATACTTATATGTATGTTATGTATATATATATAATTGTATGATATACATATACGTATACGTATATGAGATGTTATGAATAGTGTACGTATATGATACTATAATATGTGTTGTAAGTATTATTGGGGAGATATACATATATATGTATGTGGAGAAGCTTGTATATATATATATAAATATGTTCCGAATTGCTATTTGTATTATAGTATACTATATATATATAAATATGTAGTGTAGAATATAATATTATTGGGTAAGTTAGTATATTTTAGTTACCTATTGTTATGAGTATCTTTAGTTATATATATATATATATATATATATATATATATATATATATATATATATATATATATATATATATATATATATATATATATATATGTGTGTGTGTGTGTGTGTGTGTGTGTGTGTATGTATGTATATATATATTAGTAGCTAGTGTTTAGTTGGTAGTTACTAATTGTATCCCTATTAGTACATACTAGTAGTTATATTGGATTGATACCTACATATATAGCTAGAGGGGTAGATAATATATACAAGAATTCACAAATACCTTGTGATACCAAGGTAAGTATCAAAGTATGGGAGGATAATCAAGGTATTGGGTTTGGGTATCAAGATAGAGGTTTAATATTGTGATACCAAGTTAGTTCAAAACCAAGATAATCATTTAGCAATTGTAACTAGGATTTATATATTTAATATTGCTTTATTATAGATATTTGATATTATCTATTGTTTGCGTATCTTGAGATACAATATCTTAGTATCATAAGATGTAGCTTGTATGGCCTAGATTTATAGTGTGTGAGCCCAATATCTTTGAGTTAGACTTATGCAACCTAGAAATAGGTAGTTGACCATAGTTTGACTATAGTTTGACCGGTTTGACTTAGAGTTGACCTAGTTTGACTTTTGACTTAGAAATGGCTTTATGACCTAGAAGTTGACTAGTTTAACTTATTTTCTTCCAGAACCTTGTATTAATAAAATATTCCATATATAGGTCTGTGTGACACCAGTTCGGACAGGTTGACATTCATTGCTCTGGACCGCAGGCGAGTACATTTCTCTGATTGTTTTCAATTCATAATATTGTATATATGTATGTTCTAGAATTGTATACATTAATTTCTGACACAGTGATTTCACGGACTGGTGCTATATGGATCCCGTCAGGAGGTATTATCCCCTACCGTGTGCAACGGGTACCTAGTCACATGTATTTCATCGTGTGCATCGGGTATTGACTTTCATGTGCTTCTTGTGCATCCACTATTTCTTGTGCTAGTGTGACTATATCATGATCATGTACGTAACGTGTCGTGATTGGATCCATGAGTATTGGTTGGGGAGGGGGAGTAGGAGTTGGTTATGTGATCAAAGCCCTCTTGATCTCATGTGCATGTCGATTATACACCTCACGTATAATTGACTTACCTTTATACCTCATGTGCAACCTAAACCGATCATATAACGAACTTACACTCCAAATCACATAGTTAGTTCTCTTGTTCTCTACTTGCTGTTATTTATCGTATTTACTTCCAGTTGCTTATTGTGCTTATTGCCTGTTCACCCTGTATTGTATATTCTTTCTACTTGTGCATCTTGTATCCTTTTTCTATTGCTTGTTATATATGCTCGATTATGTATTTAAAACTGCTTTCAGAGGTATGTACTTCGCTCCATTCCTGACTGGAAATATTTTTCAGAGGATCCGAGAGATTGGTGTCCGACATACTATGGACTTTGACTTATAGATGGTGCAGACTTGGACCCACTAGTTCTGGAGTGACCGCCGGGAGTTTTAGCCGGATTCACTAGGTAGTATAGTTAGTTCTCTTTAGCATTTTGGTACAAGATTTATTTTTGACTTATATTTGAGTTTTTGATTATTGTTTCTATTGGTGTTGATATATATATTTGAATAGATAGTTATGTTAGACTTTCTTGATATCTTCTCGTGCTTCTAGAATTGTGATTGAGTTTTGTGTGAGATATTGTTGTCAGATTTTATATTATTGTGAGATATTTAGATAGTATAGTTAACCAAGATAACGTTCTACCGCCGATACTGCGACGTAGGCTGGGCGTTGCTCCCGACTTGCATCCCTACGCCAGGTGCAGGTCGTGACACAGCTGAAGGGAGCAGCTCGAGTTTTCTCCTCAGTTTTGCTATGTGCATTCAGGGAGTATCAATGAAGGGCACTGGGAGTTAGGTGTTAGTTGGCAGCAGGGAAGCATCAGTAATGGGGGAGAATTCGAGTTGTGGGTGATTTCTTAGTGTGCATAGGTTAGTGGTGTCTCAGTATATCAGTGGCAAAGAGGAGAGGCTCGGGCTAATGCTGAAGGATGTGTAGTTTCATGAAGGGGTGCATAGCAAGGGTATTGTACAGCACATATATGGAGGTTAGGAATAAACTCTGATGTATGTGTTAGTAGAATAGTTTGTGAAAGTGCACATATGTGCATCACAGTATGAGGTATTGGGGAGGGCTCGGATATGCAAGGGGGGAGACGCTGTGCAATGCACAACTTAGTGTGTCAGTGTATCACTCGAGTGGTATCAATGTGAGGTATGTGTGTGTGTGTGTCAGTAGAGTGTCAACGAGCCTAGTGAGCTGTGTATCAGTCGATTAGAGTATCAGTGATGTGAGTGCAGTGAGTAGCACTCGAGTGCAACAAGTTGGTATTATAAACCGTGTGTATACCCCACTGTGCACATCAGTGTGCAAGTAGAGAGGGGAGACCTGGGTAGCAGCAACCATAGAAAGACCTGGGCAGTATTTTCACAGCAAGGAAGTGTGATTCAGTACTGCAGTGTAAGAGATTTAGCAGCCAAGGATTCAACAGTGCTCAGCGAAAGAGGGGAGAGCTCGGGCTAGTATGCAGCCACTGCATACTAGCAGTTCTACTGCATTCAACAACTAAGGAATGGGTATCAGCAAGAAGGGTACAATATTTGAAGGTATCAATTTTCAGTGTATTAGTCAGTTAGTTTAGTATCAGTATAGTTTAAGTAAGTTATAGAGTTAAGTATCTAGTGTATTAGTTAGTTGGTCAGTATCAGTTCAGTATTAGGGGTTATTTTGTGGGTATTAGTAGCAACTTTGCATCTATTTGCAGTTTGGTTTTTATGTGGTGTATTTTCTTCAGTTTTACCTATATGCTGCCTCTATAGGTGAGCACAACAGTTTAATTGTTTGCCTATCTGCATATTTCAGTTTCAGATTTGGTGACTATTGGATACTTGGTGTCAGTTTGGGCTTTTATGTGGGTATCATGATATATCCCTTTATGTTGCCTCCTAAGTTATATGTATACTAGTGTAAGGATGGGTGGATATGGTACCATATACCAGAGAGGGTATTAGTGTTAGAATAGGAGTATGGTATCTTAGAGTATCAAGTTTAGTACAAGTGTAAGTTGAAGTAGTGATAGGATATAGTTAAGGTACTATATAATACAGGTATACATATAAGTTGGATAATTATATATATAACACATCACATTAGCTAGTAAACCCTAGTATATTTATATCCTTGGGAATTGGCCTAGTATGAGACCAAGTGACTTAGAAATGATCCAAATACTCAACCTAGAGTAATGTATACATGTTTATGACTCCAATACACTCATTGACACTTAATTTCAGATGTTTAGGTCTTTGTGATCCCATCTTGGACATCGATCCTCGCACCTTGCTCAGGACCACAGGCGAGTATATTCTTTGACAGCTTTTATTATGTTGATTATTTTCATGATTCTAGTTGTAGTGTATACTTGATTCTGACACTGTGGATACACGTGCTAGTATCATAGATACCTGTCATGAGGATTCATGATTGGAATCCATCGTGCTAGCTAGGGACGAAAAAATATTAGCAAGATTATGTGATCATACCCCACTTTACATGCATCATAGCTCACCCCACATATCACGTAGGGTGTAGCCTGACCATTTACATGTCTCATAGCCTGTTTGTTATATATGATTAGCCTGACTATTGCTCGCATCATAGCTAACCAGATGGTTAGCCTGAACTCACATGTATCATAACCAATTATATATAACAAGCCTGATCTAGTCCCAAGCCGATCACTTAGTAAACTAATATTTCACAGCACCTAGCTAGGAATTCCATTTCTTTATTCCAGTTCACTCATTTCTAGCATTCACATAGTTCATTGATAGTTACTACTATTGCTGATTACATGTCTCTCCAGTATTTCTTATTTCCAGTATTTTTTTATCATATATTTCCTTACACTGTCTTGTAGTTTTGTCAATATAAATGAAGCTTCTGTTTAGTGCTTGTGCTTCGCTCCAATCCTGATGGGATAACATTCTTCAGAGGACCTTGAGAATTTCTGTCCTACTCACTATGGCCCAGGAGTAGAGGAAGACTACATACCGAAGATTCTAGAGGAGCCACTCTCCTTAGAGGAGACACCACCCGCAGTCGTTTAGACAGCTTCTTGGTCTAGATATCTCTGTATTTATTTGTTCTAAACTTGAGACTTGGTTTGTATTATTGTTGAGACTATTTATGTTGGGATAGCTAGACTCTAGATTATTGTTGTATTTGGGTTGTTGTGCTTGACTTATGTCGGTACTTCTTTATCTTTTTATATCTTATCGTGCCATTATTTTTCTGTAGTTATTGTGATTGAGTATCTTATGAATTTGTTGATCAATGCATTATTCATTATCCTCCTTATAGAGTTGAGATCATTGACATGTTATCTTGTGAGTTATGTTTAGTAGTATTGAGACCTATACAGCGTTCTACCGCCGATGCTGCGGCGTAGGCTGGACGTACCCACTTATGGAGTTGAGATCATGCCCAAATTTCGGGTGCGAGTCGTGATATATATATATATATATATATATATATATATATATATATATATATATATATATATCCAAATCACATAAACTAGGCAATATAAATAGGTATACTTCCTATTAGTCATTTCAACAAGCACCTAGTGTGCACCAATCTAGGATACTCTTGATACACCATAAATATTCATGCATAAACCCCAAATATACAACTAAAATATCTACACACACACACACACACACACACACACACACACACACACATATATATATATAATTAGTGTTATGAAAATTAGGAAAAATGCATCCTAAAATCCAAAAACCCCCAAATAACATATGACACCACGGAAAAATTATCATGAAACCAATAGAGACTCATGCTCTCCCCTCTATGGCTATTCCTAAACTAATGGGTGAGCTTTTAATGGCCAAACAAATGATAAAAATAGAATTTAAAAGAGAGTTTCCAGATTTTCACCTATTGGGAGATGGATTCCCAATGTGACTTCTTCTTCTCTAAGGCTCCTTGAACTCTAAGCTTCTAGGACTATTTTGATGAGGGAAAAATTGAGGGATTTGAGGTTTAATATTCTGAAATTTATGGAGGGAATGAAGGTATTTTGGGGAGCTATTTCTAGGGTTTCTTCATGAGTCATGAATGGCTTTGAGGCATGCTCCCTCTATACTTATAGGGCAGGCCACTCCTAGTTTAGGGTTTGGTTAATGCACAATGTCTCATTTGCCCTCAATGGCTTATTATGAAGAGTTATTTAATAAGGGGTTTAGTCCTAAGTGAGGAATTTCACTATATTCTAATTAATAGAATAGGGATTAGTCTAGTGGGTTTAATGTCAAGTCTAAAGCAAGGTCCATGGTCACATCAAGTCTAGTCCACTAACCCATGCCATTAATGAATATAATATAATATATATTACCTATCATGCAATTATTAACACAAGAAATATAAATATTATAAATGACCATAAAGTCCCTACTCTAGAATTGTGGTAGTGACAAGTCTACCCTCCTAAAAAAAATCCGTCCTCAAAAATGAATTAACCTAGCACAAGAACACAATCAGAATAATAAGAACTATACCTCAAGGCTTGAAAAGATACGGGTATTGCTCGTGCATTTCGTCCTCCCTCTCCCAGGTTGACTCGCATGGAGAGTGATGTCTCCATGCAACATGAACCAAAGGAATGGTCTGGTTCTGTAATACATTCTTCCTGCGATCCAAAATCTTAACGGGCTGCTCAGGATAGTTGAGCGTCAGACCAACCTCGATCTCTGAGTGATCTAGTACGTGACTAGGATCTGCCACGTACTATCTTAGCTACGACACGTGAAACATGTCATGTACTCCCTCTAGTGCAGGCGGCAAGTCTAGTCTATAGGCCACTGCACCGACCCTCGCAAGAATATCGAAAGGTCCGATGTACCGTGGACTAAGCTTCCCGCCTCCACCAAAGTGAATCATGCCCCGTGTCGGAGAAATCCGTATGTCCCGTGTCAGAAAAATCCATAAGAATACCAAATCTCTAACTTAGAACAAAAGTAGCCTTAACACGCAATCTAAAACAAAACAATCACAAGCAAAAAAAAAAAACCTATACCTCAAACTCCAAGGGTCTACGGTGGCTGTCGGTCCAATGCCTCTGTCTGTCCTGCGCCACTCGAAGTCTTTCTCTGATGAGTTTCACCTTTTTTGCTGAATCCACGACCATTTCTGGTCCTAATAAGGCTCTCTCTCCGACATCATCCCAAGATAATGGTGTGCGACACCTCCGCCCATATAGAGCCTCAAATGGTGACATCTCAATACTGGCCTGGTAGCTGTTGTTGTAAGCAAACTCTACCATGTATAGATGATCCTCCCAAGAACCTCCGAGATCTAAAACATAAGTGTGTAGCATATCTTCGAGAGTTTGAATAGTCCTTTCAGACTGCCCGTCTGTCTAGGGGTGATATGCGGTACTGAACTTGAGCTGAGTGCCCAAGCTAGCCTGCAAACTCCTCAAGAAGTGGAAAGTAAAACGACTATCCCGATCCAAGACGATGCTCACAGGAACCCCATGTAATCTGATAATCTGTCGCACGCACATCTCTACTAGCTTCTCCGTCGACGTACCCATTTTGAATGGTAATAAGTGGGCTGATTTGGTCAACCTATCCACGATGACCCAAATTGTGTCTTTTTCTCCTGGAGAATGCGGAAGCCCGAAAACAAAATCCATAGTCACATGCTCCCACTTCCACTCTGGGATGGGTAAAGGCTGAAGCAATCCACCTGGCCTCTGTCGATCCGCCTTTACCTGCTGACACACTAAATACCGGGATACAAAGCGTGCTACCTCGCGCTTCATACCATACCACTATACGTGATCCCTCAGGTCTCGATACATCTTGTTGGCCCCTGGATGCATCGAGTACTGAGAGCGATGCGCCTCCTGCAAAACCTCCTCACACAGCTCCCCGCTCGGCACACATATCCTAGTACCGTACCGAAATAACCCGCCATCAGCAATAGTAAAGTCTTCTGATAATCCTGTCCAAACATGTGCCCTAATACTCCTCAGAGACTCATTATCATACTGCGTAGCTCTGATTCTGTCCACCAGCTCAGACTTTATCTGCAATCCCCATATCTGAATCTCGATACTGGGAACTAGCACCTCAATTCCTAAGCTCTCAAGATCGGACAACAAGTATCTGTCTGTCATTCAGTACATAGCCATCGGATACCTGCTCAAGGCATCGGCGACTATGTTGGCCTTTCCTGGGTGGTACTGTAATGAAATATCGAAGTCTTTCATCAACTCCAACCACCTCCTCTGCCTCATGTTTAGCTCCTTCTGTGTAAACACGTACATCAAGCTCTTATGGTCTATGAAGATCTCCACATGCTCTCTGTACATATAGTGTTTCCACAGCTTTAGAGCAAAGATAACCACTGCTAACTCTAAATCGTGGATGGGGTAGTTCTTTTTATGAGGGCATAATTATCTGGAAGCATAGGCAATCACCTTTCCATGCTGCTGAAGAACGCAACCCAAACCCTTCCATAAAGCATCACTGTTAGATAGTGAATCCACCTGTCCCCGATGGCAATGTCAATACTGGAGTTGTCGTCAATCTCTTCTTTAGCTCATCAAATATGGCCTGATAATCCTCCATCCAGATAAAATCTACATCCTTCATGGTCAGCCTAGTCATCAGCTCTGCAATCTTGGAGAAGTCTTGTACAAACCTCCTGTAGTAACCTGCTAGTCCGAGAAAACTCCTGATCTCAGCTACTAAACTGGGAGTAGCCCACGACTCCACTGTCACGACCCGCACCCAGAATTTGGGGCACGAGTACGTGGGTACGTGCAGCCTACGCCGCAACATCGACGGTAGAACATTGTCTAGGTCACAATACTATCTAATCAATCTCACACGAATATCTAACCCCATAAGGAGACACAGATATCACAATATAATATGAAAATACTCAACCACATAACTAAAGCACGATAAGATAGCGAAGAAAATAAACGAAATACATCACAAGTCTAAAAGAAATAATCTAATTCAAACAATAACATCCAAGTCTCAAAGTATGCCGGAAACAAATCCGGTACCATAATCTGCTAAAAGAAACTAATCTGAATAACTAGTGATCCCGCTAGACCTCCCGGGATCATAACTGAACTACAAGATCCAAGACTGCAGGTACTCTCCCTATGGTCCATAAAATATCGGATACCACTTCTCTAAGTCGCAGTCTGGAAAAATATTTTCAGTCATGATAGAACGAATTACATCTCTAATAGCAGTTCTAAATCAATGATATAAACTATGTAGCAGTAAATAGATGTAAATATACAAGATGCATATACATGTACAAGAGATACACAATAAAGAAAATACTGAAAATAAATACAAGAATGAACAATATGACAATGAACAAGAATACTAATGACTAAGTGTATGAGTACTAGCTTTAACATGTGATCGGCTTGGGAACTTATACATGAATAATGGCCTGGTTAGTCATACGTGCGGTGTATGACCAACACTAACATAGAAACAAGACTTGTACATGAAGGGTATAATCACATATCTAGACTAAAATACTCCCGACCCCCGACTGGTATAGTAGATCCAACCATGGTACGCTATGGCACGAGATTCTCTGGGAAGGTAGCAAATCTCTCCGAGAATTAGTGTCTGTACATGCACAAGATAATCAATGAAATAAGATTTGCACAAGATATACCATATACAAGGAATAACATCTCACGACGAGATCCGGATATACCAATCCGTGTAACCATCGTGTCAAGAAATATGGATATCTACACTAAATACAATGAACATAGAGGATGTCATAAACAATAAACTATCAGAGAATATACTCGCCTGGGGTCCTTAGCTGGTAGTACCAATATCCTGTTCCTGAAGTCTCGCAAGACAATCCAATGGTCCTATATACATATAATATAATACAATATAGCATCAGCCTTATACTAGCACACATACAAACATAATTATACTATGCTCGGAACTACGCAAGGGTGACAACTAGTCAACTAGAAGGGTCAAGTGTGCGTCTAATCTGCACGGGTATCACATCTTTGATTGATGTGCATAATCAAATAGTCAATCACTAACACATGTCTCGCCAGTACGTTAGTGTACACAAGGCAGTCAACTCACTAATTCTCAGGGTCACATAGTCATATGTAATTATGGGATATCCATAATTGACACTCATGGTCTCATGCAATTATACGGGATATCCACAGTTAAAATCTAGGGTCATACAATATACATTTATATTACAGTCCTACTTAGCACTAGAAATCAATTCCCATAGAATATGTATATGTCTATATATATCAACTAACTAGTATACACACACGCACACACAACTAGTTACTAGGTTCATTGACACGGGATCTGCAATCCTATCAACCAACTAAATTGAACCTTCATGAAACGATATGCTAAACCCTACACTATTCACACAGGCATATATATATAATATAAAAAAAGGGGGGACAGGTTAGAACCTCGGGATGCGTATGATCGAAAAGGGTGCTCGGGCTCCGGCGAGGGTGGTGATGATGACGATGATGTTGATGATGATGATGTGAATGATGATGATGATGATGATGAGGATGATAATAATGAAGGTGATGATGATGATCGACAACTGCCGGAGGGGAGTGGCTCAGGCAACTGCTGCTCGGCTGCTGTCGAAGTCCGGCGGGGTCCAGCGTGGTTGTGGGGTGCATTGGGTGGTGTACAGGTCGAGCCCGACGACTCAGGAAGTTGGGTGATGGTGGTTCAGCAGGGTCCGACGGGTTCTCTATTGAGGTATAGTGGATGGGTGGTCGTCGATGGGTTCAGGTGTAAACCTCCACACCCAAAATTAGGCCTACTTAGCTTAGATAATGAAACTAGGTCTAGTTTGAACCCAGTTAGAATTAGAACACGGCATTTTATTTTATTATACAATATTTTATATCGCTTAGCGCACCCTATCGTTGCTTCGATAATTGGAGCACTACACTAGCCATTGTCTGCCTACAAATTTTACAACCTTGTCCTAGACGTGCCCGCCTTCTATTCTGACCTTGGTGTAACTTATAATTATGCTTTCTTGTGCTATATTTTAGTCGCACGACTTTCGTCACAGACGTTATTATTTAATTCTAAATAAAATATGACTTTGTACCCTTGTGCGTTCCAATCGAAATTGGAGACACAATCTTGACCGTTTTATACAGCCCAAATTTTATTAATATTCTATACTGTACCCTCTACGTCCCTGATACTTGTGTCCCACCTAATTTTAATCCCGTATACTTCTAATTAATTCCAGAACACCTTGTGCGGTATTTTAATTAAGTAAAATCCAATTTCCGTCTTTGTGCAATTTTCCCAATTGTTGGGCACTTTTATGCAAAAATGTATTGAGGTGTCCACACCATTGGACAATACATGAAGAAACCCAATTTTCTCTTCACGTAATTTTTCCTATAATTTTTGGAATGTGCAAACACACAACATCGCCCCCCTCGTTTAAACCCCAACCTTGTATTTTAAACCATGTAATTTATAGCCCCAACATCCTCATATGAGGCCAAGGCCCAACCCAAGAGGTGTTGACCAAGCCCTAATCCTAGGTCAACCCCCAAACCTAAAAATCCTACATATATAAATGCAACTTTCCTTCTTCTTCTTTATTTTCTAAAACGAAAACCTAAATTTTTATCTAGCCGACTCCCATCATCACCCTCACCTTCATCCTCCGTCCCGTCTCCTGCAAACCGACGACAGCCGCCGTGTCCGGCCATCCCGACCTGTCTCGTCCTCCGCCGGAGACCCTACTGCTCAGAGCCGCCTGACTGCATGACACCGCTCAACTCCAACCTCGTCGGATCTCCCTCTCCCCCGGCGACTGAATCCACCCACCACCGCCTGAACTCCACCATTAACACCTCGCCCCGACCACCTGAATGCCCCCTCACCAGAACCGTCCGGATCCCGAGCACCATCATCGTTGTCCTCCATCTCCGGCCCTTCCTGGCCATCCCCCCGCTGCACCCTCGATGAACTCGACCCCGCTGCACCCCGACACCACTGTACCTCCAACTTCCTTTCCCTTCTCCGGTCGCTTCCCAGGCCAGCCCTTCACCTGAGCAGCCTGCCTCCACCCCCTCCGACTTCTTCCCTGAACCCGACCACCACCACTGCCCACTGTCATCAGCCTCCGGCCATCCACCATTGCCGTCATCACCACCACCATTAAACTCCAGCACCCTACACCACCGGCACCACCACGAACTCATCCTCTTCCACCTCTATGTCCTCTTCTCCTCCTCTCCCACTGGCCGGACCTCCCTCCTGCCGGAGTACAGTCAGCAGCCTTCACCATCACCATCGCCATAGTTATCGTCGTCCTCACTTCATCATCATCATCATCCCCTCTCATTATCACCGCCATTACCACCACCACCACCACCACCACCACCACCATCACCATCGCCATCGTCGTCGTAGTCATCACCACCATCATCGTAGCTATCATCGTCATTATCATCATTGTTATCATCATCGTCTTACCTTAATCATCGTCGTATCATCTCATTAACACCTCATCACCATTAATACTATCATTAAACACCATTACCATTATCAATATCCTATCCTAGTCATCACCATCAGCCCAATCATCGTCCTTGTCATCACCATCGTCCACATCATCACCCCATTAACTATTATCATCCACATCATCGCCATCGTCCCAGTCATCATCCATATCACCACCAATATCATAATCATCACCATGGTAATCATCATCAACCCCTTTACGATCATCATCATTGACCTAATCACCCTCGTCCTCGTGTTCATCGTAGATTTGTCACCCTTGCCAGACAACCTGCAGCAGTCACCCTCGATTCCCGTACCTGTGCACGCTGACCCCGAAGATCTGTTAGATTTATCTACGCGACTTAAGGAGCAAGTTATTGGTGCTACACAGCTTCTTGCCAGGCAAGTATACCGTGCATTATTATACTGTTTAAATTTTGTATTATTTAGCTGCATATTATTATTATAATTGTGCACGTGTCACTACCACATTCTGAAAACAGGGGTATTTTCGAATTTTTACAATATTTAATATTATGTTATTTACAATTAATTAATTTCATAATAATATAATTGATTTAAATAATTATTATGTGTGATGTGTAATTAATTATATGCAGTGTTTATTATTTTTTTTTATTTTTTTTTTGCTAGCAGACTAGACCTAGAAGCCAGTAGATGAGCACCTGTCGGAATTATGGAATTTTGAGGTTAATTGTTTTATTTTAGAATTAATTTATTGGAGGTGTAATTAATTACTGTATTTTATTTAATATTTTGCGCATTGCCTTTGCTTCAATATTTGGAGCACTATCTAGACTTTTGTCTTCCAACAAATTTCACAATCTTGCTCTAGACATGCCCGCCTTCAATTCTGCTATTTTTGCAACTCATAATTTTGCTTTCTGTACATTATTTCTGGCCGCACAAAAATCGTCGCGGACGTTTATTTTTAATTTCCTATTTTTGTATCGTTGTGCGTTCCAATCGAAAATTGGAGGCCATCTTGACCTATTTTTCGTGCGACCCAAACTAGGGTAATATTCTGTTCTGAGTCTTCTTCAATATTCGTATTGATGACTTGATCTGATTTTGACCCCAAGTACTCCTAATTAATTGTTGAACGTAACTTGCATTTATTTCTATTTAAATTGAGGATACCATTTTATCCGATTTTAAAATCCCAATTTAATTCCAGTGCCCTGCAAATTCAGCCCATACCCATCTTACAGTGCCCCCTGACCCTACAAAACATCGGACCCCGAATCGCCCGCCCAATTTTCGTCATTTCATGTGTTTGTGCAATTTCCCAAATTTAAGGGGTTAAATTGCAAGTTGGCATTTTGTGGCCTCACCAAATTATTTTAACCAATGAGAAATCCTTAATATTTTAATTAAACCTCAACCCTCATCCTTACATGAATTAATTCTTCATGTTCAATCTTAGCCACACATTCCAGGGATGCATCCTCACCCTCCATCAAAACACCCTCTCTCCTATATAATGACATGTCCCATCCTAAACCCTAATCCCTAGGCTACCTAGAAAACACCACCTCCTCACAAGCCCCTCTCTCCTACGTATGTAGAATTTCCTCCATTCCTTTCTTCTTCTTCTTTTTCTCCTTCTTCTTCTTCTTCTTCTTTTCTTCTTCTCCTCCTTTATTTTAAATTCTGAAATAAAGGAAAAGAGAGGGAAAGCCATTATCACCACCCCCATCACCCTTTACTATGTGTATCCCCGGCCGGCCAACTACTCCGGCGGCCGAGCCCCCCGAGCCGAGCTCCTCCCTGCTGTGAACTCCCCTCCTCCTCCTATCTCTTTCACCCCACTCCGACTGATCCCATCCGGCTGCTCCTCCCCGCACTCGAGTTCCCCGTCGAGCCGACCCCGGAGCATTCCCGCTGGACGCCACCGCCGGCATCTGCATTCCCTCCGGCCCGGCGGCCAACTACTCCCCATCAGCCGCTGCCCGGCCCTATGCTGCTCGACAACCATCTCCGACTGCTCCGGTACAGCCAACCATCTCCCCTCTGAATCCCGGCGTTCAGCCCAGCCGATCCGCCGGCGGCGCTGCACATCCCCGACTCCGGCCCGTATCAGTTCCCGCCGGCCTTCAACCTGTGCTCCGGCCACCCAGGCCGACCCCCACAGTCCACCGCCGGCATCCACTGCTCCTCCTCCTGTCCCTCCATCCATCCGGCGCTCTCCCCGTGCTCCGACGGCAACTCCGGCAAGCTCACTGTAAGCCCCTCTCTCTCTCCTTCCCTCTTTATATATATATATATATATATGTATATATATATATATCAAAATGTATATGTATATATATATATATATTTGTTATATTTTAATTAATGAGAAAACTAGTATATGTATATATAACCAAGGTATATTGTAGATGTATTAATAAATGTGTATGTTAATATGTATATATAATTTAATATATTCGTATATGTATATATTTAAATCAAGTTATATATATATATATATTTGGTATATACTAGTATATGTATTTGTTTATATATTGATTAATGTATATATATATATATATGTATATACGTATGAGCGTATATAAATACACATATAAGTTTAGCATTTAATAAAATTAATGTGAATGCATTGTATGAAAATATGTATGTAGGTATTAATATATATGTATTAGTATATATTTTTATATATATATATTGGTTATTTTTATATAATATCTATTTAATAAAAAGGTATACGTTAGTAAATTAATTTGATAAATAAGTATATGTATTTAATTTCATTTGTATATATTTTATATAAGTATATATTTAAATTGTATATATATTTAAATTAGTATATATATGTTTTATATATATAAATCTCTATATTTTAATACATATGTATTACATATATATTCTAGTATAAATACGTATTAGCATATGTAAAATTAGTGTAATTAATTTGTAAATGTATATATAATAAATGTAAGGTATTTTATGTATTTAAATAAATGGTATAAATACGTATTTAATTTAATGTTAGTAGTATATGTATTAGTATATATTATTTAATGTGTAGGTATTTAACGTATACATATTAAATAATATTTTGGTATATGTATTATTTTGGTAAAAACGTATAAATATGTAAATTATATATTATTTAATTATTAGAAATCAATTGTATAAATATAGTATCATTTCTCTAATTGCACATAAAATACGTACTATTTTAGTATATGTACAAACATATAGATGTATGTATTTTGGAAAAGTATGAATTTAAATTAATACTTTTGGTATAAATAGGTGTATGTTAATGTATACATAATCTAATAATATATGTATATGTATATATTTAATTAATGTATGTAAGTGGGGTATTAAATTTAACTAGTATAAATGCACATATTTTTAGGTGTATAATTATTTTGATATATATATGTATGTATATTTGTATAAAACCTTAGCATATTTTAATATATATGTATACATATATTTTGTATATGTATTTAATTGATATGTATATTGTAAGTACATATGTTAATTAAGATGTGCATAATTATGTATCTAGCTACTAGGTGGCCAGTATCATACCTAGAGAAGGCCCTGAATTCAGTGTTTAGACTGTGTTAGTGTAGCGTCTGATGCAAATATGGCTTTGCTTGTGATGTGGTTCTAGGACTGCTACTTCACCCAGGGGATACTCTGGAACAGGACATCCATAAATACCAGCTAAGGACCCAAGGCAAGTACATTCTCTGATAATTTCCAATTCTTGATAATAGCTATAAGTTCAATGATCTTGAAATGTTACAACTGAATCTTTGTCACTGTGCTACACGGACTAGTATAGCTTGGATTTACAGTCATGAGATGTTACCATTATTATCGTATTGACATTGTACACGACATGTATATTTAGACACTGTACATGATAGACTTGACTTGCTCGTGTATCGTGACGTGTCATGGTTGGATCCACAGTACTAGTTGGGGGCGGGGAAGTAGTTAGTAAGAAATGTGATCATAACCTCTCATTGTAATATATAAATTGTAAGTGTTGATCATGCTCTTCACCCATGATTAGCCAGGCCCTGTAGCTACTGTACATGTTCCCAAGCCGATCACATTTTGAAACTACTATTTCAAACACTTAGAATAGATTACAGTTCCCTATTTTTAATCATATACTACATCACCCGTATATGATACTGTTCCTTGTTCTTTTATTTCCATACATGCACTGACTATGTCATATTGCCTGTCTCTCTTAAAAATTGCCATTTCATTTATTTCACTGTCTTCTCAGTAGCTAGCATGACATGTTTTATTGTATTATAGACATTATCAATTAATGGAACTGTTATTTGAGATTATGCTTTGCTCCTTCCTGACTGGAAACATTTTTCCAGACTATGCCTTAGAGGACCGCTGTCCGACACTTTATGGACTATGGTGAGTAGCTGCAGACTTGGTAGTTAGCTGTGATTCTGGAAAGTCTAGTCGGAGTTATTATTTCTTGTTAGTTCTTTTAGTAGACTTTTTGGTACCGGATTTGTCTCCGGCATTTTGATGATTTTTTGGATATTGTTAAGTTATTCTTGTGGACTTGTGTTGTGTTTAATTTTAGTTTTTTATTCGAAATCTTATCGTGCTGTTAGTCTGTGATTGAGTATATGTTCATTTATTTGTGTCATCCGTGCCTCCTAATGGAGATTGGATATTTGCGTGACATTAGTTAGATAGTATCAATACCTAGACAGCGTTCTACCGCCGATGCTGCGGCGTAGGCTGGACGTACCCACGCACTCGTGCCCCTAAACCGGGTGCGGGTCGTGACACGTTTTTAGTGGTGGCCCATGCAGGTCAGACTTCGCGAGTTGTGCGATGTCGTAGTAGTGTAGCATCCTTGTTATACTACTGCGTGCCTGCGATAGAATCTAGGACATAGGATACTAGGACGAGAGCAAATACTCAATCACAATTTCTTGAGAGATTACTGGGATGACCCCTGAGAATCTTGTTAAAACTTCCAATTTACAATCATTCCCTTGTTCTGTCCATTCTCACTTGTTGATTTTGATTTGATTGTTGTTAATTAAGGTATTAAATTAGGATTTTGCTTCATTATAGAGTTGATTTCATATTAAGAGGAAGTTATAGACTGATTTATGGTATTATTATCTGATAACACATGTCAATGAGGACAGTGAAAATGATTAACATTAGAGCTATTAGACTACAGAAGGTGGATTTAAATTTTAATTTGAGGATTGAAAATGAATTTCAAATTTTAAGAATTTTGAGGGGATGAGATATTATGTTGTTAAAACCTTATTTTGAAGATTTCAATGAATTGCAAAAACTTTGAAATTGAGGAGTGAAATATGGTTATTAAAATTTTATTTTGAGGAATTCAGATTCAATTCAATGAACCTAGACAAGTCTGTAAGAATTTTGTGTGATTAAGTTTCATTTTAGTATTTAAATAATTAACCTTGAGGAAAGTGTATACATTTTACTTTAAATTTTATTCGAGGAGTTATTTTTGAGGAAAATTTATTTGAGGGTAAGATTTTATAGTGGGAGATATATTATAATTAGGTGAGATGCATGTGTAAGGATTTGTTGGCTTGAGCATGATTGGGATTCACTGCAAACTGACTTGGGTGATCATCAAGGGTTGTATTAGAAGGTGCAGTAGTTAGTATGATGTGTTGCAACTGTTATGCACTTGAGTGATAAGGATAACTAGCATCAACTGTTGCATGTAGGTAAGGAAGCTAGCAGTAAGTGTTTGTGATAGAACTGTGATACCTAAGGGATAGAGGTATCAGACCCTAGATGCACTTTGACCCGTGCACTCACAACTAGGGTTTATTTCCAATCTATCTTATCTTGAATGATTGCTTCCTTAGAACTGTACTGTCCTTTCTTGATGATATCGCATTTTGCCTTAATTGATTCCTTGGGATCTGTCTTCAGGATGTCGCCGCAGACAAGGTCAATGAGAGCGGGAACACCAGTTTTAGAGGGGTCTGCCACCTCTCCACCTGATGGACAGACATCCGTAGTTCCTCCTACATCTTCGATGCACGTAGGTGATCCTCCTCCTCCACCTGTTAAGAGGATAGCCGCAGCTGTGACGGACAACCTTCCTCCTCCATCAACTCCGATTCCCGGAGGTTTGCCCATTGACGGAACTCAGATGTTTACCTTGATCCAAGGCATGATGGATGCCCAGAGAGTAACGGCAGACGCTCAGCGAGTTCAAGCTGAGGCTCAGAAGGTGCAAGCAGAAGCGTACCAGGCACAAACCGAGCTGATGAAAGAAAACATGGAGAATGCTCATCAGGTGACTCTCCAAGCTTTGGAGAAAGTAGCACAGTACCAGCAGTTTTCTGGCCAGCAACAGCAGAGATCAGGCACTATAGTGGATTTCAAAAGGATGATGCCTCGAGAGTTCAAAGGTACCGAAGGAATACTCTACGCTGACGACTGGCTAGAAGATATAGAAAGAAGCTTGCGATTGACCCAGATTCCGGAGAGCTTGAAGATAGAAGCCGCTGGCAGTCAGATGTTCGATATCGCACTCACGTGGTATCGCACTGAGCCGAGAATTACTGCGCAAGGACTTACTTGGGAGACCTTCAAGGAACTCTTCAAGGAGAAGTTCTTTCCCGACGTGGCATTGGGAACCTTGGAAACTCAGTTTCATGACTTAGTTCAAGGAAACATGTCGGTCGACGAGTACGCTGCAGAATTCTGTAGATTGAGCCGTTTTGCATCGTCTATGATTCGAGACCCAGGAGATCGAGCCCGGAAATTTAGAAAGGGACTGACAAGAGAGATTAAGTCGCGCACTTTTGGTCGTCGTACCGCTACCTTTGAGGCTATCTTGATGGATGCTCAGATCGCAGAAGAGGATCTGGATCTCAGGCCTAAGAGGAGTCACAATATTTTTAGAGATACGAATGGTAGCCCAGGACCAGCCAAGCATCCCCGTATTCAGCACCAACAAGAGTACCAAGTACCATTTCATATTCAGCAACAACCATGGACATTTCAGCATCCACCGCAGTACCTAGCACCAGTTCCTATCCAGCGACAGCCCTGGGCATTTCAGTATCAACAGCAGTACCCGGCACCAGTTCCTGTACAGCAGGATCAACGAACTTGTCACTTCTGTAAGAAGCCAGGTCACCTTTGGGAGAGCTGTAGAACGAGGCTAGGACTTTGTTTGCACTGTGGCGCTGCGGGACATCGAGTAAAGGATTGCCTTCGAGTCCCTCATCTTCTCAGCCAACACGCAGCTTCAGACTACAGAGATCCAGTTAGGCTACCTGTGGAACCGTACATTGCTCAGTACCTGCAAAGGGAACCACCCCAGCAGGGCGGGCATTTGCGATGACGGTCGAGGAGACCGATACTGCAGGTAATGTGTTAGCAATTTCTGTTCTTTCCTTCCTTCTGTTCCTATCTATTTTGATTGCTTAGTACCGTAGTTGTATGCATGGTTCTTGTTATAATATAGTTAGTAGCACACCCTGATACACAGACTGCAACACCATAACAAATGAGACCATAACCATGTATGCTCCCCCTAGATTGTATGTGGTATGACTATAGGTAGAATTTTCTTAGACCATGATTATTGGTGTTGACTGTAGTAAAGATTCATGAAGGAGTTATGACTTGACAAGAGGAACAAGATGATTAAAAATTTGAGGATAATTATTGATTTAAATAAATGGTTAAGAAATTAACATGGCATAATTGGTGGTAAAGTAATTCCAAGAAAGATTATGACATGTTTAAATTGGTTATTAATTTGGAAATTTTGGGAGATTTATCAATGTATTTATTTAATCGCAAGTTATGAATTTTAGAACTTCATATTTGAATGTGACATTGGAGAATCCTTAAATATCATATTGTTGAGTACTTGGAGGAGTGGATATTAAATTTCGGACATTGGATTATTAACTCAAAAACTTTCAGGAAATTTTTAATAAAAAGGGACTTTGATTCTATGTCGAGGATTTTTACAGGAATACAGATAATTTCGGATTTTTGAAATTATGAAAAGACCTTGTGGATTATTCGTGGTTGATGAATTTAATTGAGGGATTAATAGTGTGTATGATTTAAACACTAGTAGGAATATTTTAAATTTCGAGGACGAAATTCTTTTAAGGTGGGTAGACTTGTCACTACCACATTCTGAAAACAGGGGTATTTTCGAATTTTTACAATATTTAATATTATGTTATTTACAATTAATTAATTTCATAATAATATAATTGATTTAAATAATTATTATGTGTGATGTGTAATTAATTATATGCAGTGTTTATTATTTTTTTTTATTTTTTTTTTGCTAGCAGACTAGACCTAGAAGCCAGTAGATGAGCACCTGTCGGAATTATGGAATTTTGAGGTTAATTGTTTTATTTTAGAATTAATTTATTGGAGGTGTAATTAATTACTGTATTTTATTTAATATTTTGCGCATTGCCTTTGCTTCAATATTTGGAGCACTATCTAGACTTTTGTCTTCCAACAAATTTCACAATCTTGCTCTAGACATGCCCGCCTTCAATTCTGCTATTTTTGCAACTCATAATTTTGCTTTCTGTACATTATTTCTGGCCGCACAAAAATCGTCGCGGACGTTTATTTTTAATTTCCTATTTTTGTATCGTTGTGCGTTCCAATCGAAAATTGGAGGCCATCTTGACCTATTTTTCGTGCGACCCAAACTAGGGTAATATTCTGTTCTGAGTCTTCTTCAATATTCGTATTGATGACTTGATCTGATTTTGACCCCAAGTACTCCTAATTAATTGTTGAACGTAACTTGCATTTATTTCTATTTAAATTGAGGATACCATTTTATCCGATTTTAAAATCCCAATTTAATTCCAGTGCCCTGCAAATTCAGCCCATACCCATCTTACAGTGCCCCCTGACCCTACAAAACATCGGACCCCGAATCGCCCGCCCAATTTTCGTCATTTCATGTGTTTGTGCAATTTCCCAAATTTAAGGGGTTAAATTGCAAGTTGGCATTTTGTGGCCTCACCAAATTATTTTAACCAATGAGAAATCCTTAATATTTTAATTAAACCTCAACCCTCATCCTTACATGAATTAATTCTTCATGTTCAATCCTAGCCACACATTCCAGGGATGCATCCTCACCCTCCATCAAAACACCCTCTCTCCTATATAATGACATGTCCCATCCTAAACCCTAATCCCTAGGCTACCTAGAAAACACTACCTCCTCACAAGCCCCTCTCTCCTACGTATGTAGAATTTCCTCCATTCCTTTCTTCTTCTTCTTTTTCTCCTTCTTCTTCTTCTTCTTTTCTTCTTCTCCTCCTTTATTTTAAATTCTGAAATAAAGGAAAAGAGAGGGAAAGCCATTATCACCACCCCCATCACCCTTTACTATGTGTATCCCCGGCCGGCCAACTACTCCGGCGGCCGAGCCCCCCGAGCCGAGCTCCTCCCTGCTGTGAACTCCCCTCCTCCTCCTATCTCTTTCACCCCACTCCGACTGATCCCATCCGGCTGCTCCTCCCCGCACTCGAGTTCCCCGTCGAGCCGACCCCGGAGCATTCCCGCTGGACGCCACCGCCGGCATCTGCATTCCCTCCGGCCCGGCGGCCAACTACTCCCCATCAGCCGCTGCCCGGCCCTATGCTGCTCGACAACCATCTCCGACTGCTCCGGTACAGCCAACCATCTCCCCTCTGAATCCCGGCGTTCAGCCCAGCCGATCCGCCGGCGGCGCTGCACATCCCCGACTCCGGCCCGTATCAGTTCCCGCCGGCCTTCAACCTGTGCTCCGGCCACCCAGGCCGACCCCCACAGTCCACCGCCGGCATCCACTGCTCCTCCTCCTGTCCCTCCATCCATCCGGCGCTCTCCCCGTGCTCCGACGGCAACTCCGGCAAGCTCACTGTAAGCCCCTCTCTCTCTCCTTCCCTCTTTATATATATATATATATATATATATATATATATATATGTATATATATATATATCAAAATGTATATGTATATATATATATATTTGTTATATTTTAATTAATGAGAAAACTAGTATATGTATATATAACCAAGGTATATTGTAGATGTATTAATAAATGTGTATGTTAATATGTATATATAATTTAATATATTCGTATATGTATATATTTAAATCAAGTTATATATATATATATATTTGGTATATACTAGTATATGTATTTGTTTATATATTGATTAATGTATATATATATATATATGTATATACGTATGAGCGTATATAAATACACATATAAGTTTAGCATTTAATAAAATTAATGTGAATGCATTGTATGAAAATATGTATGTAGGTATTAATATATATGTATTAGTATATATTTTTATATATATATATTGGTTATTTTTATATAATATCTATTTAATAAAAAGGTATACGTTAGTAAATTAATTTGATAAATAAGTATATGTATTTAATTTCATTTGTATATATTTTATATAAGTATATATTTAAATTGTATATATATTTAAATTAGTATATATATGTTTTATATATATAAATCTCTATATTTTAATACATATGTATTACATATATATTCTAGTATAAATACGTATTAGCATATGTAAAATTAGTGTAATTAATTTGTAAATGTATATATAATAAATGTAAGGTATTTTATGTATTTAAATAAATGGTATAAATACGTATTTAATTTAATGTTAGTAGTATATGTATTAGTATATATTATTTAATGTGTAGGTATTTAACGTATACATATTAAATAATATTTTGGTATATGTATTATTTTGGTAAAAACGTATAAATATGTAAATTGTATATTATTTAATTATTAGAAATCAATTGTATAAATATAGTATCATTTCTCTAATTGCACATAAAATACGTACTATTTTAGTATATGTACAAACATATAGATGTATGTATTTTGGAAAAGTATGAATTTAAATTAATACTTTTGGTATAAATAGGTGTATGTTAATGTATACATAATCTAATAATATATGTATATGTATATATTTAATTAATGTATGTAAGTGGGGTATTAAATTTAACTAGTATAAATGCACATATTTTTAGGTGTATAATTATTTTGATATATATATGTATGTATATTTGTATAAAACCTTAGCATATTTTAATATATATGTATACATATATTTTGTATATGTATTTAATTGATATGTATATTGTAAGTACATATGTTAATTAAGATGTGCATAATTATGTATCTAGCTACTAGGTGGCCAGTATCATACCTAGAGAAGGCCCTGAATTCAGTGTTTAGACTGTGTTAGTGTAGCGTCTGATGCAAATATGGCTTTGCTTGTGATGTGGTTCTAGGACTGCTACTTCACCCAGGGGATACTCTGGAACAGGACATCCATAAATACCAGCTAAGGACCCAAGGCAAGTACATTCTCTGATAATTTCCAATTCTTGATAATAGCTATAAGTTCAATGATCTTGAAATGTTACAACTGAATCTTTGTCACTGTGCTACACGGACTAGTATAGCTTGGATTTACAGTCATGAGATGTTACCATTATTATCGTATTGACATTGTACACGACATGTATATTTAGACACTGTACATGATAGACTTGACTTGCTCGTGTATCGTGACGTGTCATGGTTGGATCCACAGTACTAGTTGGGGGCGGGGAAGTAGTTAGTAAGAAATGTGATCATAACCTCTCATTGTAATATATAAATTGTAAGTGTTGATCATGCTCTTCACCCATGATTAGCCAGGCCCTGTAGCTACTGTACATGTTCCCAAGCCGATCACATTTTGAAACTACTATTTCAAACACTTAGAATAGATTACAGTTCCCTATTTTTAATCATATACTACATCACCCGTATATGATACTGTTCCTTGTTCTTTTATTTCCATACATGCACTGACTATGTCATATTGCCTGTCTCTCTTAAAAATTGCCATTTCATTTATTTCACTGTCTTCTCAGTAGCTAGCATGACATGTTTTATTGTATTATAGACATTATCAATTAATGGAACTGTTATTTGAGATTGTGCTTTGCTCCTTCCTGACTGGAAACATTTTTCCAGACTATGCCTTAGAGGACCGCTGTCCGACACTTTATGGACTATGGTGAGTAGCTGCAGACTTGGTAGTTAGCTGTGATTCTGGAAAGTCTAGTCGGAGTTATTATTTCTTGTTAGTTCTTTTAGTAGACTTTTTGGTACCGGATTTGTCTCCGGCATTTTGATGATTTTTTGGATATTGTTAAGTTATTCTTGTGGACTTGTGTTGTGTTTAATTTTAGTTTTTTATTCGAAATCTTATCGTGCTGTTAGTCTGTGATTGAGTATATGTTCATTTATTTGTGTCATCCGTGCCTCCTAATAGAGATTGGATATTTGCGTGACATTAGTTAGATAGTATCAATACCTAGACAGCGTTCTACCGCCGATGCTGCGGCGTAGGCTGGACGTACCCACGCACTCGTGCCCCTAAACCGGGTGCGGGTCGTGACAGCACGTCCGAGAGAGACTCGGGTGCAGTCAGCAAAGGCGTTGACGTTAGGACTTGTGTCTGACTTAGAGTCTAGTGGACCCATCTAAAGTTGCGGAGTTATCGGTATGACTCCCCAGGCCTTGACACATCTCTTACACGTGTTGTGAGTCTCATATAGGGCACGGACTTGCGTATGTGGTTGGCCACCTATACGTATAAGTCGTACGACGAATAGGGTATAACTGCTAATAGTGTTGCATGTTAGAGACTTAGTAGTTATTAGTAGTCGGAGCATAGACTATTGTAGTACGAAGGTCCAATCCTTGTCCTTGTTTGGTTATGAGGTTGGACTATCGTTCTAACGATGGACTATGAGCCCGAGTTATGACACCGATACTTGCACTCAATATCGGTGTAGTAGCTACTACGTGTTGTGGATACAACAGGCATAGATCATTGGGCGGGGAAGACAATTAGTAGGCATATGGGACAAACATTTGGTTGCCGTAGTTTCAGAGTAAACTGTGGGGCCGTGAGCCTCAGTGTTACCCGATTATGGGCTAGTGTTACCCGATTATGGGCCAGTGTTACTCGATTATAGGATCAGTGTTACCCGGTTATGGGAGTATATGCTTGTCGATACATCCGGCAGAGATTACTAGCTGCGCGCTATCATGATCGGTGATGTAGTCAGCATATACATCTGGCATCCAGTTTACAGCTAATGCCAAATACTTAGCCTCTGGCTCGACGCTATGCTTTATACCTTTCACCTACCCATACGTACCAAGGTTGTCTTTAAAGTGCATTTTACTTAGCTGGTTAGGTCACCATTGAGTTTTCACAGTATTTACTTTATGGCATACTTTTATGTATCTTGTTATGTCCCTCTGAGGACCTGGCCCTTCCCAGGTGTATTGTTCATGAGTATTCGCAGGAGCGCAGATCCGGACTTGCTACGTATATTACGATGAGGACTTCCCTTCGAGCCGTGACTGTTTGTTGATATTCTTATATTGCATTTATCTTGTTTATCTATATTCTGGTTCGGTAGTGGATTTGTTTCCATCCGACTACCATTATTAGATACTTTATATTGAGATCCAGTTATAGATATTGGTTATTCATTTATATATGATTTATGTGGACGAGATTTAGTTATGCCCTGTGACATATATGTTTACCACTTATGAATTTTTATTCATATTACAGCATACGTGTGTTATGGTTTCCATATATTGGAGTGCCATATTTATACGGCTGGCATGCTTACGTGTCCTGGTCTTACGTATTTTGGGACTGGGACGTGATATCAGGCGATCGGCAGGTGGACAGGGATGAAGGTGATGGAGGAGATAGTTCAGCGGGGTCGGGTGAAGGCTGACAGGTGGGGATGAAGTTGATGTCGACGGTTCAGTCGGTCGGGATGGCCGGAGGAAAGGTGAAGAACGGTGATGGCTGTGGTTGTGGGAGGGAGACTGAGGTCGAGGATCAATCTCAGGCGGTCGGGTTGAGGGGAGTCGATGCCGGTGGGAGGTGAGAAGATGTCGAGGTATTAATGGTGGTGGTGTTAATGGTGATGGCGGTCGGGGATGAAGGCTCGGTGGTGATGACAAGGAGATTCAGGCGAAGGGGAAGAGTGATGGTGGTAATGGTGATGGTGGCTGCTCGGGGCTCAGGCGGAGGATAACGTGGAGTGGTGGTGGTTGCTGTCGAGTGGATGGGAGATGGCCGGAGAAGGGCCGGAGATGGGGTCGGTGTGAGAAGGAAGATGATAGGGAGGTTGAGTTAGTTTTAGGGTTAGGGTTTTTTCGGTTGATGGATGAAGGAGGATGGTGAGGAAATTATGTAGAAATATTGTATATATATGTGTAGAGAAGATGGGTTGATATAGCCCTAGGGATTTGGGTCGGCTGTGCCTTGGGATGGGTTTAGCATTGGGAAAAGGGTTGGGCTATATATATATATATATATATATATATATATATATATATATATATATATATATATAGGAGGGTGTTGTGTGGTGAGGATGTTGCCCCAAAAATGGATGGTCATGATTAATCATGAAGGGGAGTGCACAACAAAAGAAAGAGAGAGAGAGAGAGAGAGAGAGAGAGAGAGAGAGAGAGAGGGAGGACCGGTCAAAGGGGGAGAGGGTAATTTCTTCATGTGCTTGACCAATAGGTTAGTGACACATCATTGCACTTTTGCATAAAAGTCCTCAATAATTGGAAAATTGCACAAAAAGTGAGTTTTTGGATTAAATGAGGGAAAAATCATGTTTGGTGTGATGTAGTGGTTAAAAAGGGTGTGTGGTGTTTAATATGAGTCTTGAGGGTGTGAATGGGGGGTTAGTTTGGTGTTGGGTTTAGTTTTGAGTTAAGTTGGGTCCTTACACCAATTTAATTAAAATTAATATAAAATATGTTCTAAAATTAATTGAAAGTACATGGGGCTAAAATTAGATGGGACACAAGTGTCATGGACGTAGAAGGCTCAGAATAGAATATTATCGTAATTTGGGTTGCACAAAACGGATCAAGATTGTGTCTCCAATTTCGATTGGGACGCACAAAGATACAAAGTTAGATTTATTTGAAATTTGAAAATAACGTCCGCGGTGAATGTTGTGCGACTAAAATGAAGCACAAGAGGGCATATTTATGAGTTACACAAGGGTCAAAATGGAGGACAGGCACGTCTAGGACAAGGGTGCAGAATTTATTGGAAGACAAAAGCTAGGGTAGCGCTCCAAATATCGAAGCAACGGTAAGGCACAACAATGAATAAAAATTACAATAATAAATATAATCCCCAATAATTAATTCCCTAAAATGTTAATTAAATCCATAATCCTATAATTTGGTCAGGGGTTCATCTAGTGGGCTTCTAGGTCTAGTCTACTAACTCATGCATTAAAGAACACTATACATATAATATATATACACACACACACACATATCATGCAATTATTTAAAATAAATACACACAATACTTATAATAAATAAAATATCAAAATTACCCCTATTTTAGAATGTGGTAGTGATATCCACTGCCTCGATCTTCTTCGGGTTAACTGTGATCCCGTCACCTGTCACCACATGCCCAAGGAATTCAACCTTGTCAAGGAAGAACTCGCACTTCGAAAGCTTTCCGTAAAGCTCCTCTTTCCTAAGAGTCTCCAAAACCATCCTCAGGTGCTCCTCATGCTCCTCCGGGATCTTAGAATATACAAGAATGTCATCGATGAATAGCACCACGAACATGTCAAGATACTGGTAGAACACCTTGTTCATCAAGTTAATGAATATTTCCGGTGCATTAGTCAATCCAAACGGCATTACCATGAACTCAAACTGGCCATATCGGGTCCAAAAATCTATCTTCAGAATGCTTCTCTCTTCACCTTCACCTGGTGATAGCCTGACCTCAAATCTATCTTTGAAAACACCTTCGCTCTGCTCAACTGATCAAAGAGATCATCTATCCTTGGCAGCGGGTATTTGTTCTTGATAGTGAGGTTGTTCAGAGCTCTATAGTCGATACACATGCATACCGACCCATCCTTCCTCGGTACGAACAATACCGGAGCTCCCCATGGTGATGAACTGGATTTGATGAAGCCCTTATCCTGCTACTCCTCAACTTGCTTCTTCAGTTCTCCCAGCTCACTGTTGTTGACCTTATAGATGTGTTGTGATATAGGTTCCATTCCTGGCACCAAGTCTATAGAGAACTCAACATCTATGTCTGGCGGCAAACCTAGCAACTCCTCTGGAAAGACATCCAGAAACTCTGCTATCAAAGGATGTGGCAACTCCTCTTTCTCCATCTTGGCTCCATAAAAAGTGCCCCTACTCTGCTTCGCTGCTCCTCTGGCGACCTTGAACTCTGGCTCTTCTGGCGGTCAAAATATCACTCTGCCTCCACGATAATCTATAGTAGCATGGTGCCTACTCAACCAGTCCATTCCGAGTATAATATCGTATCCCGAAAGTGGCATTACAAGTAAGCACACGCTCAGCTCTCGGCCTCCCTACGATACTCTTTGGTCCTTGCAAAAATTACTAACTAGAATAATGCCTCTGCCAGTCGTGATCTTACAAGTACTATCTAATAGTTCCGCCTCTAAATGATGCTTAAGAGCATAAGATACAGACACGAAACTATGGAAAGTGCCAGAATCGAATAATGCAAGTGCTGGAATAGAATTGAGAAGAACTAAACATGATATCATGTCTCCTGCTGGCTCGGCCTCCTCGATCGTCATGGCATACGCTCATCCCTGGGGCGCACCTCTCTGCTGGTGCTGGTGCTGGGCAAACCTCTGCTATTGTGGCAGAAGTAGAGGTCCCCTCTGCTGGCTTCCTGGTACAGTAGGTATTTTGGCAGTCCCCTCTGAGTGGCTGCTCCACCCTGACATGGACGAGTCTGAATAGATGGACAGTCTCTCAACTAGTCTGCTGACGATCCATAAGACAGACATGTACCCAGTCTCTTCCTGCAGATGTCCCTCATGTGTCCCGCCTTCCCGCAGTACGCACACTGGACAGTGGGCTGGGTCTGTCATGCCCCGATCTCCCGTCGAAATCGGTCGTCCCCGCTAGGCGCGAATCATCGCGCCAGCGCTCCCACGGTACGTACGTTTCCATCGGGATGCGATGCCGCGCGAGCCTGGGGTTGTGCCTGCGCAAGGCAAATACCAAAACGGTCGTTGATAACTAGTTCACAGAGTCGACATAGCGAAAACGTAAAATGAACACAAGTATTGAATCCAAATCAAGCTCTTTATTGATATGAAGTAAAGATTATAAGCGGCGCTAGGCCGAGATTACAAATCGCTCATGCTCTCTCTCTCTCTCTCTCTCTCTCTCTTACAATGAGTATGCCCTTAGGCTCAGAACCAATACAAATGATCTGGATGATGATGTTCTCATACATTATGTCTCATATATGCGAGCTCCGGGTCCGTGTGCTACGCTCTAAGACGCCAATTGTGGTCCGGCACCTTATTTCGTTAGCGATCTCCGAATCCGTACGAGTTCCCCCTGTACCCTGCATGCAGACTGGTTGGGTATCAGTACATTGAATGCACTGGTGGGGAGGCCTCTCGCCCACGCCACAAAACAAGCACGTTCATTAGTTATGTGCACCGACTGGTTTCATTGTCTTTCTATTCTTTTGCCTTAGGATTAGTTACATGGCAATATAAAGAAAATAATCTCCGTGTCAGCTCAAGAGTGTCATAATAATGAACAATTGAGTTTCACCTTACTATTTCTTACCATTCGGCCTTCCCTGTCATATGCAGCAATATAACAATAATTTACGGAATAACAAGAAGCAACTATAAAACCCAAGTGTTATACCGTGCCTCTGCCTTACAAGACCCATTTTACTAGAACTATGTGTGATATCGTGCATCCATTCTACTTATGCAAAATATCGTGCAATGCACTCCTTCCCGTTTCTCTTTTTCTCAATGCGGATAGCCGCTATGCAGACATGACTTATCTATATGAAGGTCATTGGCTCTGCTAGCCATATTGGACATAATCTACGATGGACGGCCGTCTTCAAAGCTCGGTTGCTAGCCTTGCTGGGCCTCCTAGCCGTCTAACGAGTCAACGCCCATCCAGGTCGATAGCAAGCCTTGCTGGATGTCTCGCCCTCGCCCGCTAGTCATCAGCTAGCGTACTGCCAGGACTATACTGGCACTGTCCTCCCGGGCTGACACGATTCTGATGCCTCAGCAATCGTGTCGAGGACTCTCTCTACCTGGTGTGCAACCAGTTGTCCGTGACCATGCAACTACTCCCCCATATTCCATTCCTAGCCGAGGACAACTCTCGGATCTATCTTAGCCGAGGACTACACTCGGATCTTTTCTTCCTTACGCAGCTCTCAGATTTGAGACTGCCTCGGTGATCTACATATCCCGAGTACCTCCCTTTCCTTCCATCTCCTAACTCGGAACGACTACTTGATAGCCTTCCTCGTCTATGCATGTAACATGATTTTACTCCATCTCGTGTTGTGTTTCGTACGGTGCAACGCCTCAGTTTAAACTCCCACTACTTTATAACATATATGAAGGAAATTACTATATTCCAACTCAACAATCCCGACTATGCAATTAGCAAGTAAAATCTCCATGTTCTATACAGTGATAAGGCGGGGTTATCCCCTTAGCTATGTGCGTTCATCTCTTTTATTAGCATGCAAAGGTTATCGCCTGTAAACTAGCATGTAACATTCATTTTCTTAGTGTGCAGCTAAGTAGAGACAAGTTTATCGGGGCCACCCACCTTAGCGATGTATCGCATCGGTCGAGCGAGACTCCGGACGCGCCTCTGATAGCCTAAGTCTGACTCCATTGAAGATCCCAGCATGAATGCCTTTGCATCAACGAGCCATCTCGCTGAGCAAGGCGGGTTGAATAGCTACATTTGTGCCGTTTGAATCGAACCTCCGGGTTGAGCGGAGCGGGTCGTTACATCATACACCACTCAGAACAAGTCTCGTCCTCGAGACTTCCTAAGCGCAACTCGTACTATCGCACATCATCTAAACCAAACTCCATACACCTTGTCTAACTTCCAAGGACTGTCTTAATACCATTATCAATTATTTTTCTCACCATGCGTTATGCCAATACTTAGCCAACTCTCATCGAACGACTCTACCGTTTTAATGCTATCGAACTATACTCAACTCAATCATTGCACTCTCGACTCAAAACCTACTACACCTGGTGCATGATTGCAATACCCAAGGATGGAGTATTCTATAACTTAATGGGCACTTACAACTCATAATTGGGTGGTCTTGCCCAACTAGCTATGTTATCTCCATAGGAGCCCAACGCAACCGAACACATTGACAGTTTACTTGACGTCGCCCATCGAAACCCATCGTTACGCCTAAATCCAAAAGTTTGAATCACGGCTAATTTTCCAATCTTGTTTGGATCAAATCTCTATGAGTCACCGTCCAATCTTGCTAAGTAATTCGCACCCAATCACCTACGTTTTCTGACTCAGTCTATATTGCGCCTTAGCACAGAGCTAACTCGTCCACCTGGGGTACGCTCTAATCCTTTGCGTCTTTTGGTTTAGTAGAACTTAACTTCCTATTCTTTTACTCGTTCCATTCGCACGAGTGCTTAATCATTTTATCCGAATGATCCCTTCGTACAACTTATTGCATTCACAAACTCAGTCTCTTACTGCGCCTTAGCGCAGAACTATCTCGGTAGCACGGGGAACGATACAATCTTTCCTCTATGATAATTTAGGTTGAGGCTAACCTATTTCAGTTGCCATACTCATCCATGCGAATCCGAACATTTTTCTTTGCAGCTGCATCAGAGTTATGCATATCGCTAAGTCTGGATTGTACCCATATTCAAGGCGTCCCCCAAATATGTGTATTTCAACCAAGCTTAGTGACAGCTAAGTCTGACAAGCTACTTGTGAAAATCTATCGAAACGCGGATCGTTCTGCTATATGAATGACCGAACACTGGTTCGATTTAGTTATCGTCTGCTCCAATCTCACCCAATTTCAAGTATTGCATTACTAATAGCAACGCACATCATCCAAGCGACGATCCAACTCATTACGCCAACTTATCTTCAATATCTCTAATTAAATTGTGAGAGTTTCGTCCGACAATTCTCTAATACCGTTTTATTCCTCACCGTCGCATAACCGATTCGACCAAATCAATTATTACCCGAGTCCTATCTCGTATTGCGTTTGTTTCAACGCGAACGTTGTTAGTATATATTCCCAATTCCAAATCCTAACTCTAAGTCTCATTGCCCCATTTCCATCATTCTTCCTGAACGATACTCTGAAGTCAGCCACTCCAGTTTAACTCAAGGCACAGGGTCGTCTGCCTAGCCACTAGGTCAGCTCGCAAAGTCATAGGTACAGTTCAATTTTGTGACTCATCATGCAACCGCGTTGCACAACGCTCGCCCCAAACACCCTAAGGTCAAACCATTGTTCCTTTACACGGGTATTCTACCCACGCTTGTTTCACTCAAATTTTTAAACATCGAGCACAGATCATCCTATCACACCAACACGCTCGTTCAACCGAACCCATGATATGCCCACGTTGTAGGTTCAACCCATCGATTCACACACACTTATCTCTATCTTCATGTTGGATAGAATTCACCAATCCATCCTCTTCTATGCCTGTATTGCTAAGCCATAATTTCATTACAAATCATCGATGTATATCGTAACTCTATGCCATTCAGCATAATTTACGTATCCGTTCATAAAACCATCCAACATCTCTTACTTCACGTTTCTAGACTAACTCCTCACCAAAATCCTTAGATTCATCTGTATCCTAAAACTTGTCTTTTTGTATCGAACCATAAGTCAAAATGATCCTTCGATTGTCACGTTCCAGTCTCCCGTAAGTTCAATCATCCCCGTCGGACGTGATATCACCACGCCAACGCTCCCGCGGAATGATTGTCCTAATCCGGATGTGACGCATGTGCGAGCAAGAAGTCATACCCGCACAAGACAAGAAGGTCAATCGTTATGGTTATCATCGAACGAACAGACACCTTACGTCGCCTTTCATTTTATCCCACGTTGTACATTGATCCACCAAGCCATGTTCTTCTAACAACCGTTCTTACCGCCACCAAGTTCGCCTAACCAAACCGTCCAACTTCAATATTACCATTTGATCGCTTCTTAGTCTACTCTTAGCATTCCTTAAACAACTAAGTTCAAATCTCAAATCCAAATCTATCCCATTTGATACGTTCCATTCATCGAGTTCGTTTGGAACAATCACCGAACATGTTCCCTTTGAGTTCGATTATCCCCGCCGTACGTAAAATCACCACGCCGACGCTCCCGCAGGATAATCAGTCTCGCTGGGACAGATTTCGAATGTTATATTTCTGAACTTGATTTCAAGATTGTTCTTCCAAACTCTAAGCCAAATCTGTTACCGCTTAACTCGATCCATCCAAATCATAATTTCTACTAACTTGCATCAATCCGAGCTATCTTCCAACCATTGTTATGGTCTAAAATCTCCCAAAGTTTGAAATCATCGCATTCGTACCCAAACCGAACTCTATCGAGCGATATCCTACTCAAAACCCAAATTTTCCATGCACGCTATCATTTGTTCGCTCCTTTAATTCCAATTGCACTTACTCCGATCGCACCTCAGATTATTCAATCTCAGCTCAAGTTTTTAATTCGCTTGTTTGAACTCAAAATCGTGCGTACAATCCTTTAAGTTTTCCCCGACCATGTAATCAATTTTAATTGCCCTGGATTCCTATTCAATATAAGCCTTATCCCTTATTCAACTCATTGCAACTCGTTCGAACCAAATATTGCATGCTTCCCCCAAGTCTGCTTACTTGTTAGGCATTGTTTATTTATACTAAGGCTTTATCCGATCTCGTCGCTTGCTGCTAGACTCGCTTAATACTCCAAAATTCCTGATTTGTTCGAACACTTCTAAGCCGACCCATACACCACTCAGGGTTCGAGTTATACTCCACGAATCTATACAACTCATCATATCCACAATTCGCATAATCGAACAGGGGACTTATCGTATACACCACTCAGGAATCGAGTCATCCTAATAACTCCTGAATCCCGTTCGCATCCTTCACTCGTATTCCTAATTCGTTCCTTAGAACTCCAACACGATCCCTATTCATCGCCTTAGCGATCTTAGACTCATATACACCTCTATTCATAGTCCACCATATCGACTATGTTTCAAATCATAACTTATCGCTATGAATAACCGTCCAAACTATATCTGAAAATTCCATACATGATTCCCATTACTCGCCTTAGCGGCACTTCGAACGTCTCTATCGATTTCCCTCCTAAGTCAAACTTTATTCTCATCCTAACAATACCCAAATCTCGCTGCAACCCACTAGCACCAAGGGTCTTGGTGCACGATGCTCAACGCAACTTGGCCAAAAGGCCATATGCAGACCAATGTCTGAACGATATTCTTATCTCGCACTCTACTTGCTTGGTATTTTCATATAGGCATATAACTTGCCGACTATAACCCGAGTCTACTCTCACAATGTCTTCCATAGGTTGGGACAAAAGCCCACGCATCATAATCCCGTTCAAGCAATCGTATAATTCACATGCACTTTTTAAAAATATTTAGACTTATTGTATGGAACATCCATCGAAGCATCGAGAGAGAGCATCTACCACTTCTTCAATACACAAGTTCAAAACTGAGAGAATCGAAAAGAATTTCAAGGACGTAAAGCCGTGCTCTGATACCAATATGTCATGCTCCGATCTCCCGCCGGAATCGGCCGTCCCGGCTAGGCGAGAATCACCGCGCCAGCGCTCCCACGGGACGTACGTTTCCATCGCGTCCCGATGGAAACGTACATCCCGTGGGAGCGCTGGCGCGGTGATTCGCGCTTAGCGGGGACGGCCGATTCCGGCGGGAGATCGGGGCGTGACATATTTCTATACAGTGATAAGGCGGGGTTATTACCTTAGCTATGTGCGTTCATCTCTTTTATTAGCATGCAAAGGTTATCGCCTGTAAACTAGCATGTAACATTCATTTTCTTAGTATGCAGCTAAGTAGAGACAGGTTCACCGGGGCCACCCACCTTAGCGATGTTTTGCATCGGTCGAGCGAGACTCCGGACGCGCCTCTGATAGCCTAAGTCTGACTCCATTGAAGATCCCAGCATGAATGCCTTTGCATCAACGAGCCATCTCGCTGAGCAAGGCGGGTTGAATAGCTACATTTGTGCCGTTTGAATCGACCCTCCGGGTTGAGCGGAGCGGGTCGTTACAGGGTCTGCCTTTGAGGCTGCTGCTACAGCTGAGTGTGTCCTCGAGCTGGTGCCTGGTGCTGCTGGTACTGATATGACCTCTGTTGCTGCTGAAAGTGGGGACGCTTGGCCAGTCCCGTGCTACCACTCGTTCCTCCAGATATATCGCATCCTCTCTTGGGCCTGAGGTCCAAATCATCCTCAGCAATCTGGGCATCCATCAGAATGCCCTCTAAGGTAGCAGTGTGATGTCTAGAAGTACGAGACTTGTTCTCTCTTATCATCCTCTTCTTGAACTTTCGGGCTCGATCTCCTGGGTTCCGAATCATCGATGGTACAAAATGACTCAAACGACAAAACTTTACGGTGTACTCGTCAACCGACACGTTCCCTTGGACAAAGTTATGAAACTGACTCTCCAAGGCTCCCAGGACCACGTTGAGAAATAACTTCTCCTTGAAAAGCTCCTTGAAAGCCTCCCAAGTAAGTTCTCTAATAGTAAGTCTCGGCTCCGTACGATACCAAGTCAGCACGATATCGAACATCTGGCTGCCGGTGGCCTCGATCTGCAGACTCTCCAGAATCTGTGCCAAGTGCAAGTTCCTCTCTATGTCCTCCAACCACTCGTCGGTGTAGAGTATCCCCTCGATGCCCTTGAACTCCCTAGGCATCATCCTCTCGAAGTCCACTATAGTGCCTGGCCTCTGGTGCTGCTGGCCAGTATGCTGCTGTGCGACTCTCTCCACAGCCTGGAGAGCCACCTGATGAGCATTCTCCATGATTTACCTCATCAGCTCCATATGCGCTTAGCGCGCCTCTACCTGTACCCTCTGTGCCTCAGCCTGAACTCGCTGAGACTCTGCTGACGTCCTTTGAGCATCTACCATGCCCTAGATCAGTGCGAACATCTGTGCCCCGTCAACAGGCATACCTCCGGGAAACGGAATCGGTGGTGGTGGAATGTGCTCCGTAACAGTCAGGGCAACCCTTTGGACAGGTGGGGGAGGAGGACCCCAAAAAACTACAGAAACTCCCACATGAATAGGTAAAGTAGGAGGAACTCCAGCTGTCTAGGTGTCAGGTCGAGAGGTGAAAGACCTCTCTGAAGCTGTGGGTCCCAATCTCAGCGACCTAGTCTTCGGTGGCATCCTGAAGACAGACTGAAAAGAATCAATTAAGGCAACAGATACGATATCATCAAAGAAGGATAGTAAAATTTAAAGGAAACAATTATTCAGAATAGCAATATAAAATTAAAAATTTTCTAGTTGTGATTGAGCATCCTCTCATCTATACTATCTCTCATCCTCGTAATAGTACTCTAAGTCTGAGCACTACCATGACTACACTAGTTGCGACCTAATATTACTCTTCTAGATTAGACTCGACAGACCTGCATGGGCCACCACTAAAATGTGTCACAACCCGCCCACGGAATTTGGGCATGAGCTATTGGTACGTCCAGCCTATGCCACAACATCGGCGGTAGAACGATGTCTAGGTCTCATGACTACTAAACATAACTCACAAAATAACCCGTCAATGATCACAACTCCATAAGGAGGACAAATGAATATACATAATGATTCTCAAAACATATGGTACTCAATCACAATAACTATAGGAAGTAAATGGCACAATAAGATGTAAAAGATAAGGAAGTTCTGACATAAGTCTAGCGCACAACCCAAATACAACAATAATCTAGAGTCTAGCTATCCCGACATAAATAGTCTCAACATAATACAATCCAAATCTCCAATTTTTAGAATAATTTAATACATAGATAACTAGACCAAGAAACCGTCTAAACGACTGCGGGTGGTGTCTCCTTTAAGGAGAGTGCCTCCTCTGGAATCTCCGTTATGTAGTCTCCCTCTACTCCTGAACCATAGTGAGTAGGGGAAAAATTCTCAAGATTCTCTAAAAATGTTATCCAGTCAAGATTGGAGCGAAGCACAAATACTAAACAACAGTTTCAATTATATTGATAAAACTATAAGACAGTATAAGAAAATACATGATGAAGGAATACTGGAAAAATAGGAAATACTTGAGAGACATGAAATCAGCAATAGTACTAACTAGCAATGAACAAATATATGTGAATGCTAGAAATGTGTGAACTGGAATAAAGAATAAAAATTCTAGCTAAGTGTTGTGAAATATCAGTTTACTATGTGATCGGCTTAGGACTAGATCAGGCTTGTTATATATGATTGGATATGATACATGTGAGGTCAGGCTAACCATCTGGTTAGCTATGATGCGAGCAATAGTGTCACGACCCGCACCCGGTTTAGGGGCACGAGTGCGTAGGTACGTCCAGCCTACGCCGCAGCATCGGCGGTAGAACGCTGTCTAGGTCATGTAACTATCTAATCAAACTCACGTGAATACCCAACTCCATAAGGAGTCGTGGATATCATAAAATAATGCTAGAAATACTCAATCACATAAACTAAAGCACGATGAGATATCAAGGCAAGCAAGAAATACAAGACAAGTCTAACGACAAAATAATCATACCTGCAATCATTAACTTCCAATCCTCAAGTGTGTCAGAAACCAGTCTACTAAGGTCACCGTCTGGAAAAATGTTTTCCAGTCAGGAAGGAGCAAAGTACATCTCTAAATAGCAGTTCTATATAAATGACATAAACTATGTAGCAGTTCCAGATGGAAATATACCAGATGCATGTATAGGTACGAGAAATATACAATGAAAGAAATACTGGAAATACTGTAAGTAAATGCAGGAAAAGAAATAATATGTCAATGAGCAAGAAACCTATGACTAAGTGTGTGAGTACTAGCTTTAACATGTGATCGGCTTGGGAACTTGATCAGGCTGGTTACATGTGATTAGCTATGATTCATGGAAGGTCAGGCTAACCGTTGGTTAGCTATGATGCATGTAGAGGTCAGGCTAATCACACGTAACAGCTATGAAGCATGGAGATGGTCAGGCCGCACCCGACGTGAGATGTGGGGTAAGCTATAATGCATGAAAAGTTGGGTATGATCATATATCTACACTAAAATACTCCCCACCCCCGACTGGTATAGTAGATCCAATCATGGTACGCTATGGCACGGGATTCCCTAGGGAGGTAGCAAATCTCCCCGGGTCTCAGTGTCTGTACATGCACAAGATATCAAAGAAACAAGTCTTGTACAAGCTACACCATGAATAAGGAATAACATCTCATGACGAGATTCGTGTATACCAATCCGTGTAACCAACGTGTCAAGAACATGGATATTTACACTAGATACAGTGAACATAGGAGATATCATAAATTAGAAACTAATCAGAGAATGTACTCGCCTTGGGTCCTTAGCTGGTAATTATTGATGTCCTGTCCCAGAGTATCGTCTGGAGGATCCAGCAGTCCTATAACATATAATAAATAATACAACGTTTGCATCAGATGCTATACTAAACACACAAGCAAAAACTAACTCAGGGGCTATGCCAAGTATGGCACTGGTCAATCTAGGGTCGTCTAGTAGATAGATATATAAGACACATAAACCCATTATTAACTAACATTAACACCTACAATATTTACTTGCACCCAAAATAAATACATATACAATATATATATGTACCATTTAATTCATGCATAATATATATATAGGTTGAACAATATATATACCATATATATTAATTTCATATATTTAAAATATACTAAGTATGTATACAAAAATGTATATATATATATACATATATACAAATTGATTTAAATACATACATATACAAATACAAATTTTACATATACTAGAATACATGTTTATATATGAATCATATTAAATATATATACATGTTCTTATATATATACATATACATATACATATTGACACTAAGTAATACACTTATACATATATAGATTAGTATATACACATACAAATATATTAAATACATACATACATTAAACTAATTTATATATGAATACAAATACAATAATATGTATGAATACATGTATACATTACATATATATACTATCTATATACCAAATGCATACATTCATAACTACGTATATACACGGGGATAACTATACCTGCGCACGACGACGAGGTGGTCGAGTCGTCGCAGCGGGACGGGATCGAGGCTGCCGATGTTGGTCGTGTAGCTGCTGTTGAGGAAGAGATGGCCGGAGGGAGCCGGATGAACGCCGGGGACTGGTGGTTGGGTGATGGAGTGGGCCTCTGCTGGAGGAGGGGCTGTCGGGTTGCCGACGTTGAGTGGTGGAAGTCCGGAGGACTGGAAGAGGGGAGTTGGCCGGAGCAGGGAGTCGTGGCTGCGGGAGGGAGCTCGGGGGAGTTGAGGGAGGATGACCGGAGACTGCAGCATCGGAGTTGCGAGCAGGAAGTCGAGATCCGTCCGGGTCATGGTGCGAGGGGAGGAGCTAATGAAGGAGTGGAAGAGGAGATGGCCGGACGTCAGACCGGAGGAGGAGGGTGCAGGGACGAGTCAGGGGGTCGATGGGGAAGGAGCCGGAGGAAAGGCCTGGCTCGCCGTGAGGAGACTGGGATGAGCAGTGGTTCCGGAGTATAGGCAGCCGGAGAAGATGAGGATGGTGGCGCCGGAGATGCACTGCGGGACCGGAGGTGAGGGGAGTCGGGGATGTAATGCAGTCGAGCTGCTACTGCTGTGGGAGGAGATACAGAGGGAGGAGGACGAACTGTGGTACAGCTCCGACGGGCTGGGCTCGGGTGGCGAGGTCGGCTCGGTAGTGGTGGAGCTGGTGGAGCTTCGGCCACCGGCCGCAGGTTGCTCGGGGAACAGGGTGAGGGTTGATGATCCCCCCTTTAGTTTTTGAAAAAACAAGGAAGAAGGAGTAGGAAGAAGAAGAAGAAAAGAAGAAAAATGAAAAATGAAGAGGAGAAGGAGAAGCTACGGTTTGGGGAGCTTGGGGGGCTAGCCTAGGTTTCTTTTTGGGGATTAGGGCTTGGGTGATATGACATTAAATAGGGAGAGAGAGGGTGTGGATTTAAAGGTGAGGATGCACCCATTTTAAATGGGTGGTCCTGATTTGTCATGAAGAAATTTCCTACATGTGAGGATGGGGTGTTGACTAGTCAAAGCTAGGGGGGTTAATTTTCCTCATTTGGGTGAACCAATGGGGTGTTGACACCAAAAATATAAATTTGCAAATTAGCCCCCTTAAATTTGGGTATTTGCACAGACACATAAAATGATGAAAATTGGGCGGGCGATCCGGTGTTCGGTGTTTTGTAGGGTCAGGGGGCGCTGTATGTTCGGTATGGGCTCAAAAAGCAGGGCACTGGAATTAAATTGGGATTTTTAGAATCAGTTAAAATAGTATCCTCAATTTAATTAGAAATAAATGCAAGTTGTGTTCTAAAATTAATTAGGAGTACATGGGGCCAAAATTAGGTCAGGTCATCAATACCAATAATGAAGAAGACTCAGAACAGAATATTACCCTAATTTGGGCCGCACGAATAATAGGTCAAGATTGCCTCCAATTTTGATTGGAACACACAACGATCCAAAAATAGGAATTTTATTAAATAACATCCGCGACGATTTTTGTGCGGCTAGAAATAATGTACAGAGAGCATAATTATGAGTTGCGAAAATAGCAGAATGGAAGGCGGGCATGTCTAGGGCAAGATTGTGAAATTTGTTGGAAGACAGAAGTCAGGATACTGCTCCAAATATCGAAACAAAGGCAAAGCAAAATAATTAAATAAAATACAGTAATTAATTACAATCTCCAATAAATAAATTATAGATAAAAGTAATTAAATCCAGAATTCTATAATTCAGATAGGTGTTCGTCTACTGGGCTTCTAGGTCAAATCTGCTAGCTAAAAATAAATGAACACTGCATCTAATACTATATTTAATTATACACCTCACATAATTATTTAAATTAATATACCTATCACGCAATTACTAAATTATAACTACAATAATATTAAATATTATTAAAAGTCAAAAATACCCCTGTTTTCGGAATATGGTAGTGACAAATAGTTAGGCTAATCATATATAACAGGTTATGAGGCATGTAAATGGTCAAACTACACCCAACGTGATATGTGGGGTGAGCTATGATGCATGTAAAATGGGGTATGATCACATAATCTTGCTAATATTTCTCCGTCCCCAGATAGCCTCAGTATCTGTTGATGCTTACTCACCAAAACTCTAACTTATCTTCAGGTGCGAACACCCCTATATGGACAATAAGTCCATGAACTTGCAGTGGCCAACACCAACATCAAACCCAACCCAGCTATACGCAAATACAGCATCTAATCCAAACTCTAGGTACTTCACTAATACCCCATGTATCAGTAATACAAACCCACTTCTATATACCTGCCCTCTTACTCAAGGCACTGGTACTACCACCTAAACAAACTTCAAGCTGCACTGTCTTAAGACAATCATCTGGCTTGCTCCCCTTCTTCCTAATCTGAGCTCCAAATCTGACCCTCTGTATCACATGGTCTGCAGTGCAACAATTTGTGCACTGCCTACACATATGACTGCTGCAGTGATACTTCAAATGGCCTGCACATACCCAAGCACAAGTATGCACACAATGAACTGATTTTGCCCCTCACTGCTACTTCTGAACATCTCATTCCCTACTCTCTACTCAGGTCCTAACCCCTTGTGTCTACAACTGAATATCCAACTTTAGCCTCACGTGAACCAAATATTGATACATTATCAATGCATTCCCAGTGCACACTGTGCACACCACAGTGAACCCAATCCCTCTTCCATACCTTGAACAACAGCCACACACCAAAATATATACATATATACATTAATATATATACATATATATATATATATATATATATATATATATATATATATATATATATATACATATCCAAATCACATGAACTAGGCAATATAAATATGTATACTTTCTATTAGTCATTTCAACAAGCACCTAGTGTGCACCAATCTAGGATACTCTTGATACACCATAAATCTTCATGCATAAACCCCAAATATACTACTAAAACATCTACATATACAATATAGATACACACACACACACACACACACACACACACACACACACACATATATATATATATATATGATTAGTGTTATGAAAATTAGGGAAAATGCATCCTAAAATCCAAAAACCCCCAAATAACATATGACACCATGGAGAAATTATCATAAAACCAATAGAGACTCATGCCCTCCCCTCTATGGCTATTCCTAAACCTATGGGTAGACTTCTAATAGCCAAATAAATAATAAAAACAGAATTTAAAAGAGAGTTTTCAGATTTTTACCTATTGGGAGATGGATTCCCAATGTGACTTCTTCTTCTCCAAGGCTCCTTGAACTCTAAGCTTCTCGGCCTCTTTTGATGAGGGAAAAAAATGAGGGATTTGAGGTTTAATGTTCTGAAATTTGTGGAGAGAATGAAGGGGTTTTGGGGAACTATTTCTTGGGTTTCTTCATGAGTCATAAATAGCTTTGAGGGAGGCTCCCTCTATACTTATAGGGCTAGCCACTTCTAGTCTAGGGTTTGGTTAATGCACAATGTCTCATTTACCCTCAATGGCTTGTCATGAAGAGTTATTTAATAAGGGATTTAGTCCTAAGTGAGAGATTTCACTAGATTCTAATTAATAGAATAGGGATTAGTCTAGTGGGTTTAATGTCAAGTCTAAAGCAAGGTCCATGGTCACATCAAGTCTAGTCTACTAACCCATGCCATTAATGAATATAATATAATATATATTACCTATCATACAATTATTAACACAATAAATATAAATATTGTAAATGACCATAAAGACCCTACTCTAGAAATGTGGTAGTGACACATTCCCTATGGCTTGGTACAAGTTAACTAGCTAGGGTAATCACAAGTCTTAATTACTGAAATATAAGTTTGAGGAACTTCACTACCACCTGCACTGTAGATACTCGGGTGGCTAAGGGAGCAACGACTTACTTGTCATATAGTATATATATATGTAGCAGAAACATATCAATACTAATAGTGCCATTGCACACACAACAAGAGAGGTCAAGGGCCCACGCTAATCGGGGTTATCCCTGCCTCATGGGACCCTAAGCGATCGGAGTTGCTGTAGCGCGAATATCCTACCCTCCCCATGATCTATATAATTTTAACTAGTCAATTAAACTACAAGATTCATTCCCAATTATGTCATGGACACTAGAGAATCGCCCTATAATGATGAGCAATGGGTACAATTTATTCACTAGCTAATCACTGGTGAACGTTCTCGTAACTCACAACACGCAATACACTGAATATTACTCACACTTGATTGTCCAATATCAAATGCAATAGGTTAACACACAACAAGTATTCCATGGTGTCATAAAGTACATGCACTCATGTCAAGTATATAGGGAATACAACTTCCCAAAACTTTACAAAATCACATGATTAGATTATGAAATATAAACAATTAAGGAAATGTAGCAAAAACAAGCAAAAAAAAGGCAAAAAAAAGGGTCACTGGGTGGTAGATTGACGGTATACAATGGTATACCGATGAGAAACAATAAGTTGATAGTGTTTACAATGGTATATCGGTGGTATATGACATTTACCGTTGGTATTCCGCTTCGATATAACAGTAATTTTGCCAAAAATTGTTTCGACCATAAAATTCTCATTTTAAATGGAATTTGACGTTTCAAAAGTCAAAATCATATAAAAATAAATTCCCACATTATGGAAGTATTAGTTTTTACGAATTCTGAGATTAAAAGACAGTTATATTAGAAATACGCAAAATAATAAGTTTTCGGGAACCAAATTGTGTCATGATTCCACCAAACAAAATACCATCGACCAAAACAAAAAATATCATATATAAAAGATGTAAACAATTTAGAGAATCATATTATAGACCATAAATAATCCATGAAATAAGTATAAGAATTTAGGACTAATTAGAGTTTAGACCCTAGAGTTTATACCAGCTTGAAGTTTAGGCCCTAACATGTCCATTTAGAAACTTTGGCCCCTGGATTTAGTACTTTTTGGATCCAAAAATGTACACTTTAATACTAAATTCAAGGGCTAAACTCTCTAAGTGGACATCTCAGGGCCTAAACTCTAAGCTGGTATAAACTCTAATTAGCCCAATAATTTATAGTTTTTACTTTGAGCAAGATGTACTTGCCTAGGGTAAGATCCAAGCCTTAATCCTAAGCTCCTACCAGGGATGAACAAAATTTCGAGCTTCAATAACAAGCTCCAAGGTCCAGTCCAAGCAAGAGAGAAGAAAAAATAAGGAGAGAGAAAAAAATAGGAGAGAGAAAATCAAAGAATATATATAGAAATAAAAAATTAATCGTGACTGTATGATCTGCTACGTTAACTATCCATGTCACTTCCTAAATCAATCTTATCCACTCAAAAGAAAACCAAGAAACAATTGGTTAAAATGATGTTTCAGAATCAACAAACTAATAGACGAAAGGACACATCGAACACTATTCAAATGGGTGGGTCACAAGAGGACGGTATCGAATCGGTATATCATGGTATTCCAATCCGATGGTTATAGTTCTGTTTTGAAAAACTTTCAGGGTTCTCCGTTCTACGTACCGGTCCTAACATGGGTGTATGACAATGCCAATAGATATTCAGCTAGTCTAGGATAGTCTCGCAATGCTAAAATAAAATCTAAATCATAGGAATACGATAAACAATATACGTGAGAATACAAATCATAATATAAGTTTAATTTTTAGGGAAAAAAATTAAATATCAAAATTTCAGAAATAAAAAATCTGGGAAAGAATGTGACATTATATCTTTAAACTAACTTTGTATAAAAAGATAGCAAGTCACCCATTCTGCGGTTGTTTGCTTTTTTGAATAAATATGATACTTTTCTCTTTTCCATCTTTTTCTTCTCCTAGTATTCCTGAAGAACACCACTGTCGTTTACACTACAACATGTTATCGCAGGAAAATTTCTCATAGAAAAACCTTTATCGTTGGAAACATTTCTTGCATAAAATCTATTTTCACACAAAAAACCTCTTCCGCGCATAAAACTAGTCCCCAATAACTAGTTGTATATCTTTAAAAATGGCAAAGTCTCAAAGCAGTGAAACCATACAAATAAAGCTTTCCACCATATAAAGCAGATCATCAAAAGCAAGCAAACTAGGGAACACTTTCCTCTCGCTCGCGTGAAGACTCACTAGCAGGGAACACACTTTCCTCTCGCATGAAATTCACAACAGGGAACATGTTTCCCTCTCGCCCGCGTGAAGCCCACTAGCAGGGAATACACTTCCCTCTTACTCGTGTAAAGGTCACCAACAGGGGACACACTCCCCTTCCATGCGCACAAAGCTCACTCAACAGCATAGCACACACGTGCTACCCTCATTAATGAGGAGCATGTGCAGTCACATCAAATGGTAACACCTTTTTAAAAGACATACAATCGATCACACAAATAATGATTGGATATTGTGTCATTAATGCTTGCATCTGATGATTAGATTTAATGTGTATCATAAATGCTTATCAACACACGGCCATCCCCCATTGGCTCCTGGGTGAAGGAAGTACACAACCCATGCTGGATGCTTCATGCGACGTAAACCAGACCCCCCGTAAGAATCCAGTAAACCACATACCTACTTACTACTATAAATACCTTATATTAGTGTGGAGAGACTGAGGGAAAGCATAAAGATAGAAAAAGAATAACATATACTATGTGTGCACTCTATTCAAAGCGCATTGAGCAATCGAGAGCACACTGGAGCCTCCTTCTTACATCTGATCATCAACGAAGTAAAGGGATCGTACAAATCCGACCTCCACCATCACACGTCACCACAATCAAACTTGTAAACAGAATTCTTATTGAAATTACTTGCTCATCGAAAGTTGTAATATGATTCTCTTATATATAAGCAAATTAATTTGAAAGACACCCATGTCTCTCTTAGACGAAAATACTAGTTTCAAAACAAAACAAATAAATAGTCCCGAAGAACTAGTTCTCACATAACAAAATTTCATAGAAATGGAATCAATCTCGTAGAACTGGCCCTGTAGAGGACAGTTAGTGAGAATATAAAATTTCAAAGTTTTGTTGCGGAACTTCATAAGCAAAATTGTTTGCCTGCAACAAACTATTATAAATGAACCCAAAATTCATATTGAACTTGAAGTTCATCTTTAACCTGCAAACCATAAAGGAACTTGAAGTTTATTGAACCTGAAGTTCACCTTTAATCTAAAGTTCACAAGTGAACTCGAAGTTCATACTGAACCATAATGAATTATCACATATTATGAACTGGATATTTCACATAATTAATCCAATTCTGTTTAGAATTCAAAGTTCTAACATCTAGTTTCCCCCTCCAATGCAGTGTGGAATCTGAATAAGCTCAAGTTTACCTCATTGAAAGTCTCCAGAAGAAACTACTTAAAGTGGGTACAAGATTCAAACTCCATCTTACTGCAAAGAAAATAAGAGAGACCATTGAGCCCAACAATAAAGCGGACAAAGCTTCTAAGGCAACCATCATGATATTCATCCACAAGCATATGTTAGATGCATTGCAGATGGAATACCTCGCTGGATAGAATCCAATGGCTCTCTTGGTGGCTCTCAAAGATCATTTTTACCATCATTATCTTATCTACTTGTCAGAAGCAAGTTACGACCGGCAAAACCATGGCTTTCAGGATTTTAAATCCATGAATGAGTATAACTTTGAAGTTTGTAGCATCCGATCACTCCTAAAATTCTGCAAGGATGACTTGACTGAGGAGGATCTTATGTAGACGACCTTCTCAACCTTCTAGGCCTCTAACATAGTGCTCACGCAGCATTATAGAGAGAAAAAGTTTACCAAGTTCTCAAAGTTGATTTCTTTCATATTGTTTGCTGAAAAGAACAATGAATTCCTGATAAAAAACCATCAGTCCCGCCCTACCGACACAGATGTCATCTCATTGCCTGAAGCCAACACAGGGTATGTCAGAGGTTAAAACTAGAGAGGTTGGAATAGAGGCTGCAGTAGGATGAGAAAACTAACCATGCATAAATGGGGAGGTAAGACATATCATTTAATATCAAATCGATGTTTTAATCGAAATAGGTAAATACATGGATAGTACATAAAACATGATCTAAGCAGTCACACACTCACCGCAAGGCCTTGGCGAAGGAGGCATGAAATAAATGATTAACTTTTGTTATTTCTATTGCAAAAAATCTATACAGTGTGATCCATTTTGTTCTTCCCCATCCAATGCTTTATTCTACAATCACAAACAAATCATAATTCTATTAACTTATTAAATCTACCATTTTCTGGCTTAGGTAAATATCTCGATCCTTGTACCATAGGTATCACATGAATGCGAGAATACTATTTTGCAAAAAAATTCATATCCATTGGAATAACACAAGTATCTCTATATGTGTAAAATATCACACAATACGAGAATACAACTCAACATTATATTCTATCAAATGAGACAAGACATGGTATGTATCTCGATTCATGTAGCAAGTATCATGTAGTACGACTATACAACTCAACATAGTATTCCATCTACTAGAACAAATAGATACAATTGGATTGAATACTTGTTACACTTGCGTGTCAGTGTGTCTGTGTCCTTTGAGTCCAAACTATAGATGGTATGACCCCTAAATATATTCAGAGTTATCGAGAGTCTGTCTCTAACTGATATATGGCTAACTAAATTAGGGTTTAATATGATCAAATATTATTAGTCTTCAAAATTTGATTATCTTTCAAAAAATTTAGAAAGCAGAGTCTCCTTCGTATTTTGAGCTCCAACAATTTCACATACAGTAACATATAATGACTTGGAGCAACTGTAATGCCCCGCTCCGCATAAATGCATTACGCTGAAGTTCTAGATGGACCGGACAGATGGGATACAAGTACTGGAAATCGGGATAGTTGGAAGTGATGATGCAATCTTGCTTAACTTAGCCAGATGGAAAAATTTATGGAGCGTAGTTCGAGGGTATGATTAGGCAAAGTTAGAAGATTGTGCATCGCATCAGATCATTCTTGAGGAATTGTAGGCGTATGCGGGATTATGGCATGTTGACTATGTTTATAGAAGTGAGTGGATATGTCCCTTCTCCTCTACTCCTTCAAGCCTTAATAAAAAGAACTGCTAGTGTTACTCTACTGTGTTCATAACTAAATATTGCTCTAGTCCATATAAAGATAGTGATGCCTTATATTCAGTACTGTTATAATCAAAGAAACTCATGAATGATAAATGATAATATTATTGACATAAGAATGCTATAAAGTAAGTCTTACATAAGAAAGAAGTAATATTGTGCAATCTATTTTACCTGCTTGTAACACTGAGAATGGAACATTGAATATCTGTATAGGTATAAGTGCATCAGTGCACAGTAACTTTGAAGAAAATGCTTCATATGCAAGTATAATTATAGTTTGGTACCACCAGACCACGGAAAGGTTTGTAAGGTGGGACCTACGGGTCACCAACCGATATGAGAATGAGAAAAAAATAAGAATGATCGATAATACGATGCTTTACTTACATTTTTTTACCCTACAATTTATACTTAAGATTTTATTTCGTAGACGTTGCATGGTCATGGACAACTTGTGCACAAGGTTTAGTAAGTTTTCTCGAACGAGTTGCACTAGGGCACCTGGGTCGTTCGGCCTAGGAGGAAATATAGTGCTTTGGTAGTACTGGATATAAATGAGACATTCATTGCAGATCGCAACCTCATGAATGGTATTTCGTACTACCATCGAAATCCTATATGGCATGTCCATCGTGGTGCGTGAATTATATCACCAATGACCCTCATATAGTTAGGTTGTATGTTGAAGAGAACAAATATGCATGCTTAATCGATTATTTGCTGGAATTCTTCATAATTCTTATTATATCGCTAATCCTTGTTTTACAGGAATACAACGAGTGGGCTGTTGGTAAAAATCGCTAATAAGAGATATATAATATTTTCCACATATTTAATTTATACTGCTGATCCTATAATATGCTTTCATTATACTGTTGGATATCCTGAACATTGAAATAAATCTAGTTCCTAATTAGAAACATCACATTTCTAATAATTGCATATCTCACATGATTACTTAGTGTTGGTTTAGGTGAGTGTGCTAGTTTCTGCTCACCAGTGCGCGATATGTACTGATCCACGTTTGTGGGCTTCCCAGTACTCAGCTTTAGGGAGTGGCTGGAACTATCCCAAGGCATCAAGCTTTATTGGGGCGCGTAGAAGCTCTTCTTCCAAAGGATGTATCTTCTGTTATAAAGGGCATAATAATAGAACTAGGGATACCTAGGACCGTAGATTAGTGTGCATATCGATCGATAAAAGATTAACAAGTTTAATACGTGATCTAATCCTTCAAAGGTGGAAACTAGGGTTCAGGAATTATACCTAACGAGAAGAAGATGAAGGTTTTCAGCAACCTTAATCAGTTACCAACTCTAAGATCTTCTGTAAGTATTCTTTCCTCGGATTAGACGTCGTGTGGGCGACGATCTTCTAATATTTTTTTCTCCTTGGACGACCCTCTTTCTCTCCTTATGTGAAAAATAAATTTAGAGAAAGCTGCTTCCTTTTTATAACCATGACGGCCAGAGAATAGAGGATATATATAGGCTACGACAGGGACCATGAGGAGAAATTAGGGTTAGGTATCCTAACGTATCTGGGTATCCCATGTTTAGCCCGAAAATACAACCCTGGCCCATTAACAATAGCTCGGTCCACTAAAGATCTATTGTTGCACTACCTTTATAATCCTAAATTATGATTATGGGCTCCTTCTTATTATATGCTTATTTGTCTCCCCATGTTAAGATATCGAATGGCCGTCGATCAAATTAAGTTACTGACAACTACATTGATCGACATCTTTTATCTTTAAGTAGTACCACTCAACTTTATTTATCATATCGAATATAATCCACCTACAGGGTTTACATGACAATCCTTATGAGTTCCTTAAGGAGACATCATCAACCCGATGTATCAGAACATTGATTCCTTTTATAATCAACAGTCTATCATACACACAATGTCATTACCCAATTCATAGAGGTTATTGACCCATAATGAATCTTACTCTTTTATGAGTCAAAGTAATACACATTGCATATACATGTCAGTTATTATATTCAGATTAAGAGCACAAGCATCCATAATAACAGAGGTGTTTGTTCTCTTATATAGTCAGTACAAAGAGAACAACCTCAAGTGGTCATGTTCAATACACATAAAGTGTACTAGTGTAAACCTATAGTCAAGATAGACTAATACCAGATTATACTACAACCTTTCCAATGGTTTGTTCAAGTCCATCTAGGTTGTGAGCTATTTATATATTCCACGGGAAACTGATAATATGATCTTCTATGTAACACCATACACCATATTATCTATAATATAGAATATCTGACACTTGTATTAATATTATAACAAATACAACATGCAAATATTTGCCCATATGATTCTCATTTAAAAATAAGAAAATATAGTTAATACAAAGTGATGCTTTTAACCCTAACAATCTCCCACTTATACTCAAAGCATTGCTTTTTAGTATACTATTACAAATCTCCCATTTATACTTAAATCTATGCTGCTACGCATCTGACTCCAATTCCATCAACATGACTATCAAAAGCCTTAGCTGGTAAGCTCTTTGTAAAGGGATCAACTAGGTTGTCTGCTGATGCTATCTTGATCACAGTAACTTCTCTTTTTACAAAATTTTGTATCAAGTGGTACTTGCACTCAATGTGTTTACCTATCTTATGGGCTCGTGGTTCCTTCGAGTTTGCAACTGCACCACTATTATCACAATAAAGTGTAATAGTCTTAGGCAAAATATGTACAACATCCAAGTCTAATAGAAAGTTTTTGAGCCAAACCGTTTCTTTGGCTGCCTCAGAGGTTGCCACATACTCGACTTCTATGGTGGAATCGGCAATACATTTTTTCTTGATGCTCCTCTATACTATGGCTCCACCTCCTAATGTAAATACATTACCTGGGGTAGATTTTCTGGCATCCCTATCTGATTGAAAATATGATTCTATATACTCCAAGGGCACTAAGCTATTTGCATGATAAACTAGCATATAATCCTTAGTCCTTTTCAGGTACTTCAAAATATGCTTTACTGTAGTCCAGTGATCTTGTCCTGGTTTAGACTGATATCTGCTAACCCTGCCAACGACAAAGCATATATCTGGTCTCGTACATAGTATTGTATACATTAAGCTTCCTACCGCCGAAGCATAAGAAACCGCTTTCTTGTCCTCTATCTCTTTAGGTATCCTCGGACACTGCTTCTCTGATAGAGCAATTCTATGCCTAAAAGGTAAGAAACCTTTCTTAGAATTTTGCATGCTAAAACGAGTTAGTATAGTGTCGATATAGGTAGCTTGGGATAGGCCTAACATCCTTTTCTTACGATCTCGTAGAACTTTGATCCCAAGGATGTAACATACTTCTTCCAAGTCCTTCATATCAAACTGCTTGGATAACCATACCCTTATATTGGATAACACCTTTACACTGTTTCCAATGAGCAAGATGTCATCCACGTAAAGTACTAGGAATACCACTATATTTTTGTCACACTTTTTGTATACACATGCTTCATCCGTACATTGATCAAATCCATAGGATTTTATCACTTGATCAAAATGAATATTCCAAGATCTCGAAGCTTGCTTAAGTCCATAAATGTACTTCTTGAGCTTACAAACAATAAGCTCTTTGCCCTTTTAAATGAACCCATCTGGTTGCTTCATATAGATGTTCTCCTCAAGACTTCCATTAAGGAAAGTTGTCTTAACATCCATTTGCCAAATCACATAATTGAGATGAGCTGCAATAAATAAAAGAATCCAAATAGACTTAAGCATGGCTACCGGCGAAAATATTTCCTCATAATCAATACCCTCTTTCTGAGTAAAACCTTTCACAATAACCCGAGCTTTAAAGGTTTCAACCTTACCATCTGATCCTCTTTTCTCTTATAAACCCACTATATCCAATGGCATTTACACTAGTGGATGGTTTTACAAGCTCCCAAACTTGATTAGAATCTATAGTTTCTATTTCAGATATCATTGCTTTTTGCCAAGATTCTGCATCTTTATCTTGGAGTGCTTCATTATAGGTGCAGGGATCAAAATCTTGTTCCTCAGGGATGAAGTCTGATGACTCACCCAAGAACATGAATCTGTCAGGTTGTATAATAACCCTCCCACTATGACGAGGCACTATAGGTTATGGTGTACAATTTGTGACACGTTGTGTAGTTACTTGTGGTTCCTTCTGTTGTACTGTTGGTACTGAAGTATTTGGTGTCTCATCTCTCAGTTCTTCTAGAACAACTGTACTCATAGGGTTATGGTTCATCACATAGTCTTCCTCTAAGAATCGGATATTAGTGCTAACAATGACCTTCTGATCCTTAGGACTATAAAATAAACCTCCTTTCGTTTCTCTTGGATAGCCTACAAACAAGCGTACTTCTGTACGAGATTCTAACTTATCTGTTTTTCCATTCAGCATATGTGCTAGACTACCCCAAATTCGAACATGTTTCAGACTAGGCTTACGCCCGGTCCACAACTCTGTGGGAGTAATATGTACTGACTTAGAAGGTACAAAGTTTAAAATATAAGCTGCAGTCTCTAAGACATATCCCCAAAATGAATCTGGTAAATTCGAATAACTCATTATTGATCTAACCATCTTCATAAGAGTCATATTCTTTCTTTCTGCTACACCATTCTGTTGGGGTATTCCAGGTGCAGTTAATTGTGATATAATCCCATCTTCTGATAAATAGTCCCTAAACTCTCCAAAGAGGTACTCGCCCCCACGATCTGAACGTAATAACTTGATACATTTTCCATGTTGTTTCTTGGTTTCATCCTTGTACTCTTTGAATTTCTTAAATCACTCAGACTTATGGCACATTAAATAAATGTATCCATACCTTGAATAATCGTCAATAAATATGATAAAATATTCAAAGCCACCTCTAGCCTAGACAATCATGGGCCCACACAAATCAGAATGAACCAATTCCAACACATCTTTGGTCCTATACCCTTTTGCCGTGAAAGGCCTTTTGGTCATTTTACCTTTCAAGCAGGATACGCAGACTGGAAGTGCCTCTACTTCCAATGAACTCAAAGGTCCATCTTTAACCAGTCTTTAAATCCTTCTTAGATTAATATGTCCAACCGCAAGTGCCAAAGATATGTTTGGTTCATACAAGAATATTCTTTTTTCTTATTTAAGTTAGAATACGTGTTATTCATTTCTATAAGTTGCATTATGGGTTAAATATGATTAATGACATACAAATTATCAACTAATGCACCAGAACAGATAAAATGCTTATTTTTTCTAATAACAATATTATCATTAAAATAAACTGAATATCCATCCTTAACTAGCATAGAAACAGAAATTAAATTCCTTCAAATTGAAGGTGCATAAAGACAATCTCTCAATGTCAAAGACTTATTGCTACCAAAAGATAAAATAATATCTCCTACTACAACGGCTGCTACTTTTGTAGCGTCACCCATGAACAAGCATATTTCTCCATCACTAAGTCGTCTAGTTTCCTGGAACCCCTGCAATGAATTACAGACATGATTAGTGGCTCATGTATCTATACACCAGATGCCGGTAGATAATACCGCTAAACATGTTTCAACTATTAGTAAATGAGATATACCTTCTTTATTCCCTTGTTTGAGAAGTGGACAGTCAATCTTCCAATGTCCTGACCCTTTGCACTTGAAACACTTGTCTTTCAACTTTTTCACAATGCCTTGAGGTCCAATGCCCTTCTTTGCTGAATTTGGTTGTTTTTGAATTTTATTCTTCTTCTTACCGCCTTTGGGCTTAGAAGTAGAAGCCATTTCAGTAATATAAATATGACCATTCTATCCCATGAAAGCCTCAGCATCCTGTAGTTCTTTCATAAGTTCTGCCAAAATGTACAACCTTTTATTCAAGTTGTAGTTAAGACAAAATGTGTCAAAACTTTTAGGCAGAGTCCCGAGAATAATATCGACCTGGGCTTCCCAATCTATTTTAGCTCCAAGGATCTCCATCTCATTCAGATTACCCATTATCTTGAGAACACGATCCTTTACTGGCGTCCTTCAGCCATAGTCATATTCATCAAACTCTTCATAGCAAACTGCCTAGTTGCCTTACTTTGATGTCCGAAGAGTTCCTTGAGGTTGTACATCATGTCATAAGCTGTGGCCATGGCCTGATGCTGATGCTGATGCTACAATACATTTGACATAGATGCCAGAATGTAACATCGTGCTATCTCATCTGCCTTGATCCACTTCTTATAAGCCTCTTTGACCTCTTTATCAGAATTAACATCTGGCTTAGGAGGACATTCCTCATGGAGTACATATTTGTACTCTTCAGCAGTTAAGACAATATCCAAGTTACGTTTCCAGCAATGTAATTAGGGACAGTAAGTTTGTTTTCTTTAAGAATCACCATAAGTGGACTGCATGAACCCATTTTTGAAATCCTGAGAATCAAATAAATAATAATTTTGTAGGGCAAAAACTGTTTGAACTAAAAATATATTGATTCCCTTAAAACAATAATAAAAAGTTCATCAACACCTTAAACACCATAAATTTAATATGCCACGATAGTGTGGACGTATACTAATTCAGTATTTGTCCAAAGAATTTTTTTCTATTAATTTTACTATCATGTCAACCTGACTCTATGACAAATAAAATTAATTTGTTGGTCATTGCTTTGGTCCTACAAATAATAGTAGTAACTCCGATGGGGAGGATACCATTATTTGTATCTAAGTGTACACTATTACTTAATACTAAGTCCATTACTTCATAATGTATTTCTTCAGATGGAGAAGTAAACATACATTAGGTAATTTTCTATAATTATCCCAAAAGAAGTCTGTACTGGTGATCCGTAATTATACTCATCCGATATGGAGGAAGGCACTAAATCCAACACACAAGTATAATTACATCACCTACAAACCAGTAATGGAGACCACAAGATTTATACTAAATAAATTTCCTCTCCCACTTAGTTATTTAACAATGAGGGTTTTTCTACTAGTTGACGTATGTCCATGTTGTCCATTATTAATGCGGGCTTAGTTTATAGAAAACATCCACATAATAATAAACATGCATAACAGAATAAGCTAATATAGCAATAAATAAAAATGAATATCCAACTATTATGGCCATATATCCTGCTTCTTCCTCAACTGCCGAATCCAGAATCTTGCTCTACGTAGATTTATTCGGGGTTTGACCTGCCCGGTCAGGTCGCGGGGTTCGGGCACCCTTTTTTTAAGGTTTGGCCGTATTTTTCCTTCATCGAAAATCATTTGTCTGCCTTCGAACTACTAAAAAAATAGTATCTCGTCCCACTCAGAAACAGCCACTATCGCTATCACGATAGATCAAAAATTTAAAATTACATCAATCCTATGACTCCCTAAGGAGTTTATACATAATCTAGATTGAAGAAAATAAATAAGCACGATCAACCCTCGTGATTTTAATTACATCCATGAACAGCAACAGCCACGATATAGCGTAGGTTTAAATCATAGAAACAAAATATGCGCACAGATCATAATAGTTGGATCCAAGATGTCTGCAAAACCAAGTTAGAACAGATCTATATCTATCGACTATTTTTTAATGCGAGTTTCATTGGACAACATGGATTTATCAATCGATATGCAGATCTAATACCGGCTTTGATACCAATTAATGGAACTAGAGATCCCCAGGAATGTAGATTGGTATACATATCGATCGATAGAAGATTAACAAGTTTAATACGTGATCTACCTCTTCAAAGACGAAAACTAGGGTTCATGAATTATACCTGAAGTAACAAGAAGAAGATGAAGGTTTTCAGCAACCTTGATCAGTTAGCAACCCCAAGATCTTCTGTACGTATTTTTTTTCTCGGATTGGACATCGTGTGGGCGACGATCTTCCAATATTTTCTTCTCCTTAGCCGACCCTCTTTCTCTTCTTACATGAAAAACGAATTTAGAGAAAGCTGCTTCCTTTTTATAACCATGATGGGCAGAGAATAGAGGATATATATAGGCTACGGTATGGACCATGAAGAGAAATTAGGGTTAGGACTGGGTATCCCATGTTCAGCCCGAACACACAACCCTGGCCCGTAAACAATAACTCGGTCCACTAAAGATCTATTGTTGAACTACCTTCCTAATCCCAAATTACGATTATGGGTTCCTTCTTATTATATGCTTGTTTGTCTCCCCATGTTAAGATATCGAATGTCCGTCGATCAAATTAAGTTAATGACAACTATATTGATCGATATATTTTATCCTTAAGTAGTACCACTCAACTTTATTTGTCGTGTCAGATATAATCCACCTGCAGGGTTTACATGATAATCCTTATGAGTTTCTTAAGGGGGCATCATCAACCTGATGTATCGGGACATAGATTTCTTTTATAATCAACAGTCAATCGTACACACAATATCATTATCTAATTCATAGAGGTTATTGACCCATAATGAATCTCACTCTTTTATGTGTCAAAGTAATGCACACTGCATATACATGTATGTTATTATATCCAGATTAAGAGCACACGCATCTATAATAATAGAGGTGTTTGTTCGCTTATGTAGTCAGTACAAAGAGAACAACCTCAAGTGTTCATATTCAATACACATAAAGTGTACTAGTGTAAACCTATAGTCAAGATAGACTTATACCAGATTACACTACAAACTTTCCAATGGTTTGTCCAAGTCCATCTAGGTTGTGAACTATTTATATATTCTACATGAAACTGATAATATGATCTTCTGTGTGATACCACACACCATATTATCTATAATATAAAATATTAGACACTTGCATTAACATTATAACAAATACAACATGCAAACACTTGCCCATATAATTCTAATTTAAAAATAAAGAAATATAGTTAATACAAAGTGATGCTTTTAGTATATAACCCTAACACATAATGTATGGAATATTGTAATTCAGTTGTATCAGTGAGATTGTAAGCCAAGACGGCAAGTATCGATGTAAGCCAAGTGTCCAAGTATCAGTTGTAATTGAGAAGCCTTGTAACCTGTTGTAAGTCATGTATTAAAATATTATTTTTAATAAAGTGAAGCTTTTTAATCTATTCTATTGTGACTTCAATTTGTCGGCCTATTTTTGCAGCTATATCGATGTTTCTGAGAAAAATTATGACTTGTCTATCTTTTTGCCTTGTATAAGTGCAATCTAGGCTTGTATGACATGATTTTCGTAGCTTCTTTTGATTATTCGAAATTGGGGCATGACAACAACTCTCCGTATAATTCCCCTGGGTTAACACCCCTTTGGTGGAATAACTCATACTGAACGCAAGCAGTTATAATCAAGTGGGGAATGCATAGGGATTAAGAAGAAGAAATTTCTTCTTACCTTGTCTATTTAGCAATAACTACTGATATTATTAGACTTGTTCTTCTGAACCAGTAAAACACATAAGTTAGAAATATATAAAGTTCAAAATAAACTTAACTACATTATAACACTTGAACCAATACAATGTTCACATATACACAAATGTTTACAAAGCTAATATTATTGTAAGATATTGATCATTTAATCAATTCAAGCATTGATAAACCTTGTAGTATAAATACATGTATATTTTACAAATTTTGATACTTATCAAGTACAAGTAGGAAACTCTAGAATTCAATACTAAGGCTCAAAATAGATTTTTCATCGATATAAAATAAATCATCCTATTCCATGACTTAATATCAAAAATACAAATTTGATTTAAATTTATATTCCTCGATTCAAAAATATTGAATTTTTGTCACGCCCCAGAACCAGAATACTGGAGAAAAGGGACAGAAAAAGCTAGCTACGTATGCCGGAGTACTTAGTACCCCAAAAATATGGTCACGGCTGTGTAAGACATGTGGGATTTACTCTACAATCCATCGGTCAATCTTGGGTCAAGCAATCCTAGGTGTCTCAATCACAAGAAGACAATATGTTACAAGATGTATAATCACCAGACATATAATAATAAGGCATCCCAAACTATACATACATAGATGAACATGAAGCTAGTTATACAAAATTGAGAACTAACAAGAGTCTAAGTCATACACGATCAACTCCAGCTATAGTCTAAATATGCCAATCATGTCCCGCCCTTTAGGCTAGATAACATGTTCAAAAGAACACGAGCTAAACACGTGCTTAGTAGCTAAATGTCTTAAAAGAATAATAAACAAGATCAAGTGGCTCATGTGCTCGGGTGCTCCTCGTGTTCACAATCTTGAGACGAGAAGTACGGAATATCCGGCGGTCCTGCTCCAAAATATGGCCATACAAAACTAGTGGGGTCAGAACCCCAAACATCGAAGTACCACATGGAAGTCCAACTTAGGAACTAAAAATCACAAGCAAAACAAGCATAAGATATTATGGCAGTTTAAATATGAATGGAGTGAGTATAAGTAAACTTGCATGTTTAAATAAACGAAAAAGTGCATAGACAGGACAAGACTAGAAATCAATCAATCACGGTCAAGCATGTCTTACGTCATGCTAATCATTAAATAACTAAGGTTATCACAATCATAGTTACTATCACATACAATTTGAAAATTTTATACAGCCACATGCCCTGCAGTCTATTCGGATCATCCAGACGTAAGGATTGCATAATATAATTAACATATATATATATATATATATGTGTGTGTGTGTGTGTGTGTGTGTGTGTGTGTGTGTGTGTGTGTGTGTGTAGGAAGTGTGCCCATCACGATGGAGAGCTCCAAATCCACATATGTCACTGGGATGTCGGGATTGTACGTAGCCAGAAAATTTTCCTAAATGATTATAGGTATCAAATCTAGTTCATTAACCTTATCAGTTTTATTAAGATTCTCGACTGTGGTGCTCGAGAATCTGCCTTATGCATGATGTAAGACTGGACAATAGATTGACAGGCACAATAAAAAAAATTCAAATACGGGAATAACAGGTCATTCAATGCAGGTGCTACTAATAGCCTTGATTAGGACAATGCAAGAATATCGAGTCATGTGTGCTCTACTTTGAGCCACTCTTAGGATTGTTAATACAATATTTGCATAAACATGGACATAAAATTCCAAGCTTCATTACAAGCACTAACACAAGGTAAAGGCAAGAAAATATTATGTACACTATCCCAAGGTTAAGTTAAGAAAGAAAAAAATAAATAAAGAATATATCAACAATGGACAAAATAATCAAACATGTAAAATTACACAAAACTAGATTTTGACATATTTAGACGACTGGGCATAACACTCTCATCTGAACTCCAAATAAGACGATTCAAAATAGATTCGGAAAGCCAAGACAAAGATCTCCAACTTTCATGTTTTGAGTTTTACGAGATTCTAGCTACAAAAGCAGCTAATCAGGTAAAAAGAGCCATCATGGTCAATATACGCGCGGCCAGAATTCTTTCCACGGCGTACTGTGCAAGGCTAAAAATCTGTGCACGGCACACTACACGACAAGGGATGATGCGCATGGCCAAAAATTTGTGCATGACGTACTGCGCGTGGCCAAATTTTAGTGCACGATACGTGGAAAGGGACGATGCGCACATCGCACTTCTACGCGCAACCAGATTTTTATGCACGACGCATTGTGCAAGACCAAAAATCTGTGCACGGTGCGCTGTGCGCGGCAAAGGATGGTGCGCACGACACACTTTGTGCACGATGTACTTTTGCATGCGGCCATATTTCTATGCGCGGCCAGAAATTTGTGCACAACGCACTGCGCGCGACACTGCTTAACGTCCCTGTAAGGACAGTTTCGAGAACAAAATTTCAGAATTTGTTTTGACCAAAAAACTTTTAATTTAACTCCAAATTAAGTGATTCAAAAGTCAAAATTCTACAAAATTTAATGCTCTGTCACATGGAACTATTAGTTTTCAAAAGTAACTAGTTTTAGTAGATCAAAACCAAGAAAAAAAATCATTAAACCTATAAAAACCCTAAATTAGAAATGTAAATCTACTCCATCCGAGCCATCAAATTCAAAAATATTAAGTACTAAACATGTAGATAGGCTCATTGCACATAATATAGACGAATAAAATGCAAGAAAAACCATAAAATCAAAATATGTAAGTTCTTCATGGTTGGCAAGATGTACTTGCCTAAACCCACTTCTACCACTACTACCAAAGTCCAAAAAACCACAGCCAACCTAGGCTCAAGCTCACGACTTGGAAGGGGAGAGGAAAGAAGAAAATGAAAAGAGAAGAAAAGTAAAAAGATGAAGAAGGGAGAGAAAGAGAGGGATTTATATAGATAGTGTGACTTACACTATTCAAAATCTAGAAATTAACCAAAAACTGTTTAGAAAATCCAAAAATTGTACCAGAAACAGTAATACGACAATTATATGCGTATTTTGGATACGAATACGAAAACAGTGAGACGATTCTCATAATTTTTGATAGTCCAATACATAACTCTATTTTCCTCCAAGATACATGTAGTACTATAAGTCATAATTATAGGAATCATATACTTGCATAATAGTCTCCTAGTAACCCTTTCAAAAATAATTTTTGATAGTACTAGGGTTAGTTACATAAATCGTTGTCGATATGTAAATTATGTTGAGGTCCAATTAGTCTGGAGGTTCTGCGACAACAGGGACCAAACTTGGGCAGAGTTCGGTCAGGAACATAGTTCTGCCCGAGTTCTATCATTTTGTTCTAGAACTGTTGGCAAGGGGCCAACCGAAATCTGCCCGAGTTCGGTGTCGGTCGGGGCTGACTAGTTTTGGGTTCTAATTTACACCGTTGGATGCTGGTGGACGATCAGATCTGTTGGTAGACTACTTTTAGGGTTTTCTAAAGACTAAAATAGGTTTCTTATCCTATTTATATGGGTTGAGGGTAGAGGCACAAGATGGAGATTTAGGGTGCTTGTCCACAGAAAATGTAAGAGAAAGTCCATACTTTGCTTTTAGGGCTTGTCATCCAAGATTGAAGGAAGAGGGGACCTGATCGAGGAGTCATCGCATTCATTCCGGGAGATCGCTATGGCTAGGGTGAGTAATTTCATTATAATCTATGTCTTTTCTTTTTGAGTGTGGTGAGAGGGTTGAGCCTATTAGGGTAAAGGGTTCACCATTGGTTTTATTCAATCTTGTAATTTTACCTGAGTGTTATAGATTATGATTTATCCAGATGACGTAGTCAGTAACCATATACATTATTCTTATCTATGCTTGGTACTTGCGTTACACGGGGGTTGGTTATCTCTGTTGAGTTGGCCTACATTTTCGCTACGGTCAGTTTCAGACACAGTAACGGAGCGCTGTAGGGCATGTATGATCCCAACATATGGTATCAGAGCATATTTGGGTCTGTTCTTGTAACTACCACTTTCCACCATGGGAATATTTTGGTAATTTTATATGTTGTTAATATATATATATATATATATATATATATTATATTAGTGATTGTCTAGAATTATATTAGTGATAGTTAGTGGCTAACCAATTATAATTTGCAACTATTTGTTAGTACTAATTATTGTTAGTCATGACTTTAGCAATTAGAATTAATTAAGTTTGGTGTTATGAAAGGAATACACTTTTTAGATGTAGAGGGAGGTTATATAAGCCTTCATTATTTATTATAGCCCCATTTACTATCCTAATTAGTTTATCCCCAAATTGAGAAGAAAACCCTAATCAATCCATTCCAAATCTTATCCCTCTCATTTTAATTTCCCAAGGAGGCTTAGGATCTTGTCATTGCTAGAGGAAGCTTGAAGAAGAGTCTAAGTGTTGAGGATCATATCCGCTTCATCTTTCTCGTATCCAAATTTAGAGTTCTTCAAGGAGGTCACTCAAAACCTAGGTAATCCTTTATTTTCCAGTCTATTTATGGTTAAGAACACCCATTGGACCTATAGGAATCCGTCCATAGGTGGAATTGACTCTATTTGGCTAGATCTAGGTGTTATGGGCCCTCATTTATCTAGATCTATGATTTCTTTTTGTGGATATTGTTTTGTGCCTCAAATTTGGGAGTTTTGGGTCTATTAGTGTAATACTCCTTAATTTACATTTTTACTAATTACTTTAGTAATATGATGATTTATTTGATATGTAGATATGGTGTGTGTTAGATATTTGGAGTGTTGGTACCATAGTTGAGGGTGTATCATGTTCCATATTAGTGCACCATGGGTGTTTGTTGAAATGCCAATTATGTGTGTGTGTGTGTGTGTGTGTGTGTGTACATATATTGTTATTGATATCTAAGTGTACATATATATATATGTATATATATATTTGAGTGTTGTTTATAAATAATTTTGTGTGTGTGTGTGAGTGATTTATGGAGTGTTTATTGATGTGAGGGTGCTCGGGTTCACTGTGGGTGACAATATTTTTGTTTGTGCATCAGTACACATGGAGAAGGGGGAAGACCAAGTCGGGTATCAAGTCTGTGCATTGGGGGCTCTGCATACAGTTCTCGAGCTCTGGCCAGTGAGCTTGGGGAGCATCATTCGAAGAGCAGGCACTGCACTTGGTGCACTGCTCGAGTTACAAGGATTAGAACATCAACATAAGTATGGGAGATAGGGATATCTGGTTTTAGTGTGTATTCAATAAAATAATAGCAGTAGTTGCAATAGAGTTTGGGAGTGAAAGATATGTGTGTGTCTATACAAGTTAGTGTGAACTCGTGTGTATCAGTATAAGAGTGATGAGAGTGTTTCGTGGGGGTATCCTGGGTTACTAAGAGTATGTGCATCCTAAATTTTTGGGAGTCAAGTGTGTGTGTGTGTGTATGTGTTGTGCAACAAGTTGTATAACCTGTAAGGACTGTGAGTTGTGCAAATAGTAAGTTGGGGTATTTGGATATGAGAAGAGGGGTATGCACATGCTCGTGTGGGTGCCATGGCGTGTCTGTGTATGGTGTTTAATTAGGAAGGTGTGATATGTATCATGCGGGATTTATGTGCAGATACTTGGGGTTCAGGTGCATGTGAGCAGTGAAGGAAAGAATGGATAGAATAGGTAGGTAGTGATCATGGTTGCAGTTGGTTACTTGGGTGTTGTCTGCATGCAGTAAGGGTTGTTAGAGATGGGTTTCAATATGGGTAAGCCAATGTGTTAGTGTGTATTTACAGATAGTATGTGTGTATCATTTTGGTGTCAGTGGTAAAGTGATCAAGTGTGTGCAGGTATTGTAAGAAGATAGGCAGGACTGGGTGAGTTATAGTATGGCAGTGAAGGTATGTGGGGGCTTACCTGTGTTTGAGTGTGAAGAAATGAGTATCTGGCTATGTGTATCATTGTATCAATAGTAGTTGGCAGTGAGGAGTGGTGTCAAATTCAGAAGTGCACCCATAGCAGCAGTAAGAATTAGATGACTGCAGTATTAGCTCTATTGTGTACTCATTTTGGACTAAAGGCAGTCGGGTAAAGTTTGATACAGGTATTGGGGGCTTGAGGAATCAATACAGGTAGATTTGAGGATGCTAAGAGTGCACTATTGGCAGTGAGGGGTAGGTTGTGTGAGCCACTGTAGCAGTAGCATGGAGCAATGCAGTCCTTGCTTGCTTCTCATGAAACAATAGCGTGAGTAGCAACATTACAAGTACTGCTGTGTAGTGGTGCAGCAAGGTTCAAGTGTAGGCTTGAGCCAATGCCAGGTCTGTTCAAGACCTTGTCATGTAGCAGTGCACCTTTGTGCACTGCAGGTGAACTATGAAGCTCGAGTGCAGCTGAGTTGTTGGTGTTAGTTGCTGTTAAGATGGTATCGGACCTTGCACACAAGGTATATTTGTGTACCATTATGACCATAAATAAATAAGGATATTGGTAATCGAGTATCTTGAATTTGGGTGGTACCAAGTACATGTGAGTGAGATGAGAGTATTATAGAGTACCAGTGTAAGTGTATTATGGGTTTGGAATTTATGTGTTAGTGTTGAGTTCAATATTCCTAGGTTAGTATCATGGAGTAATAGTAGTTGAGAGATAATTGAGTATCTCGAGTATCCTAGTATCTTGGATACAGATTAGATGTCTAAGATACAGGCAAGGTAATGAGTAATGGTCAAGTAATGGTTAAGATATTATCTCTTGAGCCAATGTATTAAATAATATCCTAGGTTATGGGTATTAGACTATGTATTGCTAAGGTATTGCAAGATATTAGTTATATAGATACCTAGGTGGTATAGTATTGATACTAAGGTATTATAGTTGGTATGAGCAAGGCAACAAGTATAAGTCAAGATACTAAGTGTATTAGATAGCAAGTATTAGAAGGTTAAGGTAAGGGTTTGACACCAAGGTAATAGTGATTAGCTAAGGTATTAGTTAGGTTATATAAATATGGATACTTTAATATAGATACTAACTAGTGTACTCATGAGTTAGGGGTATAGATACCTTTTGATATTGGCTAGTTTAGCTAATATCTTCAAGGTATTAACCTAGAAACCTAACCATAGTCTAGTATGGCCTAGTACTAACTAGTATGTCCTTGTAATCAACCTAGGAGCTAAGAATGGACCTAAAACTAAGGCAAAGATCTAGTTTGACCTAGTTTGACCTAGAAATGGTCTAAAAAATATATTTTAGTCTATTTAAACATGTTTATTTCTTTATTATATCCAAGTGACATAATATTTCATATATAGGTCTGTGTGACACCAGCTCGAACACCGAGTTACACCATTTGCTCAGGATCACAGATGAGTATATTTCTCTGTTAGTTTTCAGTACTTGATAATGCATATATCACATGTTCTAGATCTGTATTACTTGATTCAGACATAATGTTACGCGGGCTTGTATTATCTGGATCAAATCAGGAGATGTTATTTATTTAACGTGTACATCGGGCATACCTTGTACTTGTATCTTATCGTGTAGATCGTGTGCTCTTTGTGCTCATATCTATTCGTGGGCCCTGTGTGCTCATGCCATATTCGTGTGCTCCATGTACTTATATTATACTCATGTGCTTCGTGTGCTTACATCATATTCGTATGTGTAACGTATCGTGATTGGATCCATGGATATTAGTCGGGAAGGGGGAGTAGGAGTGGGTTATATGATAAAACCTTTAGTGTATTTGTGTGCATTCCAATTATTCAATACAGATATGATTGAGTTACCTTAGTGTATTCGTGTGCAACCCAAGTCGATCACATAATGAACTTGTGCTCTAAATCTCATAGACAGTATCACTAGTGCTCTTACTTACAGTTCATACTATATTGCCTGTATTTATCTTTCTAATTACTTATCGTGATTATTTGCTTATTTCAGTTATACTTTTATTTTCCAGTTACATGTGCATCTTATATTCTTTTTTATTACTTGTCATATATGTTCTACCATGTATTTGGAACTATTTTCAGAGTTTTTTACTTCGCTCCAATTTTGTCTGGATATATTTTTTAGATGATTATTTAGAGAACTGGTGTCCTACGTATTATGGACTACATGTTGGAGAGCTAGCTGAGATTACACCGTAGTACAAGAGGACCAGTACTAGCAGTTAATGAGACACTTGGCTAGTATTATTTATTGTATTAGATTTGTCTCCTACTTAGACTTTGAGTTATTATTCATATTTTAGACTTTTTGTTGATGTTGATAGAATTCTAGACTTGGATATTATAGTGACTGTTCTAGTTTAAGACTTTGTGATTCTCATTCCTTATTTAATATCGTGCCATTATCTTACTCTAGTTTATTATAATTGAGTATTGATTATCATTATATTATCATCTTGTCCTTCGTATGGAGTTGAGATATCATTGACAGGTTCGTATATTATTGTGTGAGATTGATAGATAGTATTGTTGACCTAGACATTGTTCTAGCGCCAATATTGTGGCCTAGGCTGGACGTACCCACGTACTCGTGCCCGATCATCCGGGTGCGGGTCATGACAGGTCTGATCCCAACATCTGGCATCAGAGATCTCAGCTTCGCGAGAGAAAAGATGAAACCATGTCTATGGAGCATATGGACACACATATGATCACTCTCACAGGGGAGAACTGGGCTATTTAGAGGCCAATAATGAAGGATCTACTTTGATGCAAGGACTTGCATGGTCCTTTGGAGGGTAACATCATAAAGCCATCGGACAAAGCTGCTGAAGACTAAAAATATTTGGATTGGAAGGAAGTTGGATTCATCCGCAAATGGCTAGACGATTCGGTATTTCACTACGTGCCATGGAGAGTTAGACAAAAACATTATGGGAGAAGATGCATTCGCTATACGAATGAAAGACATCTGGTAATAAGGAATTTCTTATTCGCCAACTCGTCAACTTGAAGTACACGGAGGGTACCTCGGTGGCAAAACATCTGAACCAGGTTCATGGTATCATCAATTAGCTGTCTACGATGAAGATGGTGATTGATGATGGGCTTCAGACATTGCTTCTTTTGAGTTGTCTGTCAGAAAACTAGAAGTCATTGGTGGTATCGGTAAGCAACTCCACACATGATATAGCTGTCACAATGGAGGCAGTCAAAATTAATTCGTTGAATGAGGAGGTCTGACGTAAACAAGTTGAATCATCGTAGGAGTCCGCTGGTGGCATTCTACGAGAGAAAGTCCAGCGTAAACAAGTTGAATCATCGTAGGAGTCCGCTGGTGGCATTCTACGAGAAGGACAGACTCAAGTCATAGGCGATGACATAGAGAGTTCTCAGGTTCTTGTAATTACAGACCATAAGTAGTGCTGTTATCACTGTGGCAAAATGGGTCATATCAAGAGAAACCGTATGAAGCTCAAAGTTGTGAAGGCCAAAGGCAAGAATGATCTGGAGGATCTCATGGCTATAGGAGATCTCATCATCGCAATAACCGAGGCAAAGGAACCTTGTGGCATGTGGCATGATGGCGATTGGGTTATGGACACAAGTGCGTCATATCACTCTACTTTACATAGGAGGATCTTTACGTCATACCGAGGCAGTAGGTTTAGATGTGTGAAGATGGACAACAAGAAGACGTCTATAGTTGTGTCCATTGGTGATGTGCACTTGACAATGAAGCTTGGCGAGAAGCTCGTTCTCAAGGGTGTGCGACATGTATCGAGTTTGCACTACAACTTGGTTTTAGTAAGGAGACTGGCGGATGATGGATGTTGTAACTACCACTTTCTACCATAGGAGTATTTTGGTAATTTTGTATGTTGTTAAATTTTTTATATTATTTTATATTAGTGATTGTCTAAAATTATATTAGTAATAGTTAGTGGCTAGTCAATTAGAATTTGTAAGTGTTAGTTAGTGCTAATTATTGTTAGTCATAACTTTAGCAATTAGAATTAATTAAGTTTAGTGTTATGAAAGGAATATTATTTTAGTTGTAGAGATTCCTTCCTTTAGTTAAATTAGATTCCATTTATGACAAATAGAAAGGGGCTTTTAAGTCATATCAAACTATTCCTAAATCTAATCCTAACCCTAAGAGGAAGCCTATAAGCCTTTATTATTCATTATAGCCTCCATTTGCTTCCAAATTAGTTCATCCCAAAAGTGAGAAGAAAACCCTAATCAATCCATTTCAAATCTTATCCATCTCATTTTTATTCCCATGGAGACATAGGATCTTGGAATAACAAGGAGGAAGTATTGGAAGAAAGCTAGCTAGAAGGAGGTGTCCATTCATTATATTGTGTCCTTGTGGTGTGATACATTGGGAATCTATCTCCCAATAGGTATAATTATAAAAAAATTCTTCTAATTAGGTTCTAATTGTTGCATTTGACCATTAGGAGCCCACCCATGGATTAGGGCTACCCATAGGAAGAAGAACTGGGTTATTTTGACCCATATTATGAAAGTTACATTAAGTTTTCTGGCCAAATTGAAGGAAATCCGAATTTTGACCACTAGGTATTTGTAGGAATATCTTATAGATAATTTTAGAGTATGAAGCATGATTTGAGAGGATATACATGTCCATAATTGGATACGTATAGGTCGTATTATGATATGCCATGATACGTAGAGAGAATTTGGGTATTTTAAGGGTGTACATGGGAGTTTGGGGGATCTTGGTATCAAATTCAAGTGTATGGGTATATGCATGAATATAAGGTAAGGGGGATCCTGATTCAGTTAACATGAGGTCTTTAAGTAACATGGAGGATTAAGGGGATTGCATAGTATAGTTATCTTGAGGTTATTTGTATGTATTAGTTGAGTGAATAAGTGTTAAGTTGTGAGCGAGTTGGTTAAGTAGTGATGTGAGGGAAGTATTTTTAGGAGTGATGCATCTTGTGATTGTGTGTACGCTAGGGTGAAGTGGTCTATGTGTGCACAATTGGTGAATAGCAACAACAAACAGAAGGTAGAGATAAGGGTGAGAGTATCGGTTAAGGTCTGTAGGGACAGTAGTAGCTGTTGGTTGTCCGTGTGCACTTGTACACATATTTTAGAGTATCCGATACACCCTCGAGCGTGTGTAGATGTTGTTGGTGCACTGGATGTGTAACTTAGTATAGATCTTGTGAGCGTTTGAGAGTGTTGGTTGTTCCGTCCAGTAAGAGGGACCTGGGGATTCGGTTCAAGCATTCATATATTCTGAGATAAGGAGTGTCAGGTACTCAGTTTAGAGTGGGGGGCTTAGGCTATAAGTAATCTCTATGTGTGTGTGTGTGTGTGTTTAGAGTAAATATGAGAAATAGAAGTACCCAGATGTGAGTGTTTGTGAGCTAGTATAATAGGTATCAGATACATTAATTTGAACAAGTGTCAACTATGATGAGTATATAGGTTGAAGTATGGATAGAAATGAGAGTCGAGGAGTGAAGAGGACCAAGACAATAGCAGCGGAGCATGGAGGTTATGAGGGGTGTATAAGTATACTACCAATTGGGGGTATTGCAGTCCAATGAACTACATTGCGGTTGTATATCAGTGTCACTATTTTGAGGGTGTTCCCACAGTAGGTAGGCAACTGCTGTTCAGATCTTGGTGCAGCCAGTTTGAGGACTGCAGATGGATTATAGAGCAATAGCAACTGCACATGCATCAAATGCAGGGGGGTCTGCAGTGATAAGGGCCTGGATGTGTTACAATGGTGCAACAAGCCTGCAGTTATTTTTGCAGTAAGGTAAATATTAGATAGATAGAGAGAAGGCTCAGTGTCAGGTAGTGCAGGAAGTTAAGAGGGGTCCAGACTAATGGGTATCAGTTAGGATAGTTAAAATAAGTTAGTTTGAGTGTCCATGTGTTTTAGTGTAAGTTGTAGGTTGAGTGTTAGTGTGTGTCACGTCCCAGTCCCAAAATACCAAGGGACTAGCCACGTGGCAATGGCCAGCAGCACAACTCCAATAGAAAAACCCAATTTAATGGACCCGTTAGAGTGCACTTAAGCTGTAATACATATAAAATGGTCTACAAATACCTGTCATAGTTTATATATCTAATCTCATCCATAATAAGTAACAAAATCATAAATAGACAAGTCCAGTCATAATAATATAAAATGATCTGTCTAACCAAAGCAATATAAATAATGTCACGGGGAATAACCCGTCATCAAAATAAAAAGGAAAATAACTCCAAAGTTACTACAAGATCAAATATCTAAGAACAGTAACCATAATAAATGAATGGTGAGAATATTGTGTGCTCAAGAGAAATCCTCCGGAACAACCTCGTCCTCTGCAACTTCTATGTCTCCAATAATAGCACTTGCCCCATAAACCTCGGGATAGCTATCCTCTTCTACATCTGGGGACATAATCCAGATCCAGGTCCTCTGGGGACATAGCAAGGTACAATAAACACTCAAGCCAAATAAAATGCAATAAGTAAAAACAGATCCTCAGGGCAAGCTATGTGATCAGCTAAGTGAAATACAAATAAGAGCATCACTAGTACTCAGGCTGAGACCACTACAAACTCTGTATCAGAGAGCCCATAGCAGCAAGTAGTATCTCGTAGGGCCAGTAAATGTGCCAAGCTCTGGTACAGAGACTAAAGCACCTCAAGTAACATAATATATATATATATATATATATATATATAATCAGCTTGTAGCATGTGCGTCTCTCCCCACCCAATGCAACCTCATATCTCATGTCCATAACACGGATGATCATGACCTCTAGCTAGTACAACGAGTCATAATGATATCTGTATAATATACAAGTCACATATCACGAATCATGTAAAGCTATACAGAATCACCATAAATAACTCAAGAAATATTCTGTCACATAAAATAGTGTCAAGTGTCTTACGGTCTGGCATACTTGGTAAAGCAAGCACGTAAAAATAGGATTGTGGAATCAACTCCCTAAGTGACGTTACACGACTCCGCGTACGACGTCGACACCCGAATCTTGTTCTGACGCTAAGCAACGTCTCATGGTCCTAGGTTGAGCAGGCACATCCCAAGAATATATATATATTGTAGAAGCATGAAATATGCTGGAGAATTGTCCGCGTATTTTACAGTCAAAACCCCCAACATACATGAAGTCCCTCCCTGCGTAAAACAGAGCTTCAAGGTTGTTTGGCATAAAATAGGGCTTCAGAGCTGTCTGCGTAAATCAGAGCTTCAAGGTTGTTTGGCGTAAAATAGGGCTTCAGAGCTGTCTGCGTAAAACAGAGCTTCAAGGCTGTTTGGCATAAAATAGGGCTTCAGAGCTGTCTGCGTAAAACAGAACTTCAAGGTTATTTAGCGTAAAATAGGACTTCAAAGTTGTCCGCGTAAAGCAGAGCCTCAAGGCTGTTCTGCGTAAAAGGTTGCTATACCTTCCTGCGTAAAGTTTAAAATACGTTGTTTTTAATGTAGCATAAAGTTGTACGAGGAACACTTCGTATTCCTCGGATGAATTTGTCAGTCGAATAAGTGAACCTGACATTTGATAAAAGTACTGCACGACTGTGATAATAATTTTGCACAGAGACCCAGGTTGTCATTTTGTGACATACTTTTGAGACAAGTCATTTTTACGCATTCAAAGGAAGAAAAATGGAGTCTTCTGAATACGCTGCCTATTCTACATTGACAGAAATGAGTTTTTACGCTCAAGACAAGACAAAATCAGACGCCACGTCAAAAGCTGTTTCTTGTACAGAGCTCGAGGCATATCTCTGCATTTAATGCACGAGATTTTGTTATATTTTTAAAATTTGTCATGACTGGGGAAAGCTAAGACTGTGACTAATACGCTCACATCACCATCCTTGCATTTTACGCCAACCAGGCTATTTTTAACTATAGGAGTACGCCGTATGCTATCTCCTCGAAATATGCCAACTTGGCTATATTTGCAAAGGTACGTTGATAAGGCTACTTAGCAAAGAATACGCTCAAGACCTCAGTCGTGAAGGATAATTGGCTATTTTACGCCGGTTATCTATTATTCATAAATCATCAAGTTTTACGCAGGGGCAGTTACCTACGTGGCTTGCATGCCATGATCTTCGAGAAGCAGTTATACGCGTTACCTTATAAAGGGATACGTGTCATACGCAGATTCAGAAGATTATTGGAATGTGGGTAGCAGTCCAGAATATTCTCAAGACCTCAGTCGTGAAGGATAATTGGCTATTTTATGCTGGTTATCTATTATTCATGAATCATCAAGTTTAACGCAGGGGCAGTTACCTACGTGGCTTGCATGCCATGATCTTCAAGAAGCGGTTATACGCGTTACCTTATAAAGGTATACGTGTCATATGCAGATTCAGAAGATTATTTGAACGTGGGTAGCAGTTGTCATAACCGCAGCGTAAAGGAGGCAATCTTTTTCATAGTTTGGCCTTTTACGCCAATAAGACAGTTATTTGGATTTTACGCCAACCAGGCAGTTATTTGATTGATCTCTATAAATAGAGACCCCTGGTCACAGGGGGGAATTGGTTTTGGCTGATACGCAACAAGAATTCAATCCTACTTGCAGAAGGGGGAGGGAATTGGTTTAGGCTGACAACTTTGGCAACAAGAATTCGATCCTACTTGCAACTTTTCTTTGGCCGGCTTTTGCCTTCAGTTCAGAGAAAGTTTGAAGCTTCTTCTATAGCACTTCTTCTTCATCGTGTAGTCCAAGGAACAAAGTGATCGACTGCAGATCAGATTTCCATAACAATACTTCCCCAGAATCATTTTATTGTACTTAATATCCTCGTATATGATTATTTGTACTTTTCTCTTTTCTTGTTTGTAAGCAAAAGTTTCGTATAAACTTTGTTTATCCAAACACACACACACACACACACACACACATATATATATATATATGGAAAGAAACACAAGCAGATAATATAATATGATCTACTGCAAGTTTGGCAAGGTATACTTGCCTGGGTCTGCAGTATGTAGTTGCAAAATTGGTCCCGCGTCCACTCATCCGGAATCCAATTGACCTAAACAATAAATTTTCTACTTTAAGTATCTAATCAAAAATATTTTAAGCACAACTAAAATTTATAATTTATTATAAACCATTAATACTCAAGTCCAACCTTATCCTAACATATAAATTCTTCACACAGCTACTTACACGTTTTACGAGGTATCAGAAACTAGTTTTATGGTTTACGACTTCCAAAATTTACGGTTAAGTCCCCAATCGAAGGACATGAACATAAATTATAATAAATTATGTAATCTTGATTTAAACCTGATTTATATTAATTTTTAACTATTAAATTCCAAAATTGACAAAATAATCATATTTTAAGATTATGGCTACTTTAAGTTGACTAGTTTTGTCTGAAACTTGTTCGGAGCATTGCCAGTCCATGGGTATAATTTATATTCATGAAAAATTATTTTATATCATATTTTTTTCTGTTTTAATCTCATAAAATAATTATCTTTCATTCCATCCAAAATAACCTTTAATTATGAGCAAAATAATGCCATAAAGCCACCCGAAACCTAGGCCAGTGACCCTTATTTTTAGGGTTCAAAATTTTGATAAAAATACCATAAAATAACAACAAAACTTCAAGGAACCGTATCACAAAGTCTAAAACTAGCCCTACCGTTGTCCAATTTATCATCAATCTAACATAAAATTTTTCAGAGATTTTTATGGTGGGAAAAGATGGAAAGGGAGGGTTCTAGAACATTAAATTTACATAAATCTAAGAGAGTCATGCCATGGAGATTTGAGAAGGAAAGTTTGAATCCTTACCCGAAAGCTTTGAAGGTTTGGATGACGGTGCCTCTTCTTGTTCTAGAACGCACCTTCTTGCTTGTACTTGCCTTGATTCTCCTTTTTTGATGAGTTGATAATGATGGAAATGGGTTCTTGATGGGTTGATGATGATGGCAATGGGTTCTTGATGGATTTGATGGCAATGGTGGAGCCTTTATGATTGTTTAGTGGAGATTGGATGGAAGGATGATGAAATGTGGAGCTTTGGAAGAGAGGATAGAGTTTTTGGTGAAGAAGATACTGTTATGAAGGGTAGATGACAAGGGGGCTTCTCTTACACGTGAAGGAGAGGGAGGGGTCATCCAAAAAGGGGAGAGAGTTGTTAGGGTTAGGGTTTTCTGATAAGGGTATATATATGGACTTTTTGGATAGATTTAAACCTAGGAGGGGGTGTTCCTAGGGCTTGTAGAGGTCGTCCACCAAGGGGGCTGCTCTTGCACGAAATTATGAAGAGGGGGTGGGTTGTTATGGTTGAGATTTGGTTGGTTAGGATCTTAGGTAGTTAGGTAGTTAGTTAGTTAGGTAGTTTGCCAACTAGGATGCCACCTATGACCATTGCTAAAATTAGAACTCTATAAATAGAACCATATATATATATATATATATATATATATATATATATATATATATATATATATATATATATATATATATATATATATATATGTGTGTGTGTGCACTATAAGACTACATGCGTTTGGGTTGGCTTTGGGTCAAGTTCTAGTCAAAAGGAGGCAGTTTTATGGTAACCGTGGTTCTAGATGTTTGACAATATTTTTGGAGCATGGGGGAGGTCAAACAAATATAATATCCATGTCCCAAATATATTAGGCACAATCAAGATTAGTAATATAAATTTTGTTGCGAGAAAAAAGGTTGTGCATTGCTTAAAATATCCAAGCCATGGCAAAGGGTCATATATATAAAAAAAGGATTTAGAAATTAATACTTTAATCCATTAAATAAAATAAAATAAATTAAAAAATATCAAATTAACCCTATTCAAAATTGAGGGGGCTTACAGTATGTTAGTAGTGTCCATGTTTGTGTGGTTGTACAAACAAGTTACTCAGTGAGTGCAAGTTTAGTATAGTACTAGGTAGTGTGGTATAGTAAGTTAGTGTGTGGGTAGGTTTAGTATTGAGATGAGTTAGTACTTGAATGTTAAGATACCAAGGTATTCGTGTTATGTGAGGGTAATTGCTAGTGAATGAGTAATTAAGTAGTGTTAGTATACATAGTGGTGAAGGAGTATTAGAGGGGGTACCATGATACCATGTATCAATAAGTACCAAGATATGATGTTAAGGTATTAGTTAAGTTATAGTGAGGGCTAGGTATTCAAGATACCAAGGTATTGAACTAGGTATTAGTTATGGAGCTAGGTAATGAGGCAATGAAGTATAGGCTATATACTCTAAGTTAGTGTCATATTAGAGTTATACATATATTATATGATATATAGTATATTACCTAGTATAATATAGTATTAGTTAGCAGTAGCTAATATAACTTGATATTAACTAGTATAGTCTAATATTAGCAAGGTATTAGCTAGTTTTGATTGTATTAGTTAGTATCACTTAGATATTAACTAGTCTAAGCCTAGAATTGACCTAGAATTGACCTAGTTTGACTTAGTTTGACCAAGAAACATGATTTAAATCTATTTAAGTCTTATTTATGACTCCAAAATACTGTGTTGACATGATATTCATATATATATATATGTCACTTGGACTCTATTTCAGACACTGTCTGATATTCATTGCTCAGAACCACAGGCGAGTATATTCTATGATAGTTTTTATTATTTGATAATTATAATATTTTATGTATTTAGAAATGTTACATCTGATTCTTGACACGATGGTACACAGATTGATACATGCATTGGATCTTCAGTCATGAGATATCGTCCTGACTCATCGCATTGATATTAGATAATATTTATCGTATTTTCATTAGATAACATTGGATACATTGGCTAGTGATGTGTCATGGTTTGATCCATCGTACCAATCGGGGCTGTGGAAGTGCTAGCTAGATATATGATCAAGACATTGGCAATATTGTAGACATTGGCAAACATCGTAGAAATTGGCAAACATTGTAGACATTGGCAAACATCGTAGATATTGACAAACATTGTAGGCATCAGCTACTCGTATAAACATTGAAATGCCTCGATCACATATCAAACTAGTATTTCAAAACACTTAATATAGTTGCATTTCTTCTTGTTCATTTCATAGATTACATTATCTTGCACCTGATATTCGTGGATTCTTTTCTCTTCCATTTCATGTATGTACTGGTTATTTTACATTGCCTGCATTGCTTGTCTCTCATTACTATTTACCAATACATCAGTATATTATTTTCCCATCTAGTATACATTTACTATTTACTATTTTATAGTATTTGTCAATTAATTAGAACTGATATTGGGTTGTACTCCGCTCCAATCCTGAGTGAATATATTTTTCAGATGACGACTTAGAGGACTGGTGTCCGACGTTTTATGGACCACAGGAGGGAGTGGCAACCATGGGCCCTGACATTCAGGAGTAATTACCAGAAGGTCTAGCCGGTGACACTAGCTTAGTCTAAGTTAACAAGTTAGAGTGAACTAACACTTATTAGAGGTAATATGGATGTGAAAGGTTAAAACAACTCATCTTAGGAAATTTTGTGGACTTGATATCCATGGTATACTTTTTGAAAGTACGGGTAACAAGTGTGAATATAAAATAAAAGATAAGAGTGGACAAGATGTCTGTTCAGAGGTAATATGGACATGACAGACTTCTTTATGAGGGACCCTCTGAAAATATATGCTCATAGGTAATATGGACATGACATAATAACTTTATGGGGATAATTTTTTTTGTTTTGTGGACTTGATACCCATGATGTACTTGTGTGACGTACATATAACAAGTTCGATGGTGAAATACTATCAGAGGTAATATTGACATAATAGGTTGCATATTTATGAGGAAAACAATGCAGAGGTAAGGGGGACATGATCATTTTTTTAGTAGATTAGCTCTACTGGGAAAATGAAAGAAAGGACAGTTCAGAGGTAATTTAGACATGAACCATCATTTTTACTGTTGGCGAGAAGAAAGAGAAGTAAAATATCTCTAATACAACTGGGAATTTAGAAATAAGACATCCTTAGGACAACTGGGCTCTAAGAATCCGTTTGTTTTTGTAAGAGAATATTTTGGTTGATCTCAATGAGAACGTTTCGTTGGATCTAAGAACTTGTCTGCCGGGGAACTTTTTGTGGATCTATTACTTGTTGCGTTTCCAAGACTCTTGAATACAAGTAATAGTTTAAAATAATGCATGAACGTCTTGTTGTATTTTTACAATGCTGGAGAATAAGAATATAAATACTGTACATCTTAAATACTCAGCTGGGGATAAAGGAGAATAAATGTAAATACTGTACATTTATAATGTCCTGCTGGGGATTGGAAAGTAAAAGTCTAGCCAAGACACAGTACTTTGGGAGGAATATACCACTGACATCATCAACAAGTCTCTGTTAGGCTTTGCTAGCCTAAGTTGTGGCTTAAAGATGACGCCTCTGGAACTTCCTACACTGGGAAGTCACTAAATTAGTGTGACATCACATTGACGGTAACTGGCTTGCCGTCATTGTGAAGGGTGATAGTTTCAGTATGATTCAGTCGCTAGATATATTTCTTCAATGTGTTGCATTCCCGCATAGTATGGTTTATGTATCGATGGTACATGCAGTACTTTGGATCATCAATTTTGTCTTCCTCTTCATGACGTATAATGTCGGGCAATTTAATCTTGTCATCATTCACTAATGCATTCAAGATGTTGACAACATCATCGTCGTTAAAGGAATAAGTTTCCTTTGGCCTGAGCTGTAACTACGGTGTTGAAGAACCCTTAGAGACAATGATAGCAAGAGCCTCCTTTGCTTTATTAGTACGATTGTCGTCGTTGTTGAGAGTGAAAGGGTGCTTCCCTTTATCTTCTATATTGGGTATTTGTAATCCTAAATTTTGTGCCACCTTCCCGCTCCCTTCAGCGGCTTCGGCTCCTATGACGAATGCCGTCCAGTCTAGAAATTGGATTGGACCCGTCCAGAGCCCTACTATAGATAATAGGTTCTTTTTGCAAGTATCGATGAATGCAGAGTCTGGAATACCGGAGGGCAAATTCAGAGTTGCTTGCCTGAAATGCTCTATGAATTCGCGAGCAGATTCTTTCTCCTTCTGTTTGATATCGATGAGCGAAGACATCGTCATATCCATGCCTCCCTCGTAGAATCGTGAGAGAAAAAGATACTTCATATCATTAAACAAGAATATAAAGTTATCAGGTAAACTATGATACCAATAGTAGGCTATGCCGGCCAAGCATCCCACGAACAATCTGGTGAGGAGAGCATCCTCTTTCTTCAGATGAGCCATCATCATATTGAAGTAATTAATATATTGACTCGCCAATGTCTTATCTTTAAACAAAACTATTAATTGAGGTTTATATTTAGGAGCAAATGGAACATTATCCTAATGAGGAGGATAAGGCTATTTCACCCCTATCTTGCGGAGTTGCTCTTTGTTCTTTAAAATATTGACCTGTGCACGCAACTCCCGGATAGCTTCGAGAGAATCTTCTGGTCGAAGTGGTACAGCTGACTGATAACATCTTGGTTGAATATGTATTATCACCGGCGGAGGTCCACTCCCAATATTGAGAGGATTAAGAGTTTATGCTGCTGACTCTTATTTTATGACTGCTTCTGGATTTGTATTATCCTGTAGAGGTGCTGTTCCAGGAGTAGGCTGTATAGGTATTAATTGAGCCACTTGGACAGGTACTGGTGTAGCAGAATATTGGGCTATCATCATTTGATGCATATTTTGCATCATAGTGTGCATGTCCCTAAGAGCGGCCTCTAATGAGTTGAGGCATTATTCGATGCCTCCTGATGGAGAAGTGTCTTATTGGTCACCGATGGCGTAAACGCTAACATCTATGTATATAACAAATGGATTGGTTGAAAGAACTGTGTAGTTGGACTCTACACTGTCAGTTTCAGAATCAGGGGGATTGCTACCCCCAGCCTCGGATTCTGAGGAATGGGGATTCCTGTGAAGAACGAGCTTCTGTCTCCGAGAACGGGTATTTTGGTATACTCCTTCAAAGGACTCGACAAGTCGGTCAAACCTCTTTTGACTGGGTGTTCTTGAATTTTTTTGTCTTGATTGTCTCCCACCACGGAGAAGATACGAAGCCATGTATGCTTAAGCAAGGAGCGGTTCATCATCATCATACTCCTAGTTGTTAACTTTCTTTGTATGTCGAGGTTTATGAGACATAGTATAGGTCAATCGGTCAAACACAGACTATTTTGCTGATGCACAACAACGTTTGATTATAACTCTATGACAATTACAATGATGTTCATTAGAAAACACCATTGTAAAGTCCGAAGGGTCTCTCTTTTTACTCTTTTGTACAATAAGCTCACGTAAATCAAAAGAGGGAGAAGAAGAGGAAGAAGATGGCAGACTCTATCTCTTTATATGAGATATATTGAATCTTCTAGGTACATTTTTGGTCTCCTGTGTGTAGAGTGAGGTGATGGCTTGATTAGCGAATAATTTGTCACCTCTCGAGCTTTTGTCCTTTAGGGGTGAGAGAAAGTTGTTCCTAGCAGTCCTCTTATGTACACGCACACAAACAATATGTTGTGAAGAGGTTGACTCTACTTGGAGCACTTTCTGCGGTATAAGCAGAGTTAGCACAGTTTGGCTATGTGTATTTGAATTTGTACGAGCATCTTGGCGTGGCGCACTAATAGTATGCTTCTGACGAGTGGCGCATAAATTTTCCCCCACTGTGTGCGTAATCATGATGTTAGGAGAATGATTCTCCTAGACTAACACTTTATTTGTGTGCCTGTAGTTTTTCTTCTACTGGCATAAATTCTGGAGAAACTTTTATCTCTTTGAAAAGTGCACCTGTAGAGAGATTGGTTTGGATAGCGGTGTCCATGACTTGCTTGCCCCATATATTACAACGAATATGCACGGGCTCAAAAGCTTGGGTTTGGATCACCCTTTGCTTGATATTGTGTGAGTTACGCAATTTGTATCCCTTGTTTAACATAAGGGACTCAGAAGCTTGGGTGTGGATCACCCTTTGCTTTATATTGCACGAGTTGCACATTTTGTATCCCTTGTTTAACGCAAGGGAGATGTCCACCAAGTCATCGACCTGAGTCAGCTGCAACTTCGGGATATGTATGACGAAGCTTGGACACCCATACTTTGCGGGTTTTCCTCGACTCGAGTACGGACGAGGGTTTAGCACTACCCCCAGAATGGAGCATTTCTTCGTATGCTTGTTCATCAAACATGACGACCAAGGTCTTCCGAATCGAACCAACTGACATGGCATCGAGTTGAGCTATCACCTTCATGTCAGAGGAGAAAGTCGTCCCCAGCAGAGTCGCCATCTTGTTTACGAAAAAAGGTTTAAACGAAACTTTGTATTACAAACTATTAAAAAGAAAGAAGAGTACAAGAGATCCTAAATAGGAATCTAAGTACAATTGATTATGGAGAAGTATAGCTGTAGAGATCTGATTTGCGAGTGATCACTTACTTCTTGGGCCACACGACGATAAAAAAAATGCAAGGATGCTGTGAACAACTTGAAGAGTTGGACAATAAGAAAGCTTTGGCGACAACGACACGACAATCTTCTATTTCTCTCTTTCTGTTCTTGAATTTTAAAGACTTGATTCTAGCCCCGTGGACCACACAAAGATAAAGAAATACAAGGATGTTATGAACAACTTGAAGAGTTAGGCAATAAGAAAGCTTCGGCAACAATGACACGACAAGATTCTATTTCTTTCCTTCTGTTCTTGAATTTCAAAGACTTGAAAATTCTCCGCCCTTGGACCACACGATGATGAAGAAAAGCAAGGATGTTGTGAACAACTTGAAGAGTTGGGTAATAAGAAAGTTTTGGCAACAACGATACGATAAACTTCTATTTATCTCCTTCTGTTCTTGAATTTCAAAGACTTAAAAATTCTCTCCTCCCACTGTAACGTACACAATGATCCTATATTTGTAGGATTTTAGAGCAGTTATGACAGTGTGCGCACACTTTTGACAATCCGTACTGTGTATGTACTTTTGATGGGATGACATCCCACGATCTAGTGAGTGGGTGCACAACTTATTGGCTGTTTGATACTTGGCTTCCTATACGAGGAAAGCTAGGTCATAGGATATTTATTTGTGTATGTTTCACGAGGATCATGACATATATGACACATAATCGAAACTTCACTTTGTCCGTTAGGATTGTAGGTTTACTTTAGAAGTGGTCTAGAGACTGGCGCACTTTTGGAAAGATTGGCTATACAAGTGTACTTTTAAAGAAGTAGCCATGATGACGCACTTTTGAGGAAGTAGCCATGATGACACACTTTTGTAGAAATTGTCCATGATGGCGCACTTTTGAAGAAGTTGGCCGTAATGGAGCATTTTTATGAAAATTGGTCATGATGGTGCACTTTGGAGAAGCTGTCTGTGATGGTGAGAAGCTGTCTGTGATGGTGAACTTTGGAGAAGTTGGCCTTGATGGTGCACTTTTAAAGAAGTAGCCGTGATGGCGCACTTTGAAGAGGTTGGCCTTGATGGCGCATTTTTGAAGAAGCTGATTCATACTGGCCGCTAAACGATAACCTGGTTCTCCGTGCCGTAGCTCATCTATAATGATGGTTTCTGACATCCTCGATTGTTGTTCAGTTGTCAGATTCATTACATTTAATGCTTAGGGAAAAAAGTAGACATGAGATTTGTGTGCCTATCTTTTTGATAAAAGCTGCTTGAAAGTGCGCCATCCTTTGAAATAGAGAGAAAGTGCGCCATTCTTCCTATGTTTAGTTTATTTATAAGAAACTGCGCCATCTTCAAGAGGCATAATTTTTTTATGCTTCTACCGATGGTAGGCAGTACTGAACTTTAGACGGGTGCCTAAGCTCTCCTGAAGACTTTGCCAAAAATGAGAAGTAAACCTGGAATATCTATCCGAGACTATGCTAACTAGCACACCATTTAGTCTGACAATTTGTCTCATGTACATCTCAACTAAATATTCCGTGGACTGGCCAATTCTAAAAGGAAGAAAGTGTGCAACTTTTGTAAGGCAATCCACTATTACCCAAATAGCATCTCTGACGGCTGGGCATTTAGGAAGTCCTGATACGAAATCCATGGTGATATGCTTCCATTTTTACTCTGAAATTGGTAAAGGTTGAAGAAGTCCTCCAGGTCTCTGATGCTCAGCTTTAACTTGTTGATAGACCAAACATCGAGAGACAAACCGAGCTACTTTTCTCTTCATTCTGTTCCACCAGAAATGCTGATGAATGTCTTTGTACATCTTTGTTCCTTCGGGATGTACTGAATACTGTGAACTATGAGTTTCTGTCATAATCTGTCGACAAAGGTCTCCACTTGGTACACAAAGCCGATTCTCAAAACAGAGAGTTTCGTCATTTTGAATGCTTAGTTCTGGTCTATGTCCTGCCTTACACTCTATTCTGAGATGTTGAAGCTTGACATCTGTTGGTTGTGCTACCTTGATTCTTTCTTCTGTACTGGACTGAACTTGCAGACCAGCCATCAATACTGTGTTGTCAGGCAATAATACTTCTATACCCATCTCCTAAAGATCTTCTAATATTCTCCATTGCGTTATCAAGAAATAGGCTCCTACTTTCTTGCTCAAGGCATCCGCTATGATATTGGCCTTCCCAGGGTGATACTGAAGGTCAAGGTCATAGTTCATCATCAACTCTAGCCATCTTCTCTGCCTCATAATTAGATCCTTCTGAGTAAATACATACTTCAAACTCTTGTGATCAGTATAAATCTCTACTCGATCTCCATAGAGGTAATTATAGAAGCATAGCAAATATGCATCTATGCATCTAATAACCATGCGCCCTAAAGTAAAGCGTAGAAGAGATCAGGCTGCAGAGTCACCCTACGCCAGAAAGGCGACATCCATGCATCCCAATCAGCCGAAGCAGCTTTGGTCACAGATGGACCTGACACGTCAACCTAGCAATAAGAACATCTTTGACATAGAATCCTGATAAAAAGGATTTTTTGAATGCCTCAAAAGATGTGAGCACACTAAACGACAGAAGGCTCACGTCAGCATATAACTTCACTCTTGATGGATGTGCAGCGCCATGCATACAACACAATTGGACTCAAGCATCCCAGGTTCCATGCGGTCCCATGCGTCTCTGGCCCTATGCGTCCTAGACTCCATGCGGCTCTATGCATCTTTGGCCCCATGCGTCTCCGACTCCATGCGGCTCTATGCGTCTCTAGTCCCATGCGTTCCAGACTTCATGCGGTCCCATGCATCTCGAGCACCGTGCATCCCAGGTTCCATGCGGTCCCATGCGTCTTTGGCCCCATGCATCCCAGGATCTAGGCGGCTCCATGCTTCTTTGGCCCAATTCGCCCCAGACTCTATGCGGCTCCATGCATCTCTGGCTACACGTGTCTCAAACTCCATGAAAACTGAATCTTGCTGTTACGACCATAGTAATTTTCTCCAACCAAGTGCGGACTTTGGGTTAAGCTGACTAAGTCACACCCACAAAGGACGAGAACCATCAAGATCTTCCGCAACAGAAGATCCCAATAAGTGCCCACATACAGCCTGGCTCGCTCATGGTTACAGTGGCACCCTATTAAGGAGGCACACATGGTACCCTCTAGCATCCATGAGGCACAACATATACGCGCCCAAGGTTGACTATATATATCCGGGTGACATGCCCAAAAAGAAGGACAGACAGAGAGGGGTCGCCTGACACAGAGAGAGAGCATACCGAGACAATCAAAAAGAGAATATAAGCTTCCTCACCCCGCGTCGGATCGTTAACGGAGTAAAGGAGCTGCCACAACGCTCTTTGTCTATCGTCATACCCCATATCAAAAAATGTACTTAGATAATTCTGTTTAGGATTCTTTGTACTATTTTTTCGTTCCTAAAATATAAAATTTACAAGAACTCATTTAATGGCGAACAAGGTGGCGACTCAGCTGGGGACGTCTTTCTCCTCTGATAAGAAAGTTATGACGCAATCCGACACAGCCAAGCTTGGATCAACTCAAAGAGTGCTGGTGGTCCGCTTCGACCAGCAGGCTTTTGAGGAGATGCTCTCGGAGGGAAGCTCTAGTCCTTCTCCAAGGCTGGCAAAGCCTAAGAAGACCCGTAGGATGTGGGTTGCAAAGGTCGATGTGCCTCACCCAACTGCGAAGCATGTGCTTCCCGTCTCTCTCTGTGCCGCAGGGACCACACATCATAAGTCCACTGCTTATGCGGCAACCCCTTCCAACAAGAAGGGTGCTCAGCACCAAAAGACACGTATGACGTGGGTTGCAAAGGCCGCTATGCCTCAACCAACTGTGGAGCATGCACTCCATGTCTCTCTCTCTGATGCTAAAGACGTAAAACATGCGTCCACTCTGGCTATCCTTGCTCATGCGGCCTCCTTGCTTGAAAAGAAGAATGCTCGACACCGAAACCCTGGCAGAGAAAAATAATACGATGCCAAGAGTTTCGGGGTTGATGCACAGCCCATACGGCCACAACGTAGGATGCATAGAAGAAATTAGTATGCGGTTTCCAGCTCAGCCACAAGCATCTCTGACACCCCCAGAAGCTCCGTCTTTGACAGAATCTCGTCTAGTCGTGCTCCTATGCGCCGCTTCGAGAAAAATCAAAACTTGGCTTTCGTACTACGCACCTGCACGTGCTAAGTCAAAGAAGTCTAGGCAGTGCGAGCTCGTCAAGCTCAAGCAACTGTCCATGTGGCTGACTGTCAACGGGCACTGCTAACCGTTATGCGGGCCCCTGTTGGAAAGTTATATAAGACCGCACCGTGCGTCCAACCCACAGCGGCAAATGGGCAGGGTCAGTCTCAAAAGTCTTCCACTAACGACCTTGGAAAATTCTTGTACGAACCCTAGGTCAGGGATTAAAAGCAATACCTACACACCCATGTGCTCGGTCTACCCAGGCTTATAACAAGGGTGTACAGGTAGATTAGCCCTCACATGATTTGCGCAACATGATCAACCACAAGCGCAAAATAAGGAAAGCAACCACGGTATGTGAAGTATCCCCTCCAGGATACCCCTGTGCCAACATCATTATCAATTGCTGCTTTGCTAAAGCAACAGTGCCAACAAATAGGCGGTCGGTATTCCAACGACTGCATCCGAATGCACCTAGCCGCATTAACCCAAAAATCAGGTGCAAACACCAGAAAGGGAGAAACTACCATTCGCCTTATGTTACTCTACTCAGATCGACCCTTCCATATTATGAGGAAGAAAGCCCAGTACCTCCAGTCCGCCACTCTCAACCAACGCATTGAGTAGGCGATTACCAGGAGGACCAGCAGCGGGACCTGCGGAAGGTATTTTCTAAGGTACCCGCTCGAAGAAAAATCTATCAGCTGCTCGGGGTAGTTCTTCATTAGGACCCTGGGGGTTGCACAAGCTGGGGGTAGTGATCCCCGAACCTATACAACAACTTGGCGTTCCGAGAAGGCGAGGATTACCAAGGAACAAACTTCGATGTTCCTAGGGGTGGCCACCCTCGTCAAAATGACGTAGCCTCCAAAGTTGGGGGTAGTATTCTCTCCGAATCCGAGAAGGAGGCGACGCTACTAGTGACTACTCCCAGCAAGAATCTGAGACAGAAAGTACGGCGTCCACTGCCCCGTTCATCTCTCTCCATGTGAGGACAGTATACATGGCAGGGGACGATCACGAAGGCTCTAACGACTGACAATGCCTCGAGGCTCTTGAGGCCATGATGCAGACAGTGAGTTCATCAATGCAAGCCCTGATGCAAGCAATGCTAGAAATTAAAGCAAACATTGCTTCCCAACCAGTAAGGGCTTCTCGACAGGCAAGCTTGGACCCTGGGACCAACGTGGACTCCGACGCAACCACTCCTCCCATAAGCAGAAATTACCCTCTGCCTAGCTCATCTTCCCTTTTTGCCGGAGACGAAGACAGAGAGGTAATGAGGAAAGTCCGGGAACTTCGGTCTCGCCTAGATTCTATGAGATGCTAGAATTCACTGCGCTAGCCTGAGATACGACAACCATACCCCTACGAGTAGAGGGATGTTCCGTACTCGCCTAAGTACAAGCCCTTCAACTTGAACCCATTCGACGGGAAGACCTCCCCCCGTCAATACATAAGCTACTTTGAGAATGCAACAGGGCACCTACCTCGCAGTAACGCACTCCTCCTCAAGCTCTTTATGGGGACATTAACCGGGGTAGCATTCGACTAGTTTTGCATCTTACAAGATAACTGTATCTCGTCGTTTGACAACCTCAAAAGTCTTTTTCTCAAAAGATTTTATGACGGAGGAAGCGACATGACGATGTCCTCCCTAATGGATGTTACCTAAGGGGAAAGGGAATACGCCTAAAATTATATCGAGCATTTCCGACAAACAGCGCTGAGGTTACCCCCAGGCAATCCCGAGTAGACACTAATGGGCATGTGCCGTTGAAACTTACTTCCAGTAGTCAGCCTCTGGATGGGCGACGGTCAGTTTAACGACTGGACATCGTTCATCATAAGCGCAGTTAGCGCTGAGAAGAAGGTCAAGGACGCCTGGCTCTTGGGAATACAGATCCCTGTCATCGATGAAAGGGGAAAGTGTCCCAACAATAACAACATCGGTAACAGCAGCCGCGATGGAAAAGGAAAGCAGGCCTTGGTGGCCAACTTAACCGAGAAGCCCAAGCAAAAGTCGACTGAGGTTCCAAAGCCCAAGGAGATCTATTCCTTCGAAGATGATGACGTCATGCACATCTTCGACGTACTTATGAAGGGTGGTAAGCTTCGACTCCCCGACGTCAAAAGTCCTGTTGAGGCAGCCGGGAAGAATAATCCAAAATACTGCCATGACCATCGTTACATCCATTATACGACGCAGGACTGCTATATGATGAAGTGGTACATCAAACATCTTCTCGACACCAAGGCCCTCACCTTGGATATCGATAACAAGACGGTTGCCGCTAATATGGTATCGCTCCAGATCGACAACTTCCTGACTATAGAAGCCCCGGAAGGGGTAATTCCAATTCCCAGGGCAATGATGGAGGTCGTCAATCTTCAGCTATTTGTGACCAAACAGTCAGACTGATACCTCTTACCACGCCACATAGGGAGGTCATGTGGGTTTACCCCTATCTGGCTACGAAATTGATGCAGCAGACAACATCTTCTGCCACCAAGTCCAAGGGCAAGAAGTCCAAGTCTTGCTACACGGTTTCTCTCCCATCTGAGGAAGATACAGCAGGAATAACAAGGTCAGGCCAAGCATACCAAAGAGAGTACGACACCCCAGTAATGGTGTACTTTCCATATTCGCACCCACAACATCGGATCCGGGTGGGTCCATCCCAACTTCCAGCAGAGGACAAGTCTAAGTATAAAGATAACCGCTTCGACAGGCCGCTGCACAAATATTCAGCTTAGGGGCTGGAAAAGTCCTACAACTTTGACATCTTGGCCCAACTCGCCAACACTCCAGCAAAGTTGTCTCTATTCGAGCTTCTCCGACTCTCTAAAGATACTCGGGCTGCTCTTAGTGAGGCACTGCAAAATGCCGATACCTACTTGGCACAGGTCAAGCCGCCAGCTGAATATCTAGTTGCTTGCCCCCACTGCAATAATATCATAGAGGCAATGCCCAATATTACATTCGTGCAATATGACATGTTGCTAAAATCAACCGACATGACCGTCCTCTGTATTGCACAGGGTACGTTGGTGCCATCAAGGTGGACTGGATGCACATCAATCAGCATTATCCCGTGGAGTCTGCTTCAGACCTTGGGCATTTTGATGCATTGCCTGGAAGCTACCAATACTTCCATCATTGGCTTCAACGTAGGAAAGAGCTATAATCTGGGCAAGATTTGCCTAAAATGCCAGATCGACAACTTGAAAACAGAGGTCACTTATTATGTCATTGGCATAGATGTATCCTACAATGTCTTGCTCGGACGCCCATGGATACATGAACATATGATCGTGCCGTCGACCCTGAACCACTGCCTGAAGTGCGTTGACGAACATAATACATTCAAAACAAAGTTTGCTAATGTCGATCCGTTCAAAGGGATCAAAGCCTATTACTCTAATTAAATCCTCTACAAACAGGTCTACCAGGATAAAGGTGGCACTGACGTCGATGATGAGGCAGAGGCTGGGATAACACCAGAAGAGCCCCTGAGAGTCCGTCTAAAGGCACATTCTCCAAGGTGGAGTATTTTGGAGTAAGTTAGAGGACAAGACAAATTCAGTCGATAAGGAAACAAGACTCTGCAGGCGCGCATAAGCAGCTTTCACATCATCCTTAAACGAAGAGACCGGGGGAGAGATGGAGAAAGCCAAAAAGTCCCAGTCTTTTCGGCCCTTTCCAACTTGCTTACCGGTGAAATGAGTAGATAAAGTGGATTCTCTCTTTTGTAGTAGATGTTGAACCTGCTGCTCAGTGGGCGGGCACAGCAGCTTCATGGACCCCTTCCTTTATGTTGTTGCCAGCACTTTTCAGGGCCGAGACGGTTAGAAAAGGGTAGGCAAAGCCCGAATGCTGCCCTTGGCCTCGCTAGGGGTTAGGATTCATTCACTTGCATTTCTGCTAGCACTACAAAAAGCCCCAATACACAACCTCTCCCCCTATCGTAAAACTACACAGGAAGGCACCCGAACCTTTGGTTGTTTGCTTTCGTAGGACGAATCGACCTCCAAAGGAAGATTCGACACCATCCACCACGTCCAAACCTCTGGTCGTTCATCTTCACAGGCTGAGTCAACCTCCGAAGGATGTTCTGCCGCCTCCTACAATGTCCAAGCCTCTGCTAGTAAAGCTGCACAGGGAACCTCCAAAGTCGTCGCTCACACTAGTGGTAGATCTCGGGAAGGACGAGCTGGAGGAGTACATAGTCGCTCACGCAAATGTCCTTTTTTTGGACGATGTAATTCCTGAAGAAAAGATACCTTATTTTGTAAATAAAGGGCTATCTTTGAACTACTCTGTAGCTGCACACATAAGCACACTGTATTCCATGGAGCACGGTCTAGGCCTGTGCCTGCAGACACATGTGACTACTACCTATGCAGTAAACCAGGTCCTTCCTAGAGAAGGTTCCTACTTCACGGTTCCAACAAGGAGGAGGAGAGACAAATCCATCATCTTTGGTAGGGTTGAATACCCCCGGTCCTTCATCCCGGAGGAACAAGTGCCAGAACCCGATATCGACAAAATACAACTCTACCGGTTCACTGGTCAAGATAAATACCTCATCCAGAAGATGGGGTATGATCTTAAAAGCAACCGAGATCTGAATCATGGCAAAGGTCGACGACTGCTCGTATGCCTCACCGCTCCGACAGGTAAATTTGAGGATTACTACCATAAGACCAAGCATGGCTTAGGGTATGTTACACCTCCCATAACCCCCGAAGGTTCGGATGAAGAAGATGAGTTACACTCTCACTCTTCAGAGCCTTCCTCTTGGGACTCTGACGTCTGTATTGGGAATATGCTCAAGCAAACATTGTCTGCCAATATGGTGTCAACTGATCCTGAGGAAGACGACAAGGATCTATCGGAACTCTTTGAAGTAGAACCATGGGTCTAACGCCTAGACGCACAATAAAAGATGCAGTTCGAACAACGAGAACCTTCCACCGAGGATGATGTCGTACAAGTCAATCTGGACGATGAATCCTCCCCTAAACTTATCTTCATTAGCAAGAGTCTGACTGACTAGTATCAAAAATCCCTGCTACAGCTCATATGGGAATACATTGATGTCTTCGCCTGGAGCTAAGAAGATATACCGGGACTGGACCCACAAATTGTGGTCCACAAGCTCAATATATCGTCGAATGCTAAGCCTGTCAAGCAGCAGCAACGGCGGTTTCGGCTAGACATTATGAACGCCATCGAAGCTGAAGTCAACAAACTGATAGCTAGTGGCTTCGTTTGTGAAGAAAAGCACCCAGATTGGGTAGCCAACATAGTGTACGTCATCAAAAAGAATAAAAAGATCCAGATTTGCATTGACTTTCGTGATCTGAATGCAGCCTACCCTAAGGATGAGTTCCCCCTTCCGATCACAGACATAATGATCGCTATCACCTGTGGCTTCGAGCGTATGTCCTTCATGGACCGATTCTCAGGCTACAATCAAATCAAGATATTTTTTGAAGACGAGAAGCATACATTATTTCGAATGCTGATAGGAATATACTGCTACACAGTCATGCCCTTCGGTCTGAAGAACGCGGGTGTTACATACCAGCAAACTATGAGTACTATCTTTCAGAAGCATCTATGCAAGACGATCGAGTGTTACGTTGATGAAATTACCGTTAAGTGTCGCTTCAAAGATGATCACATCAGGGACTTCAAGATTGTGTTCGACCTCATGCATACGCACCAGCTCAAGATGAACCCTACCAAATATTTCTTAGGAGTCTCCAGAGACAAATTTTTGGATTTTATCCTAACTTCGAAGGGTATCCACGTAGACCCTAACAAGACCAAAGCGATCCTTGAAATGCGCCCACCTAATAACCTCAGAGAAATTCTTAGCCTTCAAGGAAGATTGGCCTATATCATGAGGTTTATATCAAACATATCTGGACGTTGTCGGTCGTTCACTTAGCTTATAAAGAAGGAAGTCTCCTTTGTCTGGAACGAAGAATGCCAACGCACTTTTGATGACATAAATGAGTACCTCATGAATCCCCCAGTATTGGTGGCCCTCGTGGTAGGAAGACCCTTCCTGCTATATGTGCAAGCAATGTATTACTACCACGGTATTGTGTTAGCCTAGACAAGTGACACAGGTCACGAGCAGCCCATCTACTATCTCAATAGGATGTTTGTCGGTGCAGAGCACAGGTACAACCCCATTGAGAAGGCATGCCTTACTCTAGTTTTCGCTATCCAGAAGACCCGGCATTATGTGACAGGATAAACCATCCACGTGATCTCGTGACTTAATCCCCTCAGGGTCCTCATGATAAAACCTGGAGTGCTCAACTCTCGCCTAGCAACATATGCAATACTACTGTCACCATAGGCAGATTTTTTTGCATCCCACCAGGTGCCAGAAACTTCAAAACTCTAAAAGGAGATCCCCGACGAAGTCCCAGACTCCAATATCGTGACAAATGTAGAAGCCGTTTGGCGAATATTCTTCGACGGTACTTCGAGAAAATGGCCCAAATACGATATCGTCGTTGGGGTCGTGATAGTGTTGGTCTCTCCATATGATCTGGTTATCAACCGCACCTACTCTCTCCCTGAGTCATGCTCCAATAATGTGGTAGAGTACAAAGCTTTCATTATTGGACTCCAACTCGCTAAACAAATGAGAGTTGACCACCTAAAAGCCTACGACGATTCCAAACTAATAATCAACCAAGTCCGAGGCAAGTACGAAGTCTAGAACAAGGACTTGATTCCCTACCACCAAGCCGCACTTGGATTAATCAGCACCTTTGAGGGGTTCTTCATAGAGAATATCCCTCGACTGCGAAATATTGAGGCAAATGCCCTAGCCGGACTCGCAGCCTCTCTAGCTATTCTGCTCAATACTCATGAACTGATCACCGTGATCGGTAGAAAGCTGGTATGCCCGAAGAATAAACTCTATCAGTGCCTGAGCTACTCAGCAAAGACGAGCTCTGATTCACAAGACTAGAGACTTCTATTTATTGACTGCGCAGTCTATGAAATTCTCCTCGAGAACCCAAAGGAAGCCACTTTGATCAGAAGATGTTCTCTCATGTTCTATTATGATACGGCTCCCAAAATATTATATCGTCGCTCCTATAACAATCTTCTGCTACGATGTCTATCGAATACAGAATCAAAGCAGGCTCTTCGTGAGGCTCTCGATGGAGTTTGTGGTGCCCATCAGCCATGGCCCAAGTGTAACTACAACTTTCCTAGAGAGGGGTATTTTTGTCACTTTGTATTAGTTATTATTTTTATATTTTTATTTCATAATGATTTGGTGTATATATATATATATATATATATATATATATATATATATATATATATAGTTGTAAGGTTAGATATTGACCTTTAGTTAAACTAATTCTTAGTGAACCTAAGTGAACCCAAATAGACTTGTCATGACCCATTAGTATGACCAATTAGTTTAGTCATGTTTGATTAATTAAATTAGAGAGAATGACTGAGAAACCCCTTTATTGAATATTAAAACTTCCACCAATTAAACCCCTTTTTATTGATAATCCTTCATGACTAATTAGAGGAGAATGACAAACTTATAAATAGATCAAACTCATCATGACAAAATCCTCCCCCTAGCATTCTTTCTTTCATTTTATTTCATTCCTCCACCACACCTTCTCCTTCTCTACTTTATCCTCTCCATCTCCTCAAGAGTGGAAAAGCCCTAATTTTCCAAATTTTATCCAATTCGGAAATTCCACCCTTACCACACAATTTTACCTTCAAAATTTCTTCCATGAAAAACTAGAGCTTGGAAGCACCAAGGAGGAGCACCATCAAGGAGGATTAGAGTCACTTTTACTTCCATACTTCTTCAAATTAGTGGAGATTCATTGAGATCCAACTCCTAATAGGTAAATCCCCCTCTTCCCCAATTTTTATGGTTAGGAACACCCCTTGGACCTATAGGAACCTTCCCATATGTGGAATCAACTCTTTATTGCTAGATCTAGGTGTTTGAAGCCTTCATTTTGATAGATCTAGGTTTTTTTCTTGTGGAATGATATTTTGGGCTCAATTTGGAGAAATTTTGAATTGTGTCCACCAAGTGTTCGACACGAGTCTCCAAAGGGACGTTTGTGTCCAATTTGAGTTTAGATTTTGTCTATGTGTCTAAAATTGGATACGTGGTGTCGTGTCAAGATATTTTATGATACACATGGTTAGATTTGGGTGTGTGCTAGTGTTCATGGAGTATTGGTGTTAGGTGCTAAGTTGAGTGTCCTATATGTATATATCTAAATATAGGCATACATGTATTGATATAAGAAAGTTCTGTGGGTGCTATGTTCAGTCTTGTGTGAGTGTCTATGGGAAAAAAATAGAGTGTGCAACAGTGCATAGAGGTTTTAGTATGGTTTAAGGATAGGTGTAAATGTGTATTAATGTAAAGTGTGTTGCTGTGTATGTGCACTTAGTGTACCGGTGCATAAGTACTGCACGTATTTGTGTATGATATATATCAATATGCGTGTATATCCTATATTTGATAGTTGGTATTGTAGTGTGGATCTTGGTATGTATTATGTGTAGATTTGGGGGTATTCGTGTGCATGAGCCAAGGAGGATAAGGAGAGTGGATGATCTGCAATAGAACAGTGGAAGGGGGTTCCCTGTGTATGGAAACAGCAGTACAGCACCCTGCACTTGGTAGAGCAGCAAGGTGGCAGCAAGAGGGGGTTTATAATTAGGATTTGCAGCAAGCAGGAAGGGGGTTCTGTGCAAGGAGTGTACTACAGCAGGAGTATTAGGGGATAGAGGCTCGGGCAAGGGGTTAGGTAAGGAAATGAGTTAGCAGCTGCAATAACATCAATAGGTACAAGGTGGAACAACAGTGGCACAACATAGAGTAACAACAATAACTGCAACAAATACAATAACTGCAAACCAAGCATGGGCACATCAATAACGCCATATAGCAACAACAATAGTAGTAAAGTGTAGGTGGTGGACTTGTGTGTGCTGTTAGTGTGATGGGTTGGTGATGATGTTGGTAGTGATGGTGTAGGCTGTGCTAAGAGGTAAGGGTGTAATTGAGTATCAAGTTGTAGCAGTGGAGGAGTTGGTATCAGGTTTAAGGACTGCGGGCATGAGCTTGGGCACATGATCAGTGAAAACATGTGTAAGTAGGAATATGAGTGTAGTGAGGATAAGGTGTGGGAGCTAGTATATGTGGGAGTTTTGGGTTTTAGTCTGAGAGTGGTGAGGTTGTGAAGTAAAGTATGTGAAGTGTCAGGTATTTATGAATAGGTAGTTCACTTAGATTGAGTATCATGCATGGTTGCATGTGGGTATTAGAGGACTAGTATTAGGGGGTACCTTGAAAGTGATTAAGGTAATGATGGAGTTTCAAGTTAAGGTAAATTAGGATACTAGTATAATTAAGTTATTATATGTTTTGAGTATGATTAAGATACTTGGATAATGGGATATTGAGTAGAGGTGTAGTATCATGGTTAAGATACCTTAGTGTGGTGTATGGGTAAGAGTGTTGGATAGAGAGTTAAGGTATGGGCTATTTTGGTATCAAGTGTTAGAAATAGAGTCTAGTTGGGCGTATCGGGATACCTTGGTACCATGACAAGATATCAAGGTAATAGTATATAGAGATAGTATTCTTACGAAACGACCTAGAAACTTAGTGAGAGCTTGGTATAACCTAGTACTAACTAGTACAACCTTGTAATAAACCTAGAAGCTAGGTATGAACCAAAAGCCAAGGTGAAAATCTAGTTTGACCTAGTTGACTAGTGTGACCTAGTCTGGACCTAGAAAATCATATTGTAGTTTATTTAAGCTTATTATTACTTCATTACACCAAATAATATAGAATTTCATATATACGTCAGTGTGACAACAGTTCGAACATTGCTCCACATCATTTGCTCTGTACCACAGGCGAGTACATTCTCTGATAGTTTCCATTATTTGATATTTATTATGATTCTGGTATATAGTATTGTTTTACCTGATTTTTTGACACTATGGTTACACATATTAGTATTATATGGATTCACTCTCTTGTGACACGTGCATCATACTTGTCTGGCCTCTACTTCAGGATGATTTACTGGTATTACATCATGACTCACTTACTGGCATCACTTACTTTATCTGGCTGGCCTCGTACTTGAATTGCATGTCGGGACTTGGATTCATTTATACTAGTCGGACGAGAAAATACTTGAGTAGACATGTAAACATTCCCAAAAGTCTGGAATCACCCCTTTCTAGTCTAATCTGGAATGATAGTAGTCACACACCTCACGTGCGATGAGCCGTATTACCCCATAGCCGTTTACATGTCAAAAGCGGTATTTCAAAACACACTGGTATAGTTATATTCTTGTTGGTTTTATATTATATACTTGTTGGACACACCATATCTGTCTCAGATTAGTTCTCATTTATTACAGTCTTTATTTACCATACTTTCTTGATTCACCATGCTTATCTTGTCTTGCTCGTAAATTAACTGTGACTGTATTTATTCTCTGACTCTTTTACTTTTCTTGCTCATCATGTATTACTTTCTATAACTATTTTATAGTCTTTGTCAATTAATTGGAACTGCTATTGGGTTGTACTTCGCTCTAATCCTGACTGGATAACATTTTTCAGAGGACCCGGAGGATTGGTGTCCGACCTATTACATACCTCCGGATATTGTTGGTACAACCACGGACCCCGTAGCTCAGGAGTGATTCCCGGGAGGTCTAGCCGGAATCACTAGTTATCCAAGTTAGTTTTTATTAGCATTCTGGTACCGAATTTGTCTCCAGCTTATATTTATGACTTGTTGTTTCTGTTGATGTTTAGACTATATATTTGTGTTAGACTTCTTTGATATTTTATCGTACTTTAGATTGTGATTGAGTATTCATCATTTTCATTATTATCATATTGTCCTCCTTCTTGGAGTTGAGATATAATTGATATGTTATACTTTATTGTATAAAATTGATAGTTAGTTAACCTATATAGCGTTTTACCACCGATGCTGCGGCGTAGGATGGACGTACCCACATACTCGTGCCCCTTTACCGGGTGCGGACCGTGACACATTTTTTTGGTGGCCCATGCAGGTCTGGCTTCATAATTTGTGCGATATTGTCGTAGTATAATGGCTTAGTTGTACTACTGCGAGCCTGTGATAGGATATATGATATATGAACTAGGATGAGAGAGAATACTCAATCATAAATTAGGATTCCTTGAGAGATTCCTGGGATGACCCTTGAAAATCTTATTTTAAATCTGTTTCCACTACTACTTTACCTTTGCCCTTGTACTTGTCCGTTGTTGAATTTGATTCTTGTATCGAGATGAATCTTATGGACTAAATTGAGCTATATTCTGATAACGTAAATGGATAAGAACAGTGAGAAAGGTAACCGTCTATTTTGGTTATGGAGCATAGAGTTTATCACAGCCATACTAGCTGACGTGACAGAAACGTAGAGACATAATTTTGGATGTACATATCTTAGTTATGGAACTTAGAGTTTCTCGCAGCTATACTAGTCGGTACAGCGAGGATTCTAGATAACATGATTATAGAGGTGCGTACCTTAGTTATGGACTCTATCGTTTATCGCAGCTATGCTAACTGGTGTGGCAAGGATTCTGGGTAACATAATTTCAGATAGACGTGTATGATTATCAGACTGTATCTTAAATTGGTTCTTAACATATCGTCGCTATCATTCAAACTTGTTATCATTGAGTTCTGTTCCATCATCCTACTAGCTCTGGGTAGAGATATCTTTAGTTCCTCTAGTTCAGTTTCATATAGAGCTTCACTTCATTAGTTCTTAAGGTCCCCTGCATAGTACAGAAGCTTGGTCACTTGTAGATAGGTTTGTGCTGAGTGGAGTATCATTATTGATTATCGGGAGTGTAGCTTGTGAGCCCGAGAGTGGTTTCTGGATAGGTATGCGAGCATTAGTTATTAGTGTATGAGCCTATAAATAACGCATAGTATAGTATCCTTGTAACAATATTTCTAAGATAGGTGTCAGATTATAGTTAGTAGCTAATATCCTAGAGTGATAAGTGCATGTGTCTAGTATAACTATCAAGTTAGTGTCTATGTAGCAATGGTACCTAGAGTAAGCAAAAGATCAGAGTGTACCAAGTTTAAGATGAGTATTAATGAATATCTTGAGAGTGACTGTATTAGTTAGTGTACCAGAGTAATACTGATGTAGAGTATGTTTTGGAAAGTAGGAGTGCAAGTGTTTAAGGCAGTGAAAGAGGTGGAGTTAGGCCACCTGTGGCACCATAAATTGCACAGCATCCGCAGAGGGAGCCACCCCAGCAGGACGGGGCATTTGCAATAACGGTCGAGGATATCGATGCTAGAGGTGATGGGTTAGCAAGATATGTTCTTTCTTCCTGTCATTTTCCCATCTATTTGATTTAATTACTTTCTTAGACCTTATAGTTTCTTGTGTTTTATAGTTAGTGTAGTTAGTAGCATACCCTGATCGAGACTGCAACATCATGACAGACATAGACCATAACCTTACATGTGACAATGATTAGTGATTTCTTTAATTACATGCTTATATGATTTATGTTGGATTGGGGGTTTGACCTAGAAGAGGTACGACCATAATTAATTTTCAAGGACAAATTTTTTCTAAGGGGGGTAGGATTGTAACTACAACTTTCTTGGAGAGGAATATTTTTGTCACTTTGTATTAGTTATTATTTTTATATTTTTATTTCATAATGATTTGGTATTATATATATATATATATATATATATATATATATATATATATATATATATATATATATATATATATATATATATATATATATATATATAGTTGTAAGGTTAGATATTGACCTTTAGTTAGACTAATGCTTAGTGAACCTAAGTGAACCCAAATAGACTTGTCATGACCCATTAGTGTGACCAATTAGTTTAGTCATGGTTGATTAATTAAATTAGAGAGAATGACTAAGAAACCCCTTTATTGAATATTAAAACTTCCACCTTAAACCCCTTTTTAGTGCTAATCCTTCATGACTAATTAGAGGAGAATGGCAAACTTGTAAATATATCAAATCCATCATGACAAAATCCTCCCCCAAGCCTTCTTTATTTTATTTTATTTTATTCTTCCACCACTCCTTCTCCTTCTATACTTCATCCTCTCCATCTCCTCAAGAGTGGAAAAACCCTAATTTTTTAAATTACATCCAATTCTAAAATTCTACCCTTACCATACAATTTTATCTTCAAAACTTCTTCCATGAAGAGCTAGAGCTTGGAAGCACCAAGGAGGACCAAGAGGAGCACCATCAAGGAGGATGTGTCACTTCTACTTTCATACTTCTCCAAATTCGTAGAGATTCATTGAGATCCAACTCCCAATAGGTAAATCTCCCTCTTCCCCATTTTTTATGGTTAGGAACACCCCTTGGAACTATAGGAACCTTCCCATAGGTGGAATCGACTCTCAATTGCTAGATCTAGGTATTTGAAGCCTTCATTTTGATAGATCTAGGTTTTCTTCTTGTGGAATGATATTTTGGGCTCAATTTGAAAATTTTTCGAATTGTGTCCACCAAGTGTCACGTTCCAGTCCCAAAATACGTAGGACCAGGAATACGTGACACGCCAGCTACACATTCGACCAGACTCTGATCTGACTCGAATACGTATAAGCTGTATAATATAAAGGGCACTATCTAGATATTCCATAAATGTAAACCTCTATGTCTCAATCCATAATGTACAGAAGTATACAAGAAAGAGCTATATGTGCTAAAGTCGGCCGCCCAATAACACACTAACTCGAATAGACTCAAGAAGAAGTATGAGTCTATAAAACTAGGCTGCAATAGCAGATGAATAATCACTGTAAAATAACCATAATGCCGATAGGAATGATGTGAGTACCTGGTACAATGCCCACAAGACACACAACTCCATCGGCATCTCCAAATGCTCCACAATCGTCTATGCTGCAAAACTGGCAGGGAACCAGGTTCTCAGAGGGACGTAACAAGGTACAAAAATACAGCATGCCAAGTAAACAGAAAGTACAAGTGCAACAACAGGGTACTCTATCATAACCAAATAAGTGTGACACAGTTTAAAGACAATGTTCAACGTGTGGGCTATCCAAAATAAAATCGTAGCTCCGGACACGGAAACACACGGATACCGCAGCTCCGGGCAAAGAGTCACACGGGTGATACCACTACACTAGATACATGATCACTACATAGATACTATATACATATATAAGCGCGCGCAGAGGAGCCCAAACGTCTAGTAACTGTCTTCTCCTTCCCAAGCGGTCAACGATTGTGCCCTGAACCTGAACCTCTATCTATAGTCTTGACACACAGAAATAGCTCAACAGATGCGACCCTAAGGTCGTCCCAGTCTCTGGTCATGATGTCAGTATCAGGATGCAGTAATCTGGCACGATCACAGTGTATGAGTGTGTCCTGGGGTATCGATATACTCAGGTACGTACATCGAGGTGCTACGAAGCATCTAACAATTATTCTAATACGTTACGACAATGTCTACACCCGGTTATGATCCGGACGCGAAGTATCGAACGTCAACATAAGTATGTGCACAATGTACATAAAGAGCAATAAATATTTGTAATATGAAATATAGGGTGGCAAGGTACACTTGCCTGCGTGCGGCTGCTGATGACGGGGTCCCGGTACCGCGTCCAAGCCCTCAGGTCCCGCATTACCTAGAGATGAGATACAAACCGATAATTAATAATCTATTCCACGACAGACAGGGATGCGACACACATCTACACCTTAACTCAGTCTCAGCTACGACTCATAGGGACAAGACACTAGGGGGTTTGACCACAGTTGACTATCGGTATGATAGTCAAAACATCTAGTCATCAGTACCACATCATCCAGCCATCCTTAAAACATAATTAATGATTATTAACCCTTTATTTCATTCACAAAGTACTACTCTAATTTAACCCATCATTAATTTTTAGTCCCCAAATTACCGATAAATGGTTTTATACTTCTCACTAGTTCACAATCAAACACGTGCTCCTTAGTGTTCCTCAATGTTCAAAATATTAGAATCTTAATTCTCAATAATTTAATCTTCATTAATTGATATAGCATCCTTTCCATGATGTGTAGTACTCATAACATCTCGTCAAAATCAAATTCCAAACCTCCCTGCAAATTATTTAAATTTATTTAAATTTATGTAAACATAAACCCTAACCTACATTTAACCCTATTCTCAAGTCATTATAATCAATAAACTTTAATCATCATTAGCCTTAATCAACATTAACCTTAATCACATAGTTCAAGTACTACACTACACTAACCATATATATATACCAATATTATATAACCATTAAACCCTAACAAACTATATATATAAAGAACATAGAGAGGGAGAGGGAGTATTTCACCTTGGCGAGGGGGCTACTGGCCGGAGAACTACCTCTGGCCGGAGGGGAGAAATGGGGATGGCTGGTAGTGGTGGTGGTAGTGGTCTCGCGGTGGTGGTAGTGGTCTCGTGGTGGTGATGGTAGTGGCAGGGAGCTTGTGGTGGTGGTGATGGTGATGATGATGGGATCTAATGGTGGTGATGGTGATGACAGGGAGGCTGGGGGTGGTCCGGAGCCGCTGCGGGGGGTTCAGTCGGCCGGACGGGGTGGAGCTGCACCGGCCGGACAGGGGGAGAAACTGCACAGCCGGAGCGGTCAGCTCGAACTGGCCGGAGAGGTCGGCTCGAGCTGCTGATATCCGTCGGTCGGCGTCGGGTGCACAGCCGGATTGGTTCGGTCGGAGCGGGGGAGAACTGTGTGGGAGATGCGGTTGCATAGCCGGCCGGACGGGGGAGAGTGTGGGCTCGAGCGGCAGAGTCGAGGTCAGCCGCCGGACGGGGGACACTGTGCACAGCCGGAGTCGGGGGCTGCACTGGCCGGACCAAGTCAGCCGGCCGGAAGAAGAAAGGAAGAAGAAGAAATAAAGAAGAAGAATAAAACGTATGGGAAAATATTATGGAGGAGGGAGGAGAGAGAGAGAGAGGGGTTTTTTTCAATACCTAGGGATTAGGGCCGGCTTTGGGAGTTGTGAGGGTGAGGGTGATGTTTTATAGGGAGGTGTGTGAGGGATGTGTGGTGGGGATGTTCCCATTTAAATTGGAGGGCTAGGATTTAACATGAAGACTTGGTTTCTTCATGCAAAGGAAGGGGGAGGGAAATGTTGACTACGATCAACAATTGGTAACCTCTCCATTTGGTCTTGGCCAATGAGGTGAGGACACCTAAAATCAATAAATTGTAACTAAGCCCCTTAAATTCGAGAAATTGCACGAACACATAAAATAATGCAAAAATTATGGAGAAAATTATGTTTGGTGATTTGCATGGTGAGGGGGTATTGTGTGTATGTCATGGGTTTAATTAAATGGGCATTGGGATTAATTGGGGATTAAAATAGGATTAGACAAATTGGTATCCCCGATTTAAATAGAATTAAAGTGTCCCCCGCTTTTAAATTAAATGGGGGTACTTAGGATCAAAATTTGGAAATGACACAAAGGTCAAAAATAGTGGGGGCTTGGAGTCAGTCTTGGACCCTTTAGTTGGTCCGGCTTAACGGGTTAAGTTGGTATCTCAAAATTGAGGGTAACGACACAGGTGTCCGACATTGAATTAAATATGGATTTTAGGATACGGGAACTTGTGCAATTAATTTAGGGCACAACAGATTTGATTTTTGTGTGACAGAAAAGTCTAGTGCCTAAATTGGCGAGTCAAGTCAGAAGTACAATAGTCCGATGGAATTCATGGGCTAATAATAGGCTCCGAATAATAAAACAATGATAGGGCGCGCCAAGGGTTTAATTAAATAAAATCACAGACAACACTACTCTAAACCTCAACATCTGCTGCTAATCCAAAATTTTCCAAATCTAAACCTGACTATCTATAGAATTAATCGAGGGGATTTACATTCTTTCCAACTTAGAAAAATTTTGTCCCCAAAATTCTAAGTAAAGCACGATAATAGCTAAGAGAATTTAAAAACAACTAGTAATCAAATGCCGTACGTAAATTCGTACATTGCTCCTCAAATAAGTACGAAAACCACTGTCGAATAGAATCCTCGCGCTCCCAAGTAGACTCGCTTGGTGAATGGTGCTTCCATGCCACTCTGACCAGTCGAATAGTTTGCCCTCTCAAAGATCTCAACTGGTTGCTCTACGTAAGATAGACTGGGCCCAACTATAATCTCCGAATGATCAAGCACGTGGCTAGGGTCTGCGACATATCTTTTTAGCTGCGATACATGAAATACGTCATGTACTCCCTCTAATGCTGGAGGCAATGCAAGACGGTAAGCCACTTCGCCAACTCGTTCCAAGATGTCAAAAGGCCCGATGTACCTCGGACTCAGCTTGCCTCTGCCTCCGAATCTGATGGTACCCCGAGTAGGCGATATCCTCAAAAATACGTGGTTACCTTCCTTGAACTCCAAAGGTCTGCGATGCACATCTGCCCAATATTTTTGTCTGTCCTGTGCTGCACGCAGGTGGCTCTGAATCTGCTTGACTTTCTCCACTGTCTGTGTCACCATCTCTGGACCAAGTATCTGATGCTCTCCCATGTCACTCTAACATATTGGTGACCTACATTTCCTGCCATATAGTGCCTCATAAGGTGCCATCGGTATGCTAGCCTGGCAGCTGTTATTGTAGGAGAATTCCACCAAGTGTAGATGGTCCTTCCAAGATCCTCCAAAATCAATCATACATGCTCTCAATATATCCTCTAATATCTGTATCGTGTGCTCTGACTGGCCATCAGTCTGTGGATGATATGTAGTGCTGAACTTGAGATGAGTTCCTAGGCTCTCCTGTATACTCTGCCAAAAATGCGACGTGAATCGGGAATCACGATATGATACGATGCTGACAGGCACTCCATGTAATCGTACTATCTGCCCCATATACATGTCTGCTAAAATCTCCGTGGACTGCCCAACTCTGAAGGGCAAGAATTTTGCAGACTTAGTGAGTCTGTCTATGACAACCCAAACTGTATCCTTCCCGCTAGGACTCTGCGGGAATCCTGTGACGAAGTCCATGGTAATGTGTTCCCACTTCCACTCGGGAATGGAAAGCGGCTACAATAATCCTGCAGTCCTCTGATGTTTAGCCTTGACTTGCTGACAAACTAAACATTTCGCCACGAATATTACAATTTCTCTCTTCATCCCATACCACCAGAAATATTGTCTCAAGTCGCGGTACATCTTCGTACCCCCGGGATAAATGAAATAAATCGAGCTATGTGCCTCGGTCATCAACTCTTGGCATAGCTCGCCACTCGGAACATATAGGCGGTCTCCACACCTCAACATTCCGTCTTCATGAATCCTGAGTCCCGTCTGCATGTCGGCCTCTGTCCTCTCTCGTAGACGTCAAAATCTCGTATCTGTAGGCAGGGCTGCCCTGATCCTCTCAATCAGTGTAGACTGAACCTCGAGACTGGCCATCTGTCCATCCATGCCTGGCAATATAATCTCAATCCTAAGCTCCTGGAGGTCCTCTAGCAATTACCGCTGAGTCGTCAAAAAGTATGCCATGGGCTTCCTGCTTAAGGTATCTGCTACGACATTCGCCTTGCCAGGGTGGTACTGCAACTCAATGTCATAATCTGTCATCAACTCTAGCCAGCGCCTCTGCCTCATATTGAGCTCCTTCTGCGTGTAGACGTACTTCAGGCTTTTATGATCTGTGTAAATCTTAATACGCTCACCATAAAGGTAATGTCTCTATAGCTTTAGTGCAAATATCACTGCAGCTAGCTCCAAGTCGTGCGTCGGATAGTTCTTCTCATGAACTCTCAGCTGTCTCGATGCATAGGCTATCACCTTGCTGTGTTGCATCAATACACATCCTAATCCGCTCCCAGACACATCACTGTATACTACAAATCCTCCTGATCCTGAAGGTAGTATCAAAATCGGTGCTGATGTCGGACGCTTCTTCAGCTCAACGAAAGCCGCCTAACACTCGTCGGTCCAGATAAACTCCTCGCCCTTACGCATCAGTCGCGTCATAGGTTCAGCTATCCTCGAGAAGTTTTCCACGAACCCCCGATAATATCCGGCAAGTCCGAGGAAACTCTTAACCTCTGTAACTGATGTAGGGGTAGGCCATGTCTCAATTGTAGCTATCTTCTCTGGGTCAACTGCTAGTCCATCTCCGGTGATTATGTGCCCCAAAAATGGTACTCTATCCAGGCAGAACTCATATTTGCTGAGCTTGGCGTACAGCCTCTCATGTCTCGGCGTCTCCAACACTATCCTGAGATGCCTCTCATGCTCCTCATGGCTCTTGGAATATACCAAGATATCGTCGACAAATACCACTATGAACTTATCTAGGTACTGGTGGAAGACATTGTTCATCAAACACATAAATACTGCTGGCACGTTGGTTAAACCAAACGGTATGACTAAAAACTCATAGTGGCCATACTTCGTCCGAAGGCCGTCTTCTGGATGTCCTCTCTCCGTACCTTGATCTGATGATAATCGAATCTGAGATCGATCTTCGAGAATACACATGCACCACTAAGCTGATCAAATAAATCATCGATGTGCGGCAGTGGATACTTGTTCTTTATTGTTACAGCATTTAGCGTCCTGTAATCGATACACAAGCGTTCCGTCCCGTCCTTCTTCGGTACAAACAGAATGGGTGCTCCCCATGGAGATACACTAGCCCGTATGAAACCCTTATCTAAGAGATCATCTACTTGGACTTTCAGCTCAACCAACTCCTTCGGTGCTAGTCTGTAAACGGGAGAAGTAACTGGCTCGGCTCCTGGAGTCAACTCTATAGTGAACTTAATCTCTCCGTCAGGTGGCAGGCCTGGAAGGTTATCTAGAATCACATCCTCAAACTCTGATATAATACGGGGGTACACTAGTTCACCTTCTGCAATGCGTGCCTCTAAGGTAGATGGACACCATGCTCTCGGGCTCCCTGAAGTAACTCAAACTCAGGGTAATATGGTGGTCATAAATAATGTAATCACGTCGACACTCTAGCGTCGCATGGTATTGGCTCCACCAATCCAATTGTCATAGTCTGGACTAATTCTCTTACTAATTTCTCCCGTTCTGTTTTCGATATCAATCCTCAAAAGAAAAAAAATTTCTTGCCTAATATATAATTTCTCTTCTCCTCAAGGTTTTCCCTAAAATTTTATTCCTCGAATTTCTTCTTTTCGTTAGTTATCTCTCCAAATCACATAGTACAATAATGGTATCACTCAAGCACATACTAGAATTCCTGGAATCAGATCATTATCTTCCAAGTGAGAGCCTAAAATTTTATCTTCTCTAGTCCATAATATCATTCCTGGTATTGCTATCATGTACAACCACTAGTTTCCAGCATCGGTATATGCATATCCTTAAATTATTCTAGGTCTTGATCAACCATCTTTCCAGCTCCTCGTACTTCCAAGATCATTGCTATCTCAAGTACGAATAGGGTACTACTGGCTCCAATTCTCTTGCTACCCTTCCATACTAGTTCTAGGATCCAAAAGAACCTATCAGCCTACCCTACTGAGGGTAACAATCTTCTCAGAGATTATTGCACATATCACGTCTTTAGCTGTCTGAACTGCGATCTTCTTCTGGAGGAAACCATCAGGCGCAAGCGTCCGTCTTCCCGAATAATAAGGGATGAGAAACAATGATAACGATATCGACAGAAATTGAACGAGTACAAATTGGAAGTCCAAGGGCGATAATCACATACAAAGTGAGTTTTTAAAATCGATTATGGATTGAGATCCTATTCAACAATCATAATATCCATTCTTAATTTGCAGGCTCGCTTGGCACAGTCAGGTGACCAAGATGATTTAAATCTGACCTGCATGGGCTACCACAAAAATATGTCACGCCCCAGTTCCAAAATATATAGGACCATGAATATGTGACACGCCAGCTACGCATTCGACCAGACTCTGGTCTGACTCGAATACGTATAAGTTGTATAATATAAAGGGCACTATCTAGATATCCCATAAATATAAACCTCTATGTCTCAATACACAATTTATAAAAGTATATAAGAAAGAGCTATATGTGCTAAAGTCGGCTGCCCAATAACACACTAACTCGAATAGACTCAAGAAGAAGTATGAGTCTATAAAAACTAGGCTACAATAGCAGATGAATAATTACTGTAAAATAACCATAATGCCGGTAGAAATGATGTGAGTACCTGGTACAATGCCCGCAAGACACGCAACTCCATCGGCAACTCCAAATGCTCTACAATCGTCTATGCTGCAAAACTGTCAGGGAACCAGGCCCTCAGAGGGACGTAACAAGGTACAAAAACATAGCATGCCAAGTAAACAAAAATTATAAGTGCAACAACAGGGTACTCTATCATAACCAAACAAGTATGACACAGTTTAAAGACAATGTTCGACGCGTGGGCTATCCAAAATAAAACCGTAGCTCCGGACACGAAAACACACAGGACGTACCGCAGCTCCGGGCAAAGAGTCACACGGGTGATACCACTACACTAGATACATGATCACTACATAGATACTACATATATATATAAGCGCGTGCAGAGGAGCCCAAACGTCTAGTAACTGTCTTCCCCTTCCCAAGCGGTCAACGATTGTGCGCTGAACCTGAACCTCTATCTACAGTCTCGACACACAAAAATAGTTCAACAGACGCTACTCTAAGGTCGTCGCAGTCTCTGGTCATGATGTCAGTATTAGGATGCAAGAATCTGGCACGATCATAGTGTATGAGTGTGTCCTGAGGTGTCGATATACTCAAGTACGTACATCGAGGTGCTACGAAGCATCTAACAATTATTCTAATACGTAATGACAATGTCTACACCCGGTTGTGATCCAGACACGAAGTATCGAACGTCAACATAAGTATGTGCACAATGTACATAAAGAGCAACAAATATCTATAATCTGAAATACAGGGTGGCAAGGTACACTTGCCTGCGTGCGGCTGCTGATGATGGGGTCCCGATACCGCGTCCAAAGCCTCAGGTCCCGCAGTACCTAGAGATGAGATACAAATCGATAATCAATAATCTATTCCACGACAGACAGGGATGCAACACACATCTACACCTAAACTCAGTCTCAGCTACGACTCATAGGGACAAGACACTGGGGGGGTTTGACTATAGTTGACTATCGTTACGATAGTCAAAACATCTAGTCACCAGTACCACATCATCAAGCCATCCTCAAAACACAATTAATGATTATTAACCCTTCGTTTTATTCACGAAGTACTACTCTAATTTAATCCATCATTAATTTTTAGTCCCCAAATTATCGATAAATGGTTTTATACTTCTCACTAGTTCACAATCAAACACGTGCTCCTCAGTGTTCCTCAATGTTCAAAATATCAGAATCTTAATTCTCAATAATTTAATCTTCATTAATTGATATAGCATCCTTTTCACCATGTGTAGTATTCATAATATCTCGTCAAAATCAAATTCCAAACCTCCATGCAAATTATTTAAATTTATTTTAATTTATGTAAACATAAACCCTAACCTACATTTAACCCTATTCTCAAGTCATTAGAATCAATATTAACTTTAATCATCATTAGCCTTAATCAACATTAACCTTAATTACATAGTTCAAGTACTACACTACACTACACTAACCATATATATATACCAATATTATATAACTATTAAACCCTAACAAACTATATATATAAAGAACATATAGAGGGGGAGGGAGTATTTCACCTTGGCGTGGGGGCTGCTGGCCGGAGAACTACCTCTGGCCGAAGGGGAGAAACGGGGATGGTTGGGAGTGGTGGTGGTAGTGGTCTCGCGGTGGTGATGGTGGTGGCAGGGAGCTTGTGGTGGTGGTGATGGTGATGATGATGGGATCTAATGATGGTGATGGTGATGACAGGGAGGCTGGGGGTGGTCCGGAGCCGCTGCGGGGGGTTCAGTCGGCCGGACGGGGTGGAGATGCACCGACTGGACAGGGGGAGAAACTGTACAGCCAGAGCGGTCGGCTTGAACTGGACGGAGCGGTCGGCTTGAGCTGCTGATGTCCGTCGGTCGGCGTCGGGTGCACAGCCGGATTGGTTCGGTCAGAGCGGGGGAGAACTGTGTGGGCGATGCGGTTGCACAGCCGGCCGGACGGGGGAGAGTATGGGCTCGAGCGACGGAGTCGAGGTCAGCCGCCAGACGGGGGACACTATGCACAGCCGGAGTCGGGGGCTGCACTGGCCGGACCAAGTCAGCCGGCCGGAAGAAGAAATGAAGAAGAAGAATAAAACGTATGGGAAAATATTATAGAGGAGGGAGGAGAGAGAGAGAGGGGGGTTTTTAATACCTAGGGATTAGGGCCGGCTTTGGGAGTTGTGAGGGTGAGGATAATATTTTATAGGGAGATGTGTGAGGGATGTGTGGTGGGGATGTTCCCATTTAAATTGGAGGGCTAGGATTTAACATGAAGACTTGGTTTCTTCATGCAAAGGAAGGAGGAGAGAAATATTGACTACGGTCAACAATTGGTAACCTCTCCATTTGGTCTTGGCCAATGAGGTGAGGACACCTAAAATCAATAAATTATAACTAAGCCCCTTAAATTTGAAAATTTGTACGAACACATAAAATGATGCAAAAATTATGGAGAAAATTATGTTTGGTGATTTGCATGGTGAGGGGGTATTGTGTGTGTGGCATGGGTTTAATTAAATGGGCATTGGGATTAATTGGGGATTAAAATATGATTAGATAAAATTGGTATCCCCGATTTAAATAGAATTAAAGTGTCTCGCACTTTTAAATTAAATGGGGGCACTTGGGGTCAAAATTTGGAAATAACACAAAGGTCAAAAATGGTGGAAGCTTGGAGTCAGTCTTGGACCCTTTAGTTGGTCCGGCTCAACGGGTTAAGTTGGTATCTCAAAATTGAGGGTAACGACACAGGTGTCCGACACAGAATTAAATATGGATTTTAGGATACGGGAAGTTGTACAATTAATTTAGGGAACAACAGATTTGATTTTTGTGTAACGGAAAAGTCCAGTGCCTAAATTGGCGAGTCAAGTCAGAAGTACAATAGTCCGATAGAATTCTTGGGCTGATAATGGGCTCTGAATAATTAAACAATGATAGGGCGCACCAAGGGTTTAATTAAATAAAATCACAGACAACACTACTCTAAACCTCAACATCTACTGCTAATCCAAAATTTTTTAAATCCAAACCTGACTATCTATATAATTAATCGAGGGGGTTTATACCAAGTTTTCGACACGAGTCTCCAAAGGGACGTTTGTGTCCTATTTGAGTTTGAGATTTTGTCTATGTGTCCAAAATTGGATATGTGGTGTCGTGTCATAATATTTCATGATACACATGGTTAGATTTAGGTGTGTGCTAGTGTTTAGGGAGTATTGGTGTTAGGTGCTAAGTTGAGTGTCCTATATGTATATATCTAAATTTAGGCATACATGTATTGATATAAGGAAATTCTGTGGGTGCTATGTTCAGTCTTGTGTGAGTGTTTATGGGAAGAAATAGAGTGTGAAACAGTGCAGATAGGTTTCATTATGGTTTAAGGATAGGTGTATATGTGTATTAGTGTATAATGTGTTGCTGTGTATGTGCACTTAGTGTACCAGTGAATCAGTAGTGCATGTGTTTGTGTATGATATGTATCAGTAAGTGTGTGTATCCTATATTTGACAGTTGGTGTCATAGTGTGGATCTTGGTGTGTATTATGTATAGATTTGGGGGTGTTCGTGTGCATGAGCCAAGGAGGATAAGGAGAGTGGCTGATCTGCAATAGAATAATGGAAGGGGGGTCCCTGTGTATGGAAACAACAGTGCAGCACCCTGCACTTGGTAGAGCATCAAGGTGGCAGTAAGAGGGGGTGGATAATTAGGATTTGCAGCAAGCAGGAAGGGGGTTCTGTGTAAGGAATGTACTACATCAGGAGTATTAGGGGATAAAGGCTCGGGAAATGGGTTAGGTAAGGAAATGAGTTAGCAACTGCAATAACAACAATAGGTACAAGGTGGAACAACAGTGGAACAACATAGAGTAACAACAACAACTGCAACAAATACAGTAACTGCAAACCAAGCATGGACACATTAATAATGTAATATAGCAGCAACAGTAGCAGTAGAGTGCAGGTGGTGGACTTGTGTGAGATGTTAGTGTGATGGGTTGGTGATGATGTTGGTAGTGATGGTGTAGGCTGTGCTCAGAGGTAAGGGTGTAATTGAGTATCAAGTTGTAGCAGTGGAAGAGTTGGTATCGGGTTTAAGGACTGCGTACATGATCTTGGGCACATGATCAGTGCACACATGTGCAAGTAGGAGTGTGAGTGTAGTGAGGATAAGGTGTGGGAGCTAGTGTATGTGGGGTTTTTGGGTTTTAGTCTGAGAGTGGTGGGGTTGTCAAGTGATGTATGTGAGTGTCAGGTATTAGTGAATAGGTAGTTCACTTAGATTGAGTATCATGCCTGGTTGCATGTGGGTATTAGAGGACTAGTATTATGGGGTACCTTGAAAGTGATTAAGGTAATGATGGAGTTTCAAGTTAAGGTAAATTAGGATACTAGTATAACTAAGTTATTATATGTTTTGAGTAGGATTGAGATATTTGGATAATGGGATACGGGGTAGAGGTGTAGTATCATGGTTAAGATACCTTAGTGTGGTGTGTGGGTAAGTGTGTTGGATAGAGAGTTAAGGTATGGGGTATCTTGGTATCAAGTGTTAGAAATATAGTCTAGTTGGGAGTATCGGTATACCTTGGTACCATGACAAGATATCAAGGTATTGGGATGGGTTGAGTATCAAGGTATCATGAGTTGAGGTATTGGCTAGGTAATAGAGTATAAGCTAAGGTATTACTAGATAATACTATATAGGTCTATATATAAAGGTATGGTGTAATATATCTAATATACTTATTGTTAAAATTAGTTGATAATTTTATTGATTGTCTCATTGGCATTATATAGCCTTACAGTCATTAATACAATGATCTCAATCATTATGACAATAATCTCATAATAGAATATCCTGTGACATATTCTGGCATCCCAAATATGTCCTCAGGATATTCCCATGTGCTTATACTATACTTAAATATGACACCCAACATACCATATCAACACTCCCCCTCAAGATGGGTGAAAGATATTCACTAAGCCCATCTTGTCACATCCTCTAATCATGCTCACTGAGGCGAGTCCCTTGGTTAGTCCATCTGCTACTTGATCCCTGGTTGGAACATGGCCAAGCTCCAGTAATCCTCTATCCAACTTCTCTTTGATGAAGAATCTATCAATCTCGATGTGTTTGGTCCTGTCATGCTGTACTGGATTATTGGCGATACTAATAGCTGACTGATTGTCATACCACAGCTTTATCTTGGCTCCTTGATCCAGCTTCAGCTCCACCAGCATATTCTTCAACCATAGCAGCTCTGCAACTCCCAAGGCCATAGCTCTGTACTCTGCTTCAGCTGTCGATCTAGCCACCACAGACTGCTTCTTACTCCTCCAGGAGACCAAGTTACCTCCTACAAATATGCAATATCCCGAGGTAGACCTCCTGTCATCAGCACAACTAGCCCAGTCAGAATCACAGTAGCCCTCGATGCTCACGTGATTGTTCTTCCTGAATATTAGTCCCTTCCCGGGAGCACCTTTCAAGTACCTCAGAATCTGGTACGCTGCATCCATATGATCCTTCCTTGGGTCATGCATTGTCACGCCCTAGTCCCAAAATACCGAGGGACTGGACGCGTGATAATGGCCAGCAGCATGCACCGATGGACAAACCCAATTTAATGGATCCATCAGGCATACTTAAGCTGTATTACATCAGTCAGGGTTTTACTATTCTCATCCACAGAATAAAGATAGCAACATCAGCAAAAATAAACCACAACATCCAGTTACAAGTATTGAAAGAAATCGGGAAACCACCCGATAATAAGTCTGTTTACACAAGTTCAATTAACAGGAAAATAAAGAGTTTAATGAAACAGCAAATAAAGTCTATTTGCCATAAGACTGTGCATGGCAAAGCAATTGTTCAGGAGAAGTCTTCAGCGATCACCTCGTCGTCAGGTTCAGGTACTGCTCCGAGTAGTGCTCCTATTCCGTACACCTCTGGGTAGATCTCGTCTGCTAAATCTGGGGACATAATCCATTCCAGGTCCTCAGGGGACATAGCAAGGTACAGAAAACACAAGCCAAATATAATGCAGTGCAGAAATAAAGGAATAACAGGGTAATTAATTAAACCAGCTAAGTGATCATACAAGTTGAGAGTTATTAATCATACTTCAGGCTGAGACTACTACAGGATCAGTGACAAGAAACCATAGCAGTGTTTTTCTCGAAGGGCCAGTACAGGTGCCAAAGCTCTGTGTCAGAGACTAGGACACTTCCAGATAACCATATATATATAATATAATCAGCCTTGATATGGTAATACTCTCCCCACCCAATGTAATCTCACGTCACAGTTCTCAATGTTCATGTTACGCAAGATTAGAACTAATGCAGTCAGTCATGTTCAAAGAAAAATAAAGCTTAAGTCATGAAATCTATATCCTATACAAAACCTTCTTGAATAATCAGGAAGATTCTATATCATGCTTTGTGTCAGGTGTCCTGGATATAAAGTACTTGATAGGGCAATTACAACAGTCACAGAAATTAAAGCAAGAAAATAAAAATGAATCAATAACTGCAATTTATGGCAAGGTACACTTGCCTGGGTTTCCTGTTCCAATTGTAGCTCGAGCTTCAGCTGGATTTCCAAGCAGTACTCCGGTTGCTGAAACAAACATCACCAATAGATCCAGAAAATATTAATCAGCTAGGATTGCCTGTCCTTGAGTCCAATTTGGAGACAAGGGCAAAAACATTATTTTCGGGTCAAGGCGGGGTCCAGATGTGGGCCGCTTTGCACCGAAAAATGCGTCAGGGTCAAAGGTCTCAAAAATAGTCCAACTTAGTGTCAACAGGTCATGAACGATGATACGAACCCAACGGAACTTCCAGAATTGGATTCCGATGAGCCATTCTCAAAATCGCCCGTCGGGTGGAGCTTGTGGGGCCCACGACACGCGATTTTTCCAACGTTCTCAGAATCGAACCAAACTTGACCGACAGGACCAGCGTATTGCTACGAGTCCAATGGCGTAAGTTTCGTCTCAATCCGACGTGTGTACACTAAGTTACAGCAAGATCCAGAAAAGTCGGATACGGGGCGATGTCCGCGGATACGCACTGATTCCGGTGTGCACGCACATCCGAATCAGCTTCTGCGAAATCTCGCACGTCCGTATCAACGACGCGCACGTATCTGTGAAGACCGCATGCGACCAAGTCATCCCGTTTGGCGGGGCATACTCAGTTCCGGGGTAAAACAGGGTCTGGGTTTTCCTGTTTTTGGATCGCGGTGTACGATCACCACAGAACGCGATGCCCCGAGCGGTTTGTCCGGGCACCGAGAGGGTCAAACAGGCTACGCGATGCAATTTACGGAATTGAATTCCGAGCTACGAGCAAGAAATTACGAGTACCTGAACAGAGTCGAAAATCAGTGAATTTCTCGTGTCCAACTCGTGTCCGACACGACACTGTGTCCTGTGTCAACACTGTTCTTGTGTCCGGCTGAGCTGAATCGTGTCCTGCTGTGTCCGTGTCCGAGTCTGTGGTTCACCGGAGTTGGCTGGGGGTGGCTCTGCAGAAGGAGGCGAGGCACGGCGGGGCTCCGGGCGGCGCTGGGCACGGCTGGGCGAACTGCTCGGCGAGGGCTCGGGGTGCTAGTCCGGAGGGAGGCGCTGGCTAGGGCGGACTCGTCGAGGACGGCGAGTCGATCCGATGGTGGTGGGGGTTCGAGGCGGTTGTGGCGGAGGAGACGGCGTCGGGCGGAGAGCCGAAGTCTGCGGGGCCGGAGGAGGTTGGTGGTCGAGGGGCGGGTTCAGGCGAGGGGTTAGGGTTTTATAGGAGAGATGGGGAGAGGGACGGCCGGCGGTTGCAGGGCCGGAGGCGAGCGGACAGCGGTTGCAGGGAGGTCAATCGGCGACGGCGGCGGCGGTTGCAGAAGCTGGAACGGCGCGGCCGGCCGGTGGCGGAAGACCAAGCGGCTGCGTTTGGGGAGAAGGATTGGCGGGTCGGGTCGGGCGGCGGATCCGGGTTGGGCGGACCCGCCCGACCCGCTATGCTAGAGCTGGGCTGGGCTGGGTTGGGTTTCGGCCCACTGGGCCGGGCCGGAAGAAAAATAACAGTAATAATAATAATAATAATAATAATAATAATAATAATAATAATAATTAGTTAAATTTAATCAATAGTATTTAGGGTTTTTAAAATTCATCCGGGGTCCAATAAATTCCCGGAAAATTACCCTATGTCTGGTTTTCTATTTTACATCATAAAATATTATTTTCATAATATTTTAATATTAATTATTAACATTTAAAAAATCTTTTAATAATTAAAGAACATGAATTTAATTCCAGAAAAATCCAAGAAAATTCCAGAAAATTCAGAAAATCAAATTTAAAATTCTATAAAAAAATCAGGAGGATTACAATATACCCTCCTTAAGAGGATTGCGTCCTCGCAATCAAAGATTAACCGGTCAACAGGGATGACACGGTTACCAATTTTATTTGAATCACAATACAATAAAGAAAATCAAGGTTCAGGGCTTGAACACATAGGAAAAATTATTTTCCTAAGTAGAAATTATGCAATTTCCCAAATGTGGGAAATCTAGAAAATTATAGTTTTAGAAAACCAGGTTATATTTAAAATATTTTAATTTAACAATTCTAGGTTATTATCAAGTTCAAAACTAGATTAACACTAGGTTATCAATTATTAACAGGTTAAAGTTATCAGGTTAAGGTTATCAGGTCAAGTCTGTGGTTACGAACCAGCAGGCACAAACTACAGAAATGCTGGAAACGGAACTCTATAAACACTTACGCGCATTAGCAACTCCATGGTTCTGCGCGTCTCCCACAGTCATCGCAAAAACTTGGCCGCGTCCTTGAGGTGGTGCTCTCTGATTTTGCTGGGCTTGCTAGTAGAGTGCTGCTTGATGTACCAAGGGTGGCCTTGGTTGATGTCCTGCTGGTGCTGGTAGAGCTTGTTGGTTCGCCCTTGGTGCTTCCCTACGATCAGGGCAGTCCTTCACTGCATGCTGTCTGGATCCGCAACCTAAGCACAGTCCGTGTTTACGTCTACACTCTTTCTCAACATGGCCTATCCTGCCGCAGTAATAACAAGTAGGAAGAGTCAGGGCTTTGGATGCAGATCCCTGTAGTGCTTGGTGTAGATGAGGTTTCTTGGCTGCTTCTCCATTGTTTGCTCTGGCTGGTACTGATGTGGAAGGCCTCTTCAGACTGGTTTCTCTCCTGGTGACGCGCTCCATGCGTCGAGCTGCAGCAAGGACGTCCGTGTACGAAGTTGGTACGACAGATCCAATCAGTTTCTGTAGTTCGATGTTGAGTCCGTCGAAAAACTTCTCGGCCTTCTCTACTTCTGTCGGGATCAAGGTAGGAGCGAAGCGACTCAGACGAATGAACTCGGCGTTGTATTCTTCCACCGTCATAGCATCCTGAGTGAGGCGATTGAACTTGTCCCTCAGTTCTGATCGAGCGATAGCAGGTATGTACATCTCCTGGAAGAGTCTGGAGAACTCTTCCTAAGTAACTCGGTCTGGTCCGAGCCTGGTCTCCTCGGATAGCCACCAGTGATGAGCATTGTCCGTCAATTGCATTCTGACAGCAGTCATCCAACGATCTTGGGGAAGCTCAGCTGCTTCTAATTGATGCCGAATGTTGGTGAGCCATTCATGCACTTCTGTTGGTCCCTCCTTGCCAGAGAAAGTACGGGACTTCAGTTGGCGAAAATCAGTGATAGAGCCCGTCGGTTGCCGTCTAGCTGGTAGGTTGGCCTGCTCCAGTGCATTTACTAGACTGTTCCTCAAGTACTCAGCCTCGCGACGTTGGGCCTCAGTTTGGATCTGTTGCTGAGCTTGCATCATTGCGTAGAATATCTGGAACATCTGCTGTCCGTCCATTGCTTGGCCTGGTGGAAAGACAGGCATCTGAGGAGTGAACTGGGGCGGAGGTGGAATATCATCACGTCGAAATCGGGAAGATTGCGGATCTGCTTGTCTGCTTCGGTGAGTAGAGGGATCTCCACTCAAAAACGTCACTTCGTCTTCTCCATAGGTGGTTTCAGCACCTATTGGTGTTCTTGCTGGAGTTCCGTCGTTTTCTCGTGAATCCATTACTCTGCATCAACAATAAACTATAAGAGGCGCACAGGAGTCAAGGCAAGATGCAAGTCAAAAATTAGTTCGAATACGATACAGATATTAAAAAAATGATTCAAGCAAGTGGATGAGATCCTAAAAACTTATCCTATCTTATTGCAGGCCTGTTCGGTCCCTAAGTTGAAACCGAACAATTTAGTCGTTGACCTGCATGGGCCACCACAAAAACCATGTCACGCCCCAGTCCCAAAATACCGAGGGACTGGACGCGTGATAATGGCCAGCAGCATGCACCGATGGACAAACCCAATTTAATGGATCCATCGGGCATACTTAAGCTGTATTACATCAGTCAGAGTTTTACTATTCTCATCCACAGAATAAAGATAGCAACATCAGCAAAAATAAACCACAACATCCAGTTACAAGTATTGAAAGAAATCGGGAAACCACCCGATAATAAGTCTGTTTACACAAGTTCAATTAACAAGAAAATAAAGAGTTTAATAAAATAGGAAATAAAGTCTATTTGCCATAAGACTGTGCATGGCAAAGCAATTGTTCAGGAGAAGTCTTCAGCGATCACCTCGTCGTCAGGTTCAGGTACTGCTCCGAGTAGTACTCCTGTTTCGTACACCTCTGGGTAGATCTCGTCTGCTAAATCTGGGGACATAATCCATTCCAGGTCCTCAGGGGACATAGCAAGGTACAGAAAACATAAGCCAAATATAATGCAGTACAGAAATAAAGGAATAACAGGGTAATTAATTAAACCAGCTAAGTGATCATGCAAGTTGAGAGTTATTAATCATACTTCAGGCTGAGACTACTACAGGATCAGTGACAAGAAACCATAGCAGTGTTTTTCTCGAAGGGCCAGTACAGGTGCCAAAGCTCTGTGTCAGAGACTAGGACACTTCCAGATAACCATATATATATAATATAATCAGCCTTGATATGGTAATACTCTCCCCACCTAATGTAATCTCATGTCACAGTTCTCAATGTTCATGTTACGCAAGATTAGAACTAATGCAGTCAGTCATGTTCAAAGAAAAATAAAGCTTAAGTCATGAAATCTATATCCTATACAAAACCTCCTTGAATAATCAGGAAGATTCTATATCATGCTTTGTGTCAGGTGTCCTGGGTATAAAGTACTTGATAGGGCAATTACAACAGTCACAGAAATTAAAGCAAGAAAATAAAAATGAATCAATAACTGCAATTTATGGCAAGATACACTTGCCTGGGTTTCCTGTTCCAATTGTAGCTCGAGCTTCAGCTGGATTTCCAAGCAGTACTCCGGTTGCTGAAACAAATATCACCAACAGATCCAGAAAATATTAATCAGCTAGGATCGCCTGTCCTTGAGTCCAATTTGGAGACAAGGGCAAAAACGTCATTTTCGGGTCAAGGCGGGATCCAGATGTGGGCCGCTTTGCACCGAAAAATGCGTCAGGGTCAAAGGTCTCAAAAATAGTCCAACTTAGTGTCAATAGGTTAGGAACGATGATACAAACCCAACGGAACTTCCAGAATTAGATTTCGATGAGCCGTTCTCAAAATTGCCCGTCGGGTGGAGCCTGTGGGGCCCACGACACGCGATTTTTCCAACGTTCTCAGAATCGAACCAAACTTGACCCACAGGACCAGCGTATTGCTACGAGTCCAATGGTGCAAGTTTTGTCACGATCCGACGTGTGTACACTAAGTTACAGCAAGATCCAGAAAAGTCGAATACGGGGCGATGTCCGCAGATACGTACTGATTCCGGTGTGCACGCACATCCGAATCAGCTTCTGCGAAATCCCGTACGTCCGTATCAACGACGCGCACGTATCTGTGAAGACCGCATGCGACCAAGTCGTCCCGTTTGGCGGGGCGTACTCAGTTCCGGGGTAAAACAGGGTCTGGGTTTTCCTGTTTTTGGATCGCGGTGTACGATCACCACAGGACGCGATGCCCCGAGCGGTTTATCCGGGCACCGAGAGGGTCAAACAGGCTACGCGATGCAATTTACGGAATTGAATTCCGAGCTACGAGCAAGAAATTACGAGTACCTGAACAGAGTCGAAAATCAGTGAATTCCTCGTGTCCAACTCGTGTCCGACACGACACTGTGTCCTGTGTCAACACTGTTCTTGTGTCCGGCTGAGCTGAATCGTGTCCTGCTGTGTCCGTGTCCGAGTCTGTGGTTCACCGGAGTTGGCTGGGGGCGGCTCTGCAGAAGGAGGCGAGGCACGGCGGGGCTCCGGGCGGCGCTGGGCACGGCTGGGCGAACTGCTCGGCGAGGGCTCGGGGTGCTAGTCTGAAGGGAGGCGCTGGCTAGGGCGGACTCGTCGAGGACGGTGAGTCGATCCGATGGTGGTGGGGGTTCGAGGCGGTTGGGGCGGAGGAGACGGCGTCGGGCGGAGAGCCGAAGTCTGCGGGGCCGGAGGAGGTTGGTGGTCGAGGGGCGGGTTCAGGCGAGGGGTTAGGGTTTTATAGGAGAGATGGGGAGAGGGACGGCCGGCGGTTGCAGGGCCGGAGGCGAGCGGACAGCGGTTGCAGGGAGGTCAATCGGCGACGGCGGCGGCGGTTGCAGAAGCTAGAACGGCGCAGCCGGCCGGTGGCGGAAGACCAAGCGGCTGCGTTTGGGTAGAAGGATTGGCGGGTCGGGTCGGGCGGCGGATCCGGGTTAGGCGGACCCGCCCGACCCGCTATGCTAGAGCTGGGCTGGGTTGGGTTTTGGCCCACTGGGCCGGGCCGGAAGAAAAATAACAGTAATAATAATAATAATAATAATAATAATAATAATAATAATAATAATAATTAGTTAAATTTAATCAATAGTATTTAGGGTTTTTAAAATTCATCCGGGGTCCAATAAATTCCCGAAAAATTACCCTATGTCTGGTTTTCTATTTTACATCATAAAATATTATTTTTATAATATTTTAATATTAATTATTAACATTTAAAAAATCCTTTAATAATTAAAGAACATGAATTTAATTCCAGAAAAATCCAAGAAAATTCCAGAAAATTCAGAAAATCAAATTTAAAATTCTATGAAAAAAATCAGGGGGATTACATGCATGTAGCGGCTCACCACACTTACTGCAAAGCAGATATCAGGACGTGTGTGGCTCAAATAGATTAACTTGCCAACCAGTCTCTGGTATCTGTCCCGATCAACTGGTTCTCCAGCCTCAGCATCAATCTTGAACCTCTGATCTATTGGTGTCGCTGCAGGTTTGCACCCCAACATCCCAGTTTCTGTGAGAAGGTCCAGTGCATACTTTCTTTGAGAGAGAATAATCCCCTCTGCTTCTCGAGCAATCTTAATCCCAAGAAAGTACCGAAGAAGGCCGAGATCCTTCACCTCAAATTCCTTGCCAAGCTTTCCTTTGAATTGGGCGATCTCCTGCTCATCATCTCCTGTGATAATCATATCGTCCACATATACCGCAAGCATGGTGATATGACCACCACTCCGACGGAAGAACACAGTATGATCAGCATTGATCTGCTGATATCCCATCCCTATCATCGCCCTTCTGAATCTGTCAAACCATGCTCGAGGAGACTGCTTCAGTCCATAGAGGGACTTCTTCAACCTGCAGACCTTGCCCACTGTCTGATTGGTGCCAAATCCTGATGGTATCTCCATGTACACCTCCTCCACTAGATCTCCGTGAAGAAACGCATTCTTCATATCCAGTTGGTGTAGCTTCTATCCACCATTCGCTGCCAGAGAAATCAGAGTCCTGACAGTGCTCATCTTTGCAACTGGTGCAAAGGTCTCGTCATAGTCGATGCCGTACGTCTGACTGTATCCTTTGGCTACTAGTCGAGCTTTGTAGCGCTCAACCTGTCCATCTGGGTTCTGCTTTACGGTAAAGACCCACTTGCATCCAACTGCTCTCTTCCCCTCTGGCAGTCTCACAAGCTCCCAAGTGTGGTTCTTCTCCAGAGCTTCCAACTCCTCGTGCATTGCCGCTTTCCACTTTGGATCATTCTTGGCAACCTGCCAATTGTTAGGTACAGTAATACTATCCAAAGATGCTATAAATTCTCCATAAGAAGAAGAGATATGGTCATAAGAAACAAACTGAGCAATATCCCAACCATATCTGTTTGGAGGATTTCCTGCATTGCTGCGAGTGGTCCTCCGTACAGATAGTGGTGTGGGAGAAGTAGAAGTAGGAGGAATGATATCTTGTGAAGGAGGGGGTATCACCTGAAGGGGGGTTGGTGTCGGTGCCTCAGGAGTTGGGACGAACGCAGGCGAGGGACTTGGTACTGGCACTGTCGGTACTGGTCCTGCAGTTTGCTTCTCTCTCCTGCTGTAGGTAAGTAACTCTCTCTGAGCCGTAGGCCTAACACCTTCACCTTCTTGTCCCTTCACCGTGCCTCCATACCAAACTTCTAAATCGGTTACCACCAAGTTCTCCATCTCCCCCTCTCGCCTAATACTGGCAGTATTAGGCGTGTTGTGTGAAGTTCCGTCCTGGCGGTAGTATGGCTCATGCTCCCGAAAGTGGACATCCATACTGACAAACTTCTTCTTCTCTACTGGACTCCAGCACATATACCCCTTCTGGGTCGCCGAGTAGCCTACAAAGATGAATTTGACCGCTCTAGGGTCAAGTTTCCCAACTGATGGCCTGTTGTCCTGCATAAAACACACACACCCAAACACCTTCAGTGGGAGTATCCCACTATTATTGCCTTGCAATACCTCACATGGGGACTTCCATCCGAGGACCTTCGAGGACATCCTGTTGATGAGTTGAGCTGCTGTCAACACTGCATGCCCCCACAGACTCTGTGGGACATTCATGTCGATCATCATACTTCTTGCGACCTCCAGAAGGTGTCTGTTTTTCCTTTCTGCAACTCCATTTTGTGCTGGTGTGTATGCACAGGTGGTCTGATGCTGTATTCCATGTGCTGACAAGTATTCTGCAAGCGTCCTGTTGGTATACTCTGTTCCATTGTTAGACCTCAGTACCTTCATAACTGCTTTGTACTGAGTCTGGACATGTTTATGGAAATCCTGAAAACAAGCAGGTACATCATTCTTATTTTTTATCAAATATAACCAGATAACACGAGAGGCACACTCAATGAAAGAAATAATGTACTTATAACCATTCATAGTATTAGTAGCACATGGACCCCAGACATCAGAATGTACTACCTCAAAAGCAAAAGTGCTCCTATGACCTGTGCCAACATATGAGCTCCTAGTAAGTTTTTCTAACTCGCACGCATCACATACTAATTTCTCTTTATTTGTTTTTGCATAAATCTCTGGATACAACTTACTTAGAGTATCAAAGGAAAAATGTCCCATCCTTCGATGATGGAGTATCAAGGTATCCTCAGTCCTCTGCTGCAGTCCTTCCATGCCAGCCTTCTCTGCCATAGATACCAATATTGAGTCCAGTCCTTCTCGATCTAGGTACCACAGTCCCTCATGCCAAGTGCCAGTCCCAAGTCTTCGTCCTGTCCCTTTCTTCTGGAAGGTCACCTTAGGAATATCAAAAGAAACAATGCATTTAAGTTAGAGGATTATAGAACTAATAGACAAGAGATTGACTGGAAAGGATGGAGCATGTAAAACATTGGATAATCTTACTGAACCTGTACAATTAACAGTACCCTTACCGACCACTGGTTGGAAAGTGCCATCAGCTGTCTGAATGCTGTCCGTTGATGATAGGTGAGTGTAGGAAGAAAACTCACTAGCATTCCCCGTCACATGCCGAGATGCTCCCGAGTCGATAATCCAGTCTGATGATTTAAGGGAAGAGATAGACGCAAGGGCAAGTGATTCGTCAATACCTTCTGATGGATGGACATACATGGCAGCATTGCCCCTAACAAAGAATGAGGTGGACGCCTCCTCTGTTCTACTCCTCATGTCTTCCAGTGCCTGGTCCTCCACAGTAAAGGTGCCATCAGCTTCTCTGTTCCCTTCTGATATCAGGAGGTTTGCCCGATACCCTCCTCGGTCGCCTCGTCTACCCCCTCGACCACGACCACGTCCTCCTTTATATCCTCATCCGCCAAACGGTCCTCATCCACCACCTGAATCTCCCTCCCTAGGTGGTTTGGTACAAGCATACCGATGATGATCCATCTCCCCACAGTTGTAGCACTGTCGGTTATGCTGCCAGGGCTCTCCCTTAGATCCTGTATTACCTGAGCTGGTGATCGCTAGTGCTGACTTTGCTTTGGGGGGACCACCTGTCCCGGCTTGCAGCCTGATGCGTGTCTCCTCCTGGATCATGGCTGAGATAGCCTCCTCAAGGCTAGGGATCTTTGGTTGGGCTAGAAGTAGGGCCGTCCTCTGTACGAAAGCTGCAGTCAGCCCTTTGAGGAACTTCATCGTCCTCTCCTGCAGACACACCTGTCTCTCCTTACACTTAGGGTCCCCATAGCTCGCCCGATCTGAGGAGTGATCATAATCCAACCACAGACGCTCCAACTCTATGGCATACTCCTGCACCGTCTTCTCTCCCTGTACGGTGTCATCAATCTCCTCCTTTATCTGGAAGACCCGTAAGTTGTTCCCCACACCATCATAGGTCCTTCTCAACTTCTCCCACACATCTTTTACCATCTCAATACCGTCTACTGTGGTGGCAATAGACTGGACTAAGGAGTTGAGAAGCCAGATGTAGATCACCATATGAGTGGACTTCCACTTATCGCGTCCTGTCGAGCCCTCGTCCGGCTCTGTCGTCTCGCCCGTCAGGAACCCCTCCATATTTTTTCCTACGAGGGTTCTTCTCACCCGCCGTGACCAACTCAGATAGGTGGTTGGTCCATCTAATTTCAGATCGATGGAGGGAAGCTTCAACTCCGGCGACGTTCGTGTCGTGTTCTCACCAGCCGACATCGTCAACAACTTCATCAACGTCGCCACCTCTGCAGAATCTAGCTTCTTTATGATCTCCTCCATCGATGCGACGTCTATCCAATCACGTCATGTCCGCTCTATGACTCACGTTCGTTCTCGTCGTCCGCTCCTAGATCCGAATATGTCCCCTATTTTTTCAGATCTAGGCATCTCTATTAGGCGTTGTCCCGTGCTGGTACAGAGGAGGCGGCAGCACACATGTCACAACCGCCGTCGCAGCAGCAGCAGCCGCAGCAGCAGTAGTAGCCGTAGCAGTCGCGGGACGGGGCAGCAACAGCGAAAGGCGGCCAAGAGAAGAGAAGGGAAGAAGGGGGGGCGTGGAAGAGTTCGGTGGAGGAGATATAGGAAATCCTCCTGGGTTTGTGGAAGCTTGGTGACGGCTAGGGTTTGTGGAAACTTGGCTTTGATACCATGTTAAAATTAGTTAATAATTTTATTGATTGTCTCATTGGCATTATATAGTCTTACAGTCATTAATACAATGATCTCAATCATTATGACAATAATCTCATAATGGAATATCCTGTGACATATTCTGGCATCCCAAATATGTCCTCAGGATATTCCCATATGCTTATACTATACTTAAATATGACACCCAACATACCATATCAACACTTATACCTGTAGGATTTTTGGCCATAGTTAAGGAATATGAGATACTGCTTAGGTAATAGGCTAAGATATTGAGGTAATTACCTATAGGACAAGGTGTATATATATATATATATATATATATATATATATATATATATATATTATAGGTATTAATATAGATAATAGTATATAGAGCTAGTATTCTTACGAAACGACCTAGAAACTTAGAGAGAGCTTGGTATAGCCTAGTATTAACTAGTACAACCTTGTAATCAACCTAGAAGCTAGGTATAAACCAAAAACCAAGGTGACGATCTAGTTTGACCTAGTTGACTAGTGTGACCTAGTCTTGGCCTAGAAAATCATATTTTAGTTTATTTAAGCTTGTTATTACTTTATTACACCCAATAACATGGAATTTTATATATAGGTTAGTGTGACACCAGTTCGGACATCCTTCCCTATCATTTGCTCTGGACCACAGGCGAGTACATTCTCTGATAGTTTCCATTATTTGATATTTACTATGATTCTGGTCTATAGTATTATTTTACCTGATTTTTTGACACTATGGATACACGGATTAGTATTATATGGATTCACTCTCTTGTGACACATACATCATACTTGTTTGGCCTCTACTTCAGGACTCTTTACTGGCATCACATCAAGACTCATTTACTGGCATCATTTTATCTTGCTGGCCTCGTACTTGAATTGCGTGTCGGGACTTGGATTCATTTATACTAGTCGGGCAGAAAAATACTTGAGTTGACATGTAAACATTTCCAAAAGTCTGGAATTACCCATTTTTGGTCTAATTTGGAATGATAGCAGTCGCACACCTCACATGCGATGAGCCGTATTACCCCCTAGCCGTTTACATGTCAAAAGTGATATTTTAAAACATACTGGTATAGTTATATTCTTGCTGGTTTTACATTATATACTTGCTGGACACACCATATCTATCTCAGATTAGTTCTCATTTATTACAGTTTTTATTTACCATACTTTCTTGATTCACCATGCTTATCTTGTCTTGTTCGTAAATTAACTGTGACTGTATTTATTCTCTGACTCTTTTATTTTCATTGCTCATCATGTATTAATTTCTATAACTATTTTATAGTCTTTGTCAATTAATTGGAACTGCTATTGGGTTGTATTTCGCTCCAATCTTGACTGGATAATATTTTTCAGAGGACCCGGAGGATTGGTGTCCGACCTATTACGAACCTCAGGATGTTGGTATAGCCATGGACCCCGTAGCTCATGAGTGATTATCGGAAGGTCTAGCCGAATCACTTGTTATCCTAGTTAGTTTTCATTAGCATTCTGGTACCAAATTTGTCTCCTGCTTATATTTGAGACTTGTTGTTGCTATTGATATTTAGACTATGTGTTTGTGTTAGACTTCTTTGATATTTTATCGTGCTTTAGATTGTGATTGAGTATTCATCATTGTCATTATTATCATATTGTTCTCCTTCTTGGAGTTGAGATATCATTGATATGTTATACTTTATTGTGTGAGATTGATAATTAGTTAACCTAGATAGCGTTCTACCGTCGATGTTGCGACGTAGGCTAGACGTACCCACGTACTCGTACTCCTTTACCGGGTGCGGGTTGTATCACCTAGCTACAGGACCGCCTCCGTAGAATGGGTTACTATTGGCCGACAATGGTAGCAGACGCCGTTGATTATGCAAGAAAGTGCCAAGCGTGCCAAATTTATGCTGACTTTATCCACCAACCCTCGGAGTTTCTATACCCGACCGTGGCTTCCTGGCCGTTCGAAGCCAGGGGCATGGATATAATAGGGCCGATCAGTCCGCCTTCGGCTAAGGAACATCGGTTCATCTTGGCTATCACCGACTACTTCTCCAAGTGGGCTAAAGCCGTACCACTTGCTGAAGTCAAGACGTCCAACGAGATCAACTTCGTCAAGCATTACGTCATATACCGCTTCGGCTTACCACAAATGATCATCCATGACAACGGTCCACAATTTGCAAGTCACGTCTTCTACTAATTTTGCGATAAAAAATCGAATTCAGAATGTAGCATAAACTGCCTATAACCCGACAGCAAATGGTCTGGCAGAAGCCTTCAACAAGACCATCATAAAGCTACTCAAAAAGTTTACGTCATCCAACAAACGCGACTGGAATGAGAAGCTGGGTGAATGTCTCTGGGCCTACCGTACAACAGTCTGGACAGCTACTTGCAATATGCCTTTCTCTCTAGTGTACGAAAGTGAAGCGGTCCTCCCACTTAAGATCCAAATCCCTTCACACCGAGTACCTCTCTCCAACCAATTAACCATCGCCGACAATCATCGCCAGCGGCTACAAGAGTTAGAAGCACTCGACGAGAAACGTCTCTTAGCTCAGCACCGCATCGAGCTATACCAAGCGCGTCTCTCTGGAGCCTTCAACAAACGGATAAAGAAGAGGACCTATAAAGTAGGTGATCTAGTCCTGACCGTAAGGAGGTCGATAGTTATGACCCACAAGACGACAGACAAATTATAACCTAAATGAGAAGGCCCGTTCGTCGTAGAATTAGTATTCTCCAACGGCGCCTACCGGCTCATAAAATCCAACGGTGACTTGCTCGTGATGCTTATCAACGACAAGTTCCTGAAAAAGTACTATATCTAAGCTAGACTTGTACTCCCTTTATCCCCAGTCAGGCAATCAAAATGTACTGTCTTTAGACTCTTGGTTCTTCATCCCCAGTAAGGGCCTATGTACAACATTTCTCTTTCTTTACAACTTTTTATAAAAGCCATTTATCTGTATCCAGGAGTCCTAGATATGCAACAGATGATCGATCCTCAAAGTCTCCCCAGCGGAGCAGTCCTCGGGTCCACCAACACATTCTCGCCTGGACTACCCCATAACAAAGCCCAGTCTCATTAGACTCTAGTCTCCCTAGCAGAGCAATCCTTAGGTCTATTTTATTCTCGGATAGACCACACCCACCAAATCACTCCTCAGTGAGTTTCTCGGATATTGGTTCACGTCCATATTACCTCTAAACTACCATCATAATATTTTTCCTCGGTTGAGTTTGCCATATCCATATTACCTCTGAGCAAACCTTTCAGGGCTTGGTTATCGATCATTACGTCTATATTACCTATAATATCGGTTGTCATCTCCACTTATCACCCGTACTTACCAAGGTACACTAGTGGTGCTGAGTCTACAAAATTTGCCACGTCCATATCACTCTGGCAGGGCTTGTCTCGAATATATTATTTTCACTCAAGTGCGCAAAAAGTAATGGGTCCACAAAATCTATCACATCCATACTACCTCTGATAGGGCTTGTTTCAAACTTATTATTTGCACCCAACGTGCATAACAAATAATATGTCAACCTAAGTCCCTCAGTGGGACATCGTAAATAGACGACGATATTGTACTACATCCATATTACCTCTAGTACAATATCTAGAGTTCACACAAAATTCATACATAACAAGACAAATGAAGGAAGAGGTTCAGGAAAAAGAGAAACCTTTATTCAATATCATGAGTACATATGATGGAAATCTACTACATTTTAAGGGTTTTTATTAATATTCAAGGTCTCGGGTATATATGATGGGAATCCCTTTTAAGGGTTTCCATGGGTTCTCGCCGACAAGAACCTCCTATATTACAAGGCGCCCCTGTGCTGTTTCTGCCATGGACATAAGTAAGCCCAGCAACAGAGCTTAATGCTTTCTAGATCATCCCTCCACAGTGCAAATCTCAGTATATGGAAAAGAACCCATACTAATGGATAGCAAGGGGAGCATGGGCAGACGCTCTACCACCAGGCGAAAAGATCGACGACAAGAATGACAATTAATCCAAATTCTGTCACCGATGCCGCAAGCCCACAACCACTAGCAAGCCGCATAGAGGGGAGAAATACAGCTACCACACTGCATGAACAAGAACAATCTAGCGCGTGACACAGAATGTTCATCCTTGTCTCATGGATTAGTTCTTGCCGAACTATCTTCATCTCTTGGAGCAGTACTTGGCCAACCGCTGCATAAAGTTGGTCTTCACTCTACACAACGGGTGTTATGATATCCTTCCATGCTCCATCCTAAGCCGCACAAGGGAGAACAAAACCTACACAAAGAGAACATAAGGCATCATTACACAAAGACAATAGAAAATCCATGCGGCAGAGCCTAGCCGACGCATGAGGTGCCTACCATGGTGGTCGCATCAATCCCAATCCACGCGACAAAATCTTGGTGGTTGCATGTCCAGGTTGAGCCTTTATCCATGCGGCAGAGTCCTAACTGGCACATGATGGTTATCCTTCCATGAGATAGACTCATGATAAAAGCTCGCGTATGTTCACGATGATCTCTTATCTACCGGCAAGGCTATGTAAAGTGTCTGCGCGTGTCCTAGATGATTTCTCATCCACGTAGCAAGACTGTGCACTAGTGTCTCTGTGTCCTTGGCAGCCCCAATACGAGAAGCTTTGTGCTCCCTTACCTCTATCAGGAGTCCACGGATTAAGACCGCCCCCGACAGACTCCTCAATAAAAATATTCGCAGCCTTCAACATCCCTCACAGGAGAAAGAAAGGAAGAAGAGTGTCATGCCCCAGTCCCAAAATATGTAGGACTAGGACACATGAGCATGCCAGTTGTATGAATATGACACTCCAATATATGGAAACCATATCACATGTACGCTGTAATATGAATAATAATTCACCAGTGGTATAAACCATCAAAATCACAGGGTATAATCTAATCTCATCCACAGAAAATCAAATATAATGAATAACCAATATCTGTAACCAGATCCCAAATGAAGTATCTAAAGATGACAGTCGGATGGAAACTAATCCACTGCCGAACTAGAATGAAGAATAAACAAGACAAATACAATATAAATACAACCTCTAATATCACGAGGCTCGAAGAGAAGACCTCTCGTAATATAAGTAGCCAGTCCGGATCTGCGCTCCTGTAAATACTCATGAACAATACACCTGGAAAGGGACCAGGTCCTCAGAGGGACATAACAAGATACATAAAAGCATGCCATAAAGTAAATACTGTAAAAACTTCAGGGTGACCTAACCATCTAAGTGAAATAAAATTTGAGGACAACTTTGAGTGTATGGGAAAGTGTAGGCTAGACATATGCTGACATAATTCACCAATCGTGACAACTGGCTAGTATATGCCACATATGCCCCCATAGGAGCGCGCTTAGTAATAACGTCCACCTTCGAAGAGCATGGCATCTGTATAATATAACGTCCATATCACCCCGAAGAGTGTGGCAGCAGTATAGTATATATCGTCCATATCACTCCGTCGAGTGTGGTAGCAGTGTAAAGGAAGTGGGGTGTCCCATACACCTACAAGTCATCCTCCCCGCCCAATGATCTAAGCATGTTGTATCCGCAACACGCCTTAGCTACTACGCCGGACGTCGTAACTCTGGCTCATACTCTATCGCTAGAACAATAGCTCAACCTTACAACCAAACAAGGATAAGGATCGGGCCATTGTATCACGACAGTCTATGCTCTGCCTACTAATAACTGCTAAGTCTTCTAACATGCATCACTATTAGCAGTTATACCCTATCAATTGCACGCCTACACGTACAGGTGGCCAACCATATACGCAAGTCCGTGCCCTACATGAGACTCACAATACGTGTAAGAAATATGTCAAGGCCTGGAAGTCATACAAATAACTCTACAACTTTAGGTGGGTCTACTAGACACTAGGTCAGACATAAATCCTAATGTCAACGCATCTGTTGACTGCACCCGAGTCTCTCTCGGACGCGCACAGTTATATCATCTAAAATAATAAATATGCAACTAAATACATAACTGAATTTAAACAGTACAACAAGGCAAGGTATACTTGCCTGGCAAGAAGCTGTAAAATGTAACGTCCAGATGTCCAACACACAGGACCAGAAGCTATGGCCTCAGAACAAATATCTCCGGATGCTGAAATAGATATTACCAACATTCCCAGATTAAGCAAAATAGCTAGAAAGCACTTCCCTTTCGTCCAATTTGGACACAGGGGCAAAACGGTAATTTTGGGTCAAAGCGGACTCCACATGTGGGCCACTTTGTACCGAAAAGCATGCCAAGGGTAAAGGTCTCTAAATGGGACAAATTATAAGTCAAACAACTCTAAATGTCAATACGAATTCAACGGTATGTCCAAATGTAGATTCCGATGAGCCGAACATAATTTTGCCCAAAAAGTCAACCGTGGGGCCCGCCAATTGGCGACTTGGTCAACTGTCTCAGAATTGCTTGAAAATTGGGTCACAGGACCAGCACATTACCACGAGTCCAGTGGTGCAAGTTTTATTACAAATCTGACGAGCGTGCACAAAATGCGCACAACTTTCGCAAAAGTTGTGACACGGGGATTATCCGAGAATACAGGCTGATTTCGATGCGCACACGCGTCCGAATCAGTTTCCGCGAACTCTTACATGTCCGGGTACACTGTGCACACCGTTTGGTACACTTGGTACACAGCGGGGCAGTCCAATTTGGCGGGGCGAGCTCCGCTTCACAACTTTTTGGAAATCTATAAAAAGTATATTTTCGGGATTTTCCATCTAATTAAATTCCACATACAGCAGTTAATAGAATAATGTAAATGACAAAAAATAAACTAGGTCAAGTAGTCTTCGCATACCAACAAGAAAAACTGGATTCGGATCTTTGTGGTGGGAGATACGAATCCAAGAACAGGGATGGTTGCAACATAATTTCTGGAGTTTGGAAAGTGGTCATTTTTCTTCGACTTAGCGTTAATTTTTACCTAGGTTTGCACGTTGTTCGAGGTCAACTATCATATAGATATGGAAGGAGGATGGATGAGGATCATACCGGTGAAGACGGGGTCGAGTTTGGTTCAGCGAGGACACGAGAATCGAGGCGGGAACACAGGTACGCTGTTTATCAGTTTCTGTCTCGTACGCGCGGCGTCACGATGTGCGGCCGGCGGCTCTGGCGCATGGCGGCGGGCCTGGGGCGGTCGACGGCGGGCTCCGCTGGCATGGCGGCGACGTCGAGGTGGAGAGGGAGGATTAGGGTTAGGGCTTTGTGAAGGGATGAGATTATAAATAAGAGAGAGAGAGAGAGATTGAGAGAGCCGCGGGTGAAAATAAAGGGGGAGGGGGTGGCTGCTGCTATATGCTATATGGTTTAGTTGGCGGGTGCTTAAAATTATTGGGTTGCGGATTTAGCTTTAAGGATCCAATAAGCATTCTTTTCTTTTCTTTCTTTATTTTCTTTCATTTTTAATTCTTTTATTTTCTATTTATATTTTTAATTACTAAACATTAAATATATATATATATATATATATATATATATACATATATATATATAGAAAAATCTAGAAATTTATTTTAGAGCATACTATTTATCTACCAACTGTCCAATAGGTCTCCTACATGAAATAAGTTAGGAAAAATTCCTAATGGCTCCATAAATTCCCTAAATGCACAAACACCAAAAATAAAAATTGAATAAATTCTATTTATCCTAATTTGCTCATAAATACTATAATTAAATTAATAATTAAAATAATAAATATGGGTTTTAGGATCAGGGGTTTTACAAAGAGATATAAAGTTTTCTCTCTCTCCTCCCCGCCGCCTATTTATTGGCCGCAAAAACTGCGTACAGAGATTGAGGCAATGAACTAAGTAGTTATGGGGATGAATCTGATGCCTCGACTTTCGTGATCTGCTTTAATCTCCCTGAAAATTATTATCTCGCGCCCCACGTCAGGAGGCAGGTTAGAATCCAAAAGGCGATATGCTCCAAAATTGAAATAAACCTGTTAGTTAATACATAAGTGACAGCCTGGAAGAACTTATCCATGCGGCCTACGACCAAGCGGTCCCAATGTCCATGTGACACAATACCCATGTGACCCAAAGTGCTTTTTCCTTTATGCTTCTTATTCAAAGTATTTCAAACTTGTCAGTTTGAAAACTTTGAAAGGGGTCCTGTAGAAGCATGAAAAAAATGCATCCATGCGTCCAACAACTATGTTCCCCAAATTAAAGTATAGAAAAGATCAGACCACATAGTCACCCTGTGGTCTAAAAATGCGGCATCCATGCGTCCCAATCAGCCGAAGCAGCTTTGGCCTCAGATGGACCTGACACGTCATCCTAGCAACATGAACATCTTTGATACAGAATCCTGACAAAAAGGATTTTTTGAATGCCTCAAAAGACATGAACACACTAAACGATAAAAGTCTCACATAAGCACAGAACTTCACTCTCGATGGGTATGCAGCACCACGTGTACAACACAACTGGCCTCATACGCCCCAGGTTCCATGTGGTCCTACACATTTTTGGTCCCATGTATCCCAGACTCCATGCGATTTGATGCGTCTCTTGCCCCATGCATCCCTGACTCCATGTGGCTTCATACGTCTCTGGACCTATGTATCCCAGACTCTATGCGATCGCATGCATCTCCGGCCCCATGTATCCCAGGTTTCATGTGGTCCCATGCGTCTCTTGCCCCATGCGTCCCAGGCTCTAGTCGACTCCATGCTTCTCTGGCCCCATGCATCCCAGACTCAATGCATCTCTGGACACATGTGTCTCAGACTCCATGTAGACCGAATTTTGCTGTTACGACCAAAGTTATTCTCTCCAACCAAGTACGGACTATGTGTCAAGCTGACCAACTCACGCCCACAAAGAATGAGAACCACCCAGATTTTTAGCAACAGAAGATCCCAACAAGCGCCCACATACAATCTGGTCCACTCATGGTTACAGCGGTACCCTATTAAGGAGGCACATGTGGCACCCTCTAGCATCCATGCAACCTAACATATGCGCGTCCAAGGATGACTATATATACCCGGGTGACATGCCCAAAAAGAAGGACATGCAGAGAGGGATCGCCCAACACAGAGAGAGAGCATACCGAGACAAGCAAAGAGAGAACATAAGCTTCCTCACCCTGTGTCGGATCGTCAACGGAGTAAAGGAGCCGCCACAGTACCCTTTGTCTATTGTCACACCCCAGATCAAAATATTATACTTAGATAATTCTGTTTAGGATTTATTATACTCTTTTTTCGTTCCTTAAATATAAAGTTTGCAAGAACTCATTTAATGGCGAACAATAATGTCTCCAAAGTTTAAGTGCAAAGACAACTGTTGCTAACTCCAAGTCGTGCATCAGATAATTCTTCTCATGGTCTCGAAGTTGCCGAGATGCATAAGATATAATCTTACCATATTGCATAAGAATGTACCCCAATCCTTTGCCTGACGCATCACAATATACGGTGAAACCACCTGTTCTGTCTGGAAGAGTCAAAATAGGTGTCGTGATCAACTTTTGTTTGAGCTTCTCAAAAGAGATTTGACATTCATCTGTCCAATCAAAGATCACATCTTTCCATGTTAGTTACGTCAAAGGTGAAGAAATTTTAGCAAAGTTTGACACAAAGCGCTGATAATATTCTGCTAATCCCAGGAAACTACGAACTTCGACGACTATTCGGGGAACTGGCCACGTCTTAACGGCTTCTATCTTCTAGGGATCCACTTCAACTCCTTCTTTAGCAATGATATGCCAAAAGAATAAAATACGATCAAGCTAGAACTCGCACTTGCTAAACTTGACATATAACTTGTGCTCTCTGAGAGTCTGAAGAACTGCGCGAAGATGTTGCTCATGCTCTGTTTTACTTCGACTATACACCAAGATATCGTCAATGAACACTATCACAAACTTGTCTAAGTATGGCATGAAAATACGATTCATAGGATCCATAAACACTACTGGCACATTGGTTGCTCCAAAGGGCATTACTAGAAACTCTCAATGTCTATATTTTAATCTAAACGCCGTCTTGGGTATATCCTGCTCTCTGACTCTGATCTGGTGATATCCTGATCGTAAATCAATCTTGGAAAGCACCATTGCTCCACTAAGCTGATCGAGTAAGTCATCGATCCTTGGCAAGGGATACTTGTTCTTGATGGTTACCGCATTGAGGGTACGATAATCAACACATAATCGTGATATTCCATCATTCTTCTTTACAAGTTGCCTTGGGGCTCCCTAAGACGATCTACTAGGACGATAAATTTATTGGCTCTCAATTCTTCTATCATCCAGTACAAGACTTCTAACTCTGAAGGCGCCATACTGTAGACTCTCTCTGACCCTGGTGCTGTTCTTGGAAGTAGATCAATGGTAAACTCGATCTCTTTTTCTGGTGGCATGCCGGATAGTTCTTCTGGGAATACATCTGGGAATTCATTAATAACTCTGGGGAATTGTACTTCCTCTGTTACTGCCATCCTCATGATCACTGATGAAGACACTGTCTCGCCTCTAGAAAATAAGAATTCCTTCTCACCAGGGATATAAAAGATAACCTTGCCATTATGGAAATCTAGACTGTCGAAGAAGATTTCCTTTGCGGCATTCATTAATAACTCTGATGAAGAAGATTTCCTTTGCCGTTGAGTTCGGGTTGGGACTATTTGCTGAACTGAGACTGTCAAAACTGGCATCCTTGGAGATCCGATGGTTAAATCCCTAACTGTCGGGGCTAGTACTGAATACTGTGTGTAAGAACCTCCTGATGTATGGGTCCTCTTTCGTCCCCCAGTCCTGTCTACGATTCTCTGGGAGGTATACTCATGCCTCCTTGCTTCTCTTAACACAACATCAAAAGTTTGGAACTCATGTTGTTCTACTGCCAATATAATCTCCAGGTGAAGTCTCTTATGGAACCTTCTTGTTCGATCTAATTAGGTTGCCACTAAGGTGGGAGCAAACTGACTAAGTCTGTAGAACTTTGCCGCATAGCCGTCGACAGTCCTACCAATCTGCTTCAAGTTGGTAAACCTTTGCTGCAAGTCATAACACAATACTACGTCAAAATATCTGGTCTGAAACCTTTCACTAAAGACAACCCAAGGGATGGGTACTGTTAGTAAAATTATTTGTGTTGCCAACCAGTCTCGGGCTAAGTCTAGCAATTATAGTAATACTATTGACACTTTTTCTCTAGCCGGTACTCCAGCTGCCTCTAGGATAGATTATGTATCCTGAAGGCACACATCCGATGCAATTGCATCCTCGGTGCCATAAAATATGATGGTTGGAGGTGCTTGAAGTTGCTTGCTGAGTTGTGTGAACAATGTCTGCCTCTTTCTAAGGCCTCTTATACTGACCGAGTAAGTATGTCCTCTCGACGTCCTTAAGATGCCAACAATTCTCGAAGGATACCAATCAACACACTGTTGCCCCCTTTTTTTAGGTATTGGTTGTACGGGAGGCACTGGCTGGATCTGAGGTTCCTTATTTTGAATTGTCCTGGACCCGGCCCCAAAATACTAAGGCTGAACCTCATGGGTTTGCTGGGCATCATGATGTTATCCTGCTACTGGAGGAACTCGGGCAGGATGATCAGAAGGACCAGGAACAATATTCTTGAAAGATAAAGCACACAAGGATCAACAAAGGGACATCCATGATTGATCGAGAATCAAGGCAGATGTTGAATCAAGATTTTAAGGATATAAATTTGACACTGGAGGTGATCAAGGAGTAACATGATTTAGACATCTAAAATATATGGTAAAATCCCCATACTTCTGAATTTTTAGACATGCATGAGCCACCACTTAAACCGTGTCATGCCCCAGAACCAGAATATTGGATAGCGGAGACGGACAAAGCCAGCTACGTATAACAGAGTACTCAATACTCTGATATACGGTCACGGCTGTCTAGACATGTGAGGATTTTGCTTTACAATCCAATATTCATTCATGGGTCAAGGGTCCTAGGTGTCTCAAACTCAAGCAAGCAACAAGTTATAAGATGTATGATCACCAAACATATAATAGTAAGGCATCCCAAACTATACATACACATATGATCATGAAGCTAGTTACAAAATAAAAAATAGCAAGAGTACAATATTACATGATCAGCTCTAGCTATAGTCTAGAATTTGTTTTACATGTAGGCCCGCATGCTAGAATATCAGGTTCCAAAATTTGAGCTAAATACGTGCTCGGTGGCTAAATGCCTCAAAAGTATAAGTACAAGATCAAGTGGGTGATGAAGAAGAAACGCACTCATGTCATCGGGTGCTCCTGGTGTTCACCATCTTGAGACAAAAAATACGGGAGATCCTGCGGTCCTGCTTTAAAATTTGGCCATACAGAACCAGTGGGGTCAAACCCCAAAATAACAAGTACCACAAGGGAACCAACTTAGGAACTAAAACCAACATGCAAAAAATCTATAAGAAATAACACAAGGAACAGTTAAATAAGTACAACAGGTAAAATAACAGTTAAACAGTTTTGGAGTATTTAAACAAGGATATCTGAAATCAATACTCAGGTTATAGTTTTTTGGATCAGTTGTTAAACAAATCAGGACAAGACTAGATTAGACTAGAAATAAAGCAATTATGGTAAATCATGCCCTATGGTATGCTATCATTAGCTAACTAGGGTTATCACAGTCCTAGTTACTAACACATGCAGTTTAAGATTCCATATAGTCAGATGCCCTATAGACTATCCGAGTTATCTAGGCGTAATGATACATAGAATAGATTATATCAGGTATAATATTTTTTAGGTAATTGGCACACTCGACGACGTGCTAAAATAGTGCCCCTCACGACGGAGAGCTCCAAATCCACTAGGTGTCGCTGGGATACTAAAATTGTATGTAGCCAAGAAATCTCTCTAGATGCTTATAATACATTATTCTAGTTGTTATCATGGGTAAGTTATTAAGAAATCACGACCGTGGTGCTAAAAAATTTGCCTTAGACATGATGCATGACAAGAAATGATAGTAGCTTGACAAGTAAATTCAAGACATGAACAAGCAAATCAACCACGGAAAATTATCTTATCAGTTCAACCATTTCAGTTCAGGAAATTCTAGCATGTCAGGAGTGTGCTTCGTCGAGCTACTATCAGGAGTATCGGTACATGTCAGGTTAACTCAATACGATGAGCTATTATCAAGAATATCAGTGCTAGTCTGGTATCAAGAGTTCAAGATTAACAGTGTCAATACAATCCATGTTTAATTCTAGGTTCTGGCAGGTTGTCACAAATCAGATTATAAGTAATTTAAAAAAATCTTGCATTCTTAACAATTAAAGAGAATATGCTAACTAATGGAACAGTTAAACCATAAGAGAATAAATCATAAGAAGCTAAGCTACTACAAGTATCATAGGCACATGGGGTAAGATGGTCGCATGCAAGAGCTGGTCGCATGCAGCACACAGGCCACTTGGGAGATGCAAATTCTACTCCTGGGACTAGGTGAGTGACAGGCAATAAATGCAAGGTCAAGGAAGTGACCGATGTGACTGGTCGAGAAAGAGAGTTAGAAGGAAAAGACAAAATCATGGAAAGTCATGCCAAGGCGATACTGAGTCATACGTTCAACGGAATGCATAGCTCCAAGCTGCATAGACGACTCAGCCGCATGCTCTTCTTGGCCGCAAATACATTTGGCCGCATAAATTTTTTTGAACTTAGAGAACTTTCATTCAGTCAAGTTTTATGCATTTGGCCAAGGGGCGCATGTACAGATTCAGTCATGCGTCTAACAAGATAGCCTCATGCTGACTTGGAGCGAGAAGTCTAGGTCTCATACCAAGCGGGGTGCATGAAACTTCTTCGTCCCAGAATAGCAAGTTTGAGCCATGAAAAAGCTCCAAGTCTGAAAACTTGTTTTCTTCATGAAATCCTCATTTCAAGTCAGAATCCAGCAAAGTAAAGTTCATAACCGCAGGATAACAAGTGCTCATCAAATGGAACTACTTGTTTTAGAAAATATCAAGTTTTAAGATATCAAAACCAAGTAAACTCATGGAAGCTACAAACTGAAAACTTAGATCTACTCCAACTAAGGCATCAAAACTGAAAATACCAATAATTAAACATGTAGAGAAACTCAAGAGAACAATATAGAGCAATAAAATGCAAGAAAGCTAAATAAATACAATATAGCAAGTTCTTTCACATTGGCAAGATGACTTGCCTAAACCTACTACTAAACTACTACCACTACTACCCAAGGCAAGCTCACGGCTGGGGCTTAGGTTCGACCAAGAAGAGAAAAGGGAGAAGAAAATGAAGAAGAATGAGAAGGAAAGAGAAAGGGAAGGCTATATATATTAAAGGGTGATTAGCACTATTCATAATTCTAGAAATTACATAAAAACAGCTAAAAAAATCCATAAATTACACGGGAAGCAATATACAGCTAAAACATACATATACCAGATAAAATATAATAACACTAAAATAGTGAGACGGGTCTCACAGTCTGATACCACTATGTCACGCCCTCGCTTAGCGCATTGCAGAACCGATCGTTCTCACATGGGAGTGATGTTGTGCAAGCCTAAATTGCGCTTGCACAAGGCCAAGACTTTGAACAAGGACAAATAAGCTATTCCAGATAGAAGCAGCGACACAATATTACAAAAAAGTAAATAAACACAATGGTATTAGAAAATAAGCTCTTTATTAATATCTGAAGTGATTACAAAGTTTATCAATTGGCTACATATCTCAGAATACAATGACATCGTTCCATACATTACATCCCCTTGTATATAAAATATCTCAATGCAGCTCAAGACATCGACTCCAGATCTCCGGGTCCTGAGAATGAAGATATGCTATCGCTTCTTCAAATAATCCAGCACCTGCGAACATAACTGATGGAGGGTCAACACTTTGGAGAAAGTACTGGTGAGTATAAAAGAAACGAACAGAAGCAACACTCTCAAAAACCAACACTAATTAAGCATGTGATAAAATATTACATTACTAGTGATCTTACTACTTTTTACCTAGGTTCATTTTATGCAGAACATGATTAGAGTCATATTACTTCTTTCAAAAAATATTTTTCAAAATAGTTTGCATATTCAAGACATTCAAGCATACAGTAGAAAGTATTTTATCGTGAAGTGCGCAACATATATCGTGAGCCATATATGTTATCACTAAGGAGCATAAGCAGCATATAGTGGACTATTCATCTTATCAAGGAAATATCAACATATTCAAGTCAAGCATACAAGTCTAGGAGCAATACAAGATAGTAAGCAAAATCGATAATGAGTACATCATTTATTTAATGATTCTTACTCTTCGCTGAACAGTATCCCTGCAACAGACATACAAGTTAGCAGCAACTTACATAAACATATAGGTACTCTTTCCTGTTTGTCTCTGTATCAAACAGTTAGGTATACAATAAGGCTAAAATTCTAACATGTGTCCTAATTATATGATGGCCCGTAAAAAACCCATGATTAGTAGCGGTATTATCACGGCCCAGCACTACACCAAAATACGCTCAAAATGGCTGCTTTAACACGTGAACCAGTTAACTAATAAACATAACACCCGCCTAATAGCGAGGACTTCATTGCCTTAGGGTATTCTGATTAGCCTCTCCCAGGCCAAACGGTTCACAGTACCCCAGGATACCGCTCGAGAGACCCCATACCTTGTGCACAAGTTGTCAGACCGATGCATGAATGTACTCCTATCATATAGTTCTATAATGCAAGCAAATAATAATTTAGCAAACTTTTATATCTTCTTCTTATCAATCGGATAGGTTCTATTCATGGCCCAATACTACACTAGTATACGCTTATACTAGCTGCTTTGACACATGATCAAGCTATTCTCTGAGCGAGTTCGGTAACAAGTCTATATTTCAAGCAGATTTTTTTTAACATAAAACCAGTAATAGTTATATAAATCTAGCATGCTACAGTTATATCTTTTGAATCAATGGCAAGAAAATATATAAACTATCTCTAATTAAGCAAGTATGCCACGGTTCTTCTATCTCTTCTAGCTAAACATGCAGTTCTACTATTGTTTAGCATACCATACATTGATATATTCAATCATTCATTTACTTTTTTTATTAGCATGCCAAAGGTTCGTTCGATAGCTATGTCAGTGTAACCTAGCATGCAACATACTATTCTTTACTTAGTATGGCAAGGTTCATCTATTATTACTAGCATATAAGTTCTTTGGTTAGCATACATGGTCATGATCTATCATTCTTGTAAAGAAAATATTAATCTTCTTAACAACAAGCATTACAAAACTTAGATTCATTATTAAGGCGTGATAGAATCAGAGAATGAAATTCTGTCCACTTACCTAGATCAGTCGTCTTCTGGTTCAACAATGAGCTCTTCAGAAAGGTTTTCTTTTTAAGTCGGCAAACCAATATCTTTTGTATATAGTGTCCTGCCCCGATCTCCTGCAGGATTGGCCGTCCCCGCTAGGCGCGAATCACCGCGCCAGCGCTCCCGCAGGACGATCGTTCCCATCAGGACGTGATGCCGTGCGAGCACAAGCTGCGTCCGCATAAGGCCATGATTCGAACAGACAGAGAAATAGCTAAGCCATAGAGTCTCACATGTAGTCTCTAATACAGGAAAAATTTGAATGACACGAGTAAATGGCCATTTAGATAACTAGTTCACTAAGTTGATATAAAGGAATCATGGAATAAACACAAGTATGATACATAAATGAGCTCATTTATTGATAATAAATAAGGTTACAAGCGACACTAGGCCAAGATTACAAGACGCTCAAGCTTTCTCTCTCACTCTCTCTCTATGGCTTATAAAGGCGTACCAAGCAGCTTACAACTTGGGATGATACATAGGCGATGTTCCAACATTATATCTTGTATATGTGCTTAAGCTCCGAAAGCAACAGTCCAAGGCTCCAGAGCAAACTCCATGCCTTAGCACGCACGAGGGGACACTCCACACCAAACGAGGTTCTCCCGCATCCTGCAAGCAATCTGGTGGATTATTAGTACATGAATGCACTGGTGAGGAGGCTTCTCGCCCGCTCGATAAATCCAAACATGTTATATAGGTTTCGTACACCATCTATTAAGTTATCTTTCTAGTCTTGCCTAAAGATCAGTTTTATGGCAATGATGTAAAGACTAACTCGTGTGGCAGTGTGCCATACGATATAAGAGAAACACGACAAAACTTACCAACTTACCATTGTTCCTTTCCTGTCCAATGATACAATCGAGTTAACCAAGCATGAATATATATATAATAACTTAGAACTTGCATAAGAAAACACAAGTGTCTCGAGCGTGTTTCTGATTCTGGTGAACGATATACTCAGATATGTGATACTCATGTTGCTTTGTTACTTCGATTGTTCAAACACATGATACTCAGTCTGTTCAAGTATGTTATATTCAGATATATTCAATGCAAATAACTCGCACACAGATTGCCACAATCGAGTCAACTTAATCTATATGAAGGTTACTAGCATAGCCATAAAGGACTTAGTCTCTCTCAGGACTGAGACTTCCATTGAGATAGATGGGTAAACCAAGCGTACGATGCCATATCTTGGGCCCTCTACCGATATTTGTGTTGCTTCAAACCAGCAAAGCATCCTGACTGTTTGGTTGCGCAAATACCCTATAATTCCTCCTAGGCCGGCACGATCCCTGTGCCATGGTGATTCATCCGAGGAATCCACATACCTCGTGCACGAGTTATCCGTGACCATTTATGATTCTTTTCTTTATCTTTACCTTTATCTTTATCCTTCTCTTTATCTTTATTTTATTTGTACAACAATGATGGTTGTAGATGCGGTAGGCCATTACCCACTACAAGCCATCCAGAACGATTCTTGGATTATTGACTGGGTTGGCAGCTCTCCATGCAGCACGGGTAGCGAGCCCGACTACACGTCCCCGATATACCTGTCTATAATCAAACTTTACTTTCATTCTTGCTTATCAATTCTTCATCTTTTTAATCTTATATTATACGGTTCCCGGTACGAGAAATCGCCTTGGCGAGCGTTTTTATGTTTCCATTACTTGGCTCAAAAATGACTATTTTGATAGTCTTCATGCCTCTAGTGAGTGAACCATAATTGAGTGAAGTACAATAATTTGTGGGATGAATCCATTTGACAAGCATTAAGACGAGATATCATGTCCCAGTCCCAAAATACACGGGACCAGGCCACGTGGCAATGGCCAGCTGGTACGACTCCGTAGGGCTTTCCAATTTAATAGACCCGACGAAGTGCACTTACGCTGTCCACAGTCAAGTGATCAAGCAAAAGAATCTAATTCTAAACATGCAACAACTAAACTAAATCTTAATCCATGGTAAATAAATCTCAAGAAGGAATGATACGCATCATCAGTCTGCAGCCCAATAATACATCCATTCGAATAGGCCAAACTCTAGGCTATAAAAGCAGAATCAAAATGGAAAGTAGTACATGACTGTAATAGCTGAAAAATGTAAAGATACCTGCAACGATGTCCACACTCCACTAGATCAAGCATCATGCAAACTGTACAAATAACCTGGAAGGGAACTAGGTCCTTAGAGGGACGTAAAAAGATATAAAAAGTATATGCCATAATGTAAGTACTGTATAAATTCGAGGGTGAACTAACCAGCTAAGTGAATACAATGTGAGGACAACCTTGGTACGTATAGGTAGGTGTAGGCATAACGTCCAATACTCCGAAGAGCATGATATCTGTACATGTAACATCCATCATTCCGAAGAACGAGGTATCTGCAAATATATACATCTGTATCGCTCCGAAGAACGCAATATCTAAATAAAGGAAGTCATTGGGTCCGTGGCACATCTGGACACTACAGATTCCAATGTGTGTATCCCATATGCCTACCAGTTGTCCTCCCCGCCCAATGCCAATGTATATATCGCGAATACGACATGGACATCTCATACAATAATGTAGGTCACTAAAGAAATATACAACTAAACTAAATACCGTCACACGTACTGCTCACACTGATGGCAAGTCAAGCATGAAGCACGTGTCCCTACATGAACTCACTCTGTGACGTGCAATGATACATGTCAAGGCCTGGGGAGTCATATGGATATCTCCACAAGTTTAGGTGCGTCCACTAGACACTAGGTCAGACACAAGTCCTAACGTCAACGCCTTCGTTGACTGCACCCGAGTCTTTCTCGGACGCACACAGTTATATAATATTAAAATAATAAAATATGCAACTAATAATAACTGAATTTAAACAGTACAACAAGGCAAGGTATACTTGTCTGGAAGCCGGGCGAAGATTCGAACATGAACTCGCCATGGAAGTAGCAACGCAGCAATGGAAATTAGAACTAATATCCCCGGATGCTGTCACAAATATCACCAACAGTCCCAGAATGATTGAGATACTCAGAAAAGCATATACATACGTCCAATTTGGATATAGGGGCAAAAATGCAGTTTCTGGTCAACACAGGGTCCACAAGTGGACCCGTCTTGCACCAAAAAATGTGCCAGAGACAAAGTTCTCCAAATTCGTCAAACTTAGTGTCTACATGTCCAGAACGATAATACGAACCCAACGGAACATCCAGAACTGGATTTCGATGAGCGGATCACGAAATCGTCCGTCATGTGGAACCGTGGGACCCATGAAACGATGTTTCGTCAACGTTCTTAGAATCAAACCAAACTTGGGTCACAGGACCAGCATAACACTGTGAATCCGATGGCACAAGTTTTGTTACAAAAAGATGGGCACACACAAAATTTGAACGAGTGTCAGAACAGGCTGATACGGTACTTTTGGACGGATACACGTTGATTCCGTTGTGCACGCACATCCAAATCAAGTTTTACGAAAGCCCACACATCTACGTTGATGATACGCGCCTTTTGGTGCAATCAGTATGCAATGAGGTTGCCCGGATTGACGGGACCAACTCCGTATCGGAGAATTTTAATGTTTTATAAAACAATTTTTTTCTTCGATTTGGAACTCCAATTACTAACAATAGAATGCAAGCTAAATTATTCTACTTGAAGGCATTACAAGAGGGTTAGGTTGAAAGTATACCATAGGTGATGGTTTAGGATTCGATCAAGCAAGGAGGGAGATATTACGACGCGAAGACAGGGTGTTGGTGCTGTGAAGTGGGTCCGTGCAGGTAGGTTCGGGGTGGCCGTGCGGGCGGTATCGGCGGTCTGGCCCGCTGCGGGGGAGTTTGTCAAAGGTCAGGGGAGCCCTAGGGTTAGGGGGGGCGGTCATCGGTCGTCAGGGTTCACCGGAGGGGGTCATAAAGATAGCAAAAATGGCAGGAACAACAGCATTAGCGGTGGCTTTAACAGCATTAGCAGTGACACTAATGGTCATGGCAGCGATGGCCGCCGGCCTGGAGAGTCAGGAGGGTACTCGGTGGTGGTGGAGGCGGTCGTGGAGGTGGTCGGGATGGTGGTGGTGGTCGGGTGCTGGTGTAGTTGGTGGTCGAAATGGAGGAGACAATAATAGCAACGGTGGTGGTGGAGGTTGTTGTCCGCAGTGGAGGGTTGGTCGAAGGTGGTCGTGCGGGTGGTTACAGGTGGTAGAGAAGGTAGGGGAGAGGGAAAGGAGGCTGTGAGGAAGAGGAGGGATAGGTTTGAAGTGAAGAAGAGGGTTTATGGAAGAGTTAGGGCCGGCCAATGCATAAATGTGCATGGGGCATTTCAAATGAAGGGTGGTGATGGATTTGGTGAGATCCTATAGCCTAGAATGGAGTGAGGATCTTAGAATCCGGTCAAGGCTATCATGGGGAGTGGGGTGGATGTCATTTATCTATTTTTGGGTCCAGCATGTGTACTAGGTAGGAAAGTCACATTGGTTTACACTCTTTCCTATACATGGCTGAATTCAAATTAAAGAGGGGTAAAAAAATAGGATTTGGTGTGCCAAAATTGATGTTTGGTGTTTTGTAGAGAGGGGGATTGGTGTGGGGTATTTGTATGAATCATGAGGGTGTGAATGGGGGTTTGGGTTGGTGTTGGGTCTAATTTTGGGTTATATTGAGTCATTGCACCAATTTAATTAAAATTAGTGTCAATAATGTTTTTTAATTAATTGGGAGTGCATAGTATTTAAATTGGGTTGGACACAAGTATCATGGACGTAGAAGACTCGTAATAGGTTATTACTAAATATTGGGTTGCAAGGAACGGGTCGAGATTGTGTCTCCAACTTCGATTGGAACGAGCAATAATGCAAAGTTGAATTTAAAATTAAAAAATGTGCATGAATATTGTAAAATTAAAATGAAGCACCAGAGAGTGCATATACGAGTGACACAAAGGTTAGGATTTAAGATTGGTACGTCCAGGTCAAGTGTGTGAAATTTGTTGGAAGGCAAAAACTAGTGTAGTGCTCTAGATATTTAAACAACGGTAAAGTACAACAATTAAATAAAAAATCACAGTAGTGAATTATAACCCCAATAATTAATCCCAAATAATATTAATTTAATCCATAATCCTATATTTTGGTCTGGGGGTTTACACGAGACGAGCAGGTACAAGTTAGCATGTAAAGCAGGCAAGCATTGCATAAGTATTAAACATAAGAATTTTAAGAATGCGTGCGTCATACTCTACTAGAAACATCAGCCGTTACACTAGCACAGTCTAAGGGCAGTACGAGGAACCAAATATAATCCAAGTTTTATTTCCATGTTCTACATAAGCAATACGAGATAGAATTATTCTCTTAGCTAGGTGCATTTTATTCTTTATTAGCATGCTAGGGGTGATTCACCTAGCGACTAGCATGTATCGTCCATATTTTTAAGTGTGCAGGCTAGCAAAAGATAGGTTCATCGTAGCCACAAACACACACGTATACACTTTATCATATGAAATACACACTCTAAATAGATTACACCCTCTATTGGTCATAATCTCAAACACCTATAATATATTAGTCATGATAACCTCATGGTGTCATGATACACTATCAACCTTCATGACAAAACCCTCAAATACTCTATTAATAATGAATATATATAATAAATACATCTATTTATATCTAATATAAATAGTTATAATAAAGAATAAAGAAAATACACCCATGAACACAAAACCCCCAATATGGACACAATACCATGAAGAAAACTCTATGGAACCAATAGGGACTCATTCACTCTCCTTGTGGGTATTTCTAAACTATGGGTGGGCTCCTAATGGTTCTCAAAATAATAAAAACAAAATTTAAAAGAGAGATTTCAGAATTTTACCTCTTGGGAGATGGATTCCCAATGCAAAACCAAGGGTTCTCTAGCCAAGCTTCTTCTCCTCCAATGCTCCTTGAGACCTAAGCTTCTAGGCTTCTTAGATGAGGGAAATAAGAGGGATTGGGGTTTGATTTTCTAAATTTGGTGAAGGAATGAGGGGTTTTGGGGAAAAACTCAATCTTAGAGTTTTATGAACATTAAATGGAGCTTGAGGGAGGCTCCCCCCTCTCCTATATAGGGTCGGCCAAGTGAAACCCTAGGTCTAGCTAATGCATAATGTCTAATATGCCCTCTATGGTTGTCACGAATAGTAGTTTAATTAGTAGGGTTTTTTATAATCTAATGAGGGTTTAACTAGTTTCTAATTAATGAAGAGAATTGACTAGTTTGGTCTAAAAATGTCTAGTCTAAGGTTGAGTCTAATAGTCACATCAAGTTTAGCCCAGTAACCCATATTATTAATAGCAATAATATATATACCATACACATTATATAAATTATAAACAATATATATACAAGTATTAAAATGACAACAATGCCCCTATCTTAAAAATATGGTAGTGACAAGTCTACCCTCCAAAAAAAAATTGTCCTCGAAATTGAACTAAACTAGCACAAGAACATAATCAGAACAATAAGAACACTACCTCAAGGCTCGAAGAGATACCGGTATTGCTCGTGCATTTCATCCTCCCTCTCCCAGGTTGACTCACCTGGAGAGTGATGTCTCCACACGACATGAACCAAGAAAATAGTCTGGTTCTGCAATACCTTCTTCCTGTAATCCAAATCTCTACTGGCTGCTCAGGATAGATGATAATCGGACCAACCTCGATCTTCGAGTTATCTAGTACGTGACTAGGATATTTCACGTACTGTCTCAGCTGCGACACGTAGAACACGTCATGTACTCCCTCTACTGCAGACGGCAAGTCTAGTCTGTAGGCTACTGTACCGACCCTAGCAAGAATACTGAAAGGTCCGATGTATCGTGGACTAAGATTCTCGCCTCCACCAAAATGAATCATGTTCCGTGTCAGAGAAATCCGCAAGAACACCAAATTGCCAACCTAGATAAAAATACAGCCTTAACATGCAATCTAAAATAAGGCAATCACAAGCAATTATAACAAACCTATAACTTAAACTCCAAGGGTCTACGGTGGTTGTTGGCCCAATGCCGTTGTTTATCTTGCGCCACTCGAAGTCTATCTCTGATGAGTTTTACCTTCTCTGTTGCATCCACGACCATCTCTGGTCCTAATAAGGCTTTCTCACCGACATTATCCTAAGATAGCGATGTGCAATACCTCCGTCTATATAGAGCCTCGAATGGTGACATCTCAATACTGGCCAGGTAACTGTTGTTGTAAGCAAACTCTACCAGGTGTAGATGATCCTCCCAAGAACCCGCAAGATCCAGAACACAAGTGTGAAGCATATTCTCGAGAGTCTGAATAGTCCTCTTCGACTGTCCGTCTGTCTGGGGGTGATATGTGGTACTGAACTTGAGCTGAGTGCCCAAGATAGCCTACAAACTTCTCCAAAAGTGGAAAGTAAAGTGACTATCCCGATCCGATATGATGCTCACAGGAACCCCATGTAATCTGATAATCCGTTGTACATACATCTCTGCTAGCTTCTCCGTCGTTGTACCCACTTTGAATGGTAAAAAGTGGGTTGATTTGCTTAACCTGTCTACGATGACCCAAATCGCATCTTTTCCTCATGGAGAACGCAGAAGCCCCAAAACAAAATCTATAGTCATATGCTCCCACTTCCACTATGAGATGGGTAAAGGCTGAAGCAATCCACCTGGCCTCTATCTGTCCGCCTTTACCTGCTGGCACACTAAAAAACTGTATACGATGTGTGCTACCTAGCACTTCATACCATACCACCAAACGTGCTCCCTCAAGTCTCGATACATCTTGTTGGCACCTGGATGCATCGAGTACTGAGAGCGATGCACCTCCTGCAAAACCTCCATACGTAGCTCTTCGCTTGGCACACATATCCTAGTACCGTGCCGCAACAATCCATCGTCAGTAATAGTGAAGTCCTCTGATAATCCTGTTCGAACCTGGGCCCTGATACTCCTTAGAGCTTTATTATCATACTTCATGGCTCTGATTCTATCCATCAGATCAGACTGTATCTACAATTCCCATATCTAAAACTCGATACCAGGAACTAGCACCTCAATACCCAAGCTCTCAAGATCGGCCAATAAGTGTCTGTCTGTCGTTAAGTACATAGCCATCGGATACCTGTTCAAGGCATCGGCGACTACGTTGGCCTTTCCTGGGTGGTACTGTAATAAAAGTTCGAAGTCCTTCATCAACTCTAACCATCTCCTCTGTCTCATGTTCAACTATTTCTTTATAAACACATACTTCAAGCTTTGTGGTCTGTGAAGATCTCCACACGCTCTCTATACAGATAGTGTTTCCATAGCTTTAGAGAAAAGATGACCGCTGCCAACTCCAAATCATGGTGGGGTAGTTCTTCTCATGAGGACATAATTGCCTGGAAGCATAAGCAATCACCTTCCCATGCTACTGAAGAATGTAATCCAAACCCTTCCCTGAAGCATCACTATAGATAGTGAATCCACCTGTCCCTGATGGCAACGTCAAAACTGGAGCTATCGTCAATCTCTTCTTCAACTCATCAAATATGACCTGGCAATCCTCCGTCCAGACAAAATCCACATTCTTCCTGGTCAGCCTAGTCATCAGCTCTGCAATCCTGGAGAAGTCTTGTACAAACCTCCTGTAGTAACCTGCTAGTCCGAGAAAACTCCTGATCTCAGCTACCGAACTGGGAGTAGCCCACGACTCTACTGCCACGATCTTCTTCGGGTTAACTAAGATCCTGTCACCCATCACCATATGCCCAAAGAATTCAACCTTGTCAAGGAAGAACTCGCACTTCGAAAGCTTTCTGTAAAGCTTCTCCTTCCTGAGAGTCTCCAAAATCATCCTCAGGTGCTCCTCATGCTCCTCCGGGGTCTTTGAATACACAAGAATGTCATCGATGAATACCACTACGAACTTGTCATGGTGTTGGTGGAATACCTTGTTCATTAGGTTCATGAATACTGTCGGGGCTTTAGTCAACCCAAATGGCACCACCATGAACTCAAATTGGCCATACCGAGTCCGAAAAGCTGTCTTCGGATTGTCTTTCTTCTTCACCTGGTGGTAGCCTGACCTCAAGTCTATCTTCAAAAATACCTTTGCTCAACTGATCAAAAAGATTATCTATCCTCGACAGCGGGTATTTGTTCTTGATAGTGAGTTTGTTCAGAGCTCTGTAGTCGATATACATGCGTACTGACCCATCCTTTTTTGGTACAAACAATATTGGAGCACCCCACGGTGATAAACTGGATTTGATGAAGCCCTTATCCTGTAACTCATCAACCTGCTTATTCAACTCTGCCAGTTCGCTATTATTGACCCTATAGACGTGTTATGATATTGGCTCTGCACCTGGCACCAAATCTATAGAGAACTTGATATCTCTGTCTGGCGATAATCCTGGCAACTTCTTTGGAAAGATATCCAGGAACTCCGCTATCAAAAAAGGTGGCAACTCCTTCTCTTCCACCCTGGCTCCACAAAAGATGTCCCTGCTCGGCTCTGTTGTTACTGGAAATGGGGACGCTTGGCCGGTCCCGCGCTACCACTCGCTCCTCCAGAAATGTCGTGTCCTCTCTTGGACCCGAGTTCCAGACCATCCTCAGCAATCTGGACATCCATCAGAATGTCCTCAAAGTTTGCAGTGCGATGTCTAGAAGTTTGAGATTTGATCTCTCTTATCATCTCCTTCCTGGACTTTCAGACTGTCACGCCCCGATCTCCCGCAGGCAAATCGGCCGTTCCCGCTAGGCGAGAATCACCGCGCCAGCGCTCCCGCGGGACGATCGCTTTGACCCATCCGGGCGTGATGCCGTACGAGCGTGAGCCACGCCCGTGCAAGGCCGTGGTCCATTGGCTGGCGGTAAGAGTTCTAAGCCACAGAGTCGTACAGATTGTCCGAGTACAGCGGAGTCATGAACGCATAGGCGATCGGTAACAAGTTCACTGAGTCGACAATATAGCAGAAGCATTGAAACACAAGTTGAAGTAAAGCAACTCTTTTAATGATATAAAAATGTGTTACATGCGACGTATAGCCGAGATTATAAGTCGCTCAAGCCTCTATCTGAAACAGTAAAAGCGTACCAAGTGGCTACAATTGTGGAATGATTGTACAGGCGATGATCAGGCGATGTTCACAATATTATGTCTTCTATATGTTCTTTTCTTCCGGACGCGCCGTTGCGTCGGAGTGATCTCCATGCCTTAGCACGCACGAAGGAGGCATCCGCACCGAACGAGGTTCTTCCGTACCCTGCATACAAACTGGTCGATTATCAGTACATTGAATGCACTGGTGGGGAAGCTACTCGCCTGCTCGATAATTCCAAACACGTAATACAGGTTTCGTGCACCAACTATTAAGTTGTCTTTCTAGTTGCCTTAGGATCAGTTTCATGCAATATTTGAATAGCCTAACTCGTGTGGCAGTGCGTCATACGACATGAGAGGAAACACGGCGAGACTTACCAACTTACCATTTGTCCTTCCCTGTCCAAGGCAAATATTATTAATTCATGCACGGACAAGTATAACATTCAAGAGGCATAGTATATGCAAACACGATGTTGTGGCAAGATCACGTTACAAGTATATAATTTACAGGAGTATCAGGTGTGTTGCATACAATAATTTACTTGAAATATACTTGACACCGTTCAGTATCTTTTACCTGACTATCTGAATCACCTGCACAACTTACCATGCCTTCCCTGCCACGAAGACACAAGTTAATATGCAACAGGTTCAAATATACATGATGATCACTGGCTTGATTGCCATAAAGGACCTAGTCTGTGACGAAGATGGTTTGCTACGTGCAAATACGAGAGGCGCCGCGCGCATACCATCCCGTCCAAGTATGTGAGACTAAATGTGAGTTCCGTCCGGAGTCGAAACGGTGCCAGTGCCCCAGCAGCCGCCCGCAGGAACTATACCTTGTGCACAAGTTGTCCGTGATCGAACATTAACATTCATTCGCCCGAAGGCTACGTGATCCGCCCAGAGGCTACGTGAATATCCGCCCGGAGGCTACGTGATTATTCGCCCGGAGGCTACGTGATCCGCCCGGAGGCTACGTGAATATCGGCCCGGAGGCTACGTTATCCGCCCGGAGGCTACGTGAGTACAAGACAAGCAGTATTGCATGATTCATTTATATTGCATGTACGTTCAATTCATGCATTCAGGATTGAGCTTATTCATTGCACAATATAATAACGTTAGACATTCGTAAGCAGGCAAGCATGCGTTTCTAGGGAACATAAGCAAACACGTTTGCTCGGACCCGAAGGTAAGCCGAGTAATGAAACTATAAAGGAACTTGGCATGCGAGGGTCTGAACATATATAAGCAATATTTCATTTCCATGTTCTAGCATAAGCAATACAAGTTGGGATTATTCCCTTAGATAGGTGCGTTGGATTCTTATTAGCATGCATGGGTGATTCACCTAGCGACTAGCATAAAATATCCATATTTTATGTGTGCTGGCTAAGCAAAGACAAGTTCACCGTAGCCACCCACCTTAGCGATGATTCACCTCGGTAGAGCGATACGTCAAGCGAGCCTCTGAAAGCCTAAGCCAGATTCCTGTAGGGACAAGTCTGGATATCCTTTGATTCTCGTTTGAGGCAAAGCGGATCGGGACAGTTGCACTTTTGCCATTTTAGACGGCAGTCCGCTAGAACGGAACGGGGCGTTACATCCTACCCAACTCAGAAAAAGTCTCATCCTCGAGACTTACTGAGGACAAGCAGTAATCTAGGGTTGAGGCAATCCTAGACAAGTCGTTGTACTTGTTTATTTGGATATTCACTTGCACAAGCGTCGAGATCGGCATATCGCTTAGTCTGGATCGTGCGCACTTTCGAAGTGCACTTCTAGCGTGAGCACGTCAACCAGCTTAGTGATAGCGAAGTCTTAGCACTCGAGTTTCACCTTCTCTTAAGTCTTGGATGGTGCACAAGTTCAAGGCGTCCCTCGAATAGATGCATTCAACCAAACTTAGAGTTAGTGAAATCGGACAAGCTACTAGCGATACTCTCAAGGGTTCGCACAGGTTGGCACAAAGGCCGCTCGCAGCACCATATCATACAAGCAAGCATATCATTCAAAATGCATTTTGAAATTATTTAGACATATTGTTGGAATATCCCATCGAGGCATTGAGAGAGAGCGTGCACATAACCCACGAACAAGCTTTCAAAACAGAGATATCGAATCAAAGTCCAAAGGCGTAGAAGTCAGGTTCTGATACCATTATGTCACGCCCCGATCTCTCGCAGGCAAATCGGCCGTTCCCGCTAGGCGAGAATCACCGCGCCACCGCTCCCACGGAATGATCGCTTTGACCCATCCGGACGTGATGCCGCACGAGCGTGAGCTACGCCCGTGCAAGGCCGTGGTCTATTGGCTGGCGGTAAGAGTTCTAAGCCACAGAGTCGCACATATTATCCGAGTTCAGTGGAGTCATGAACGCATAGGCGATCAGTAACAAGTTCACTGAGTCGACAATATAGCAGAAGCATTGAAACACAAGTTAAAGTAAAGCAACTCTTTTATTGATATAAACATATGTTACAGGCAACATATAGCCGAGATTACAAGTCGCTCAAGCCTCTCTCTGAAACAGTTAAAGCATGCCAAGTGGCTACAATTATGGAATGATTGTATAGGCGATGATCAGGCAATGTTCACAATATTATGTCTTCTATATGTGCTTTTGTTCTGGATGCACCGTTGGGTCGAAGTGATCTCCACGCCTTAGCACGCACGAAGGAGGCATCCGCACCGAACGAGGTTCTCCCGCACCCTACATACAAAATGGTGGATTATCAGTACATTGAATGCACTGGTGGGGAAGCTACTCGCCCACTCGACAAATCCAAACACATAATACAGGTTCCGTGCACCAACTATTAAGTTGTCTTTCTAGTTGCCTTAGGATCAGTTTCATGCTATTTGAATAGCCTAACTCGTGTGGCAGTGCGCCGTGCGACATGAGAGAAAACACGGCGAGACTTACCAACTTACCATTTGTCCTTCCCTGTCCAAGGCAAGCATTATTAATTCATGCACGGGCAAGTATAACATTCAAGAGGCATAGTATATGCAAACACGATGTTGTGGGCAAGGTCACGTTACAAGTATACAATTTACAGGAGTATCAGGTGTATTGCATACAATGATTTACTTGAAATATACTTGACATCGTTCGGTGTCTATTACCTGACTATCTGAATCACCTGCACAACTTACCATGCCTTCCCTGCCACGAAGACACAAGTTAATATGCAACAGGTTCAAATATACATGATGATCACTGGCTTGATTGCCATAAAGGACCTAGTCTGTGACGAAGATGGTTTGTTGCGTGCAAATACGAGAGGCGCCGCGCGCATACCATCCCGTCCAAGTACGTGAGACTAAACGTGAGTTCCATCCGGAGTCAGAACGGTGCCAGTGCCGCAGCAGCCGCCCGCAGGAACTATACCTTGTGCACAATTTGTCCATGATCGAACATTAACATTCATTCGCCTGAAGGCTACGTGATCCGCCCGGAGGCTACATGATTATCCGCCCGGAGGCTACGTGATTATTCGCCCGGAGGCTATGTGATCTGCCCGGAGGCTACGTGAATATCCGCCCGGAGGCTACATTATCCACCCGGAGGCTACGTTATCCGCCCGGAGGCTACGTGAGTACAAGTCAAGCAGTATTGCATGATTCATTTATATTGCATCTACGTTCAATTCATGCATTCAGGATTGAGCTTATTCATTGCACAATATAATAACGTTAGACATTCGTAAGCAGGCAAGCATGCCTTTCTAGGGAACATAAGCAAACACATTTGCTCAGACCCGAAGGTAAGCCGAGTAATAAAACCATAAAGGAACTTGGCATGCGAGGGTCTGAACATATATAAGCAATATTTTATTTTCATGTTCTAGCATAAGCAATACAAGTTAGGATTATTCCCTTAGCTAGGTGCGTTGGATTCTTATTAGCATGTAGGGGTGATTCACCTAGCGACTAGCATGAAATATCCATATTTTATGTGTGCTGGCTAAGCAAAGACAAGTTCACCTTAGCGATGATTCGCCTCGGTAGAGCGATACGTCAAGCGAGCCTCTGAAAGCCTAAGCCGGATTCCTGTAGGGACAAGTCTGGATATCCTTTGCTTCTCGTTTGAGGCAAAGCAGGTCGGGACAGTTGCACTTTTGCCGTTTGAGACGGCTGTCCGCTAGAACGGAACGGGGCGTTACACGGACTTGGTCTCTTGGGTCCCGAATCATCGACGGTTCGAAATGACTCAAGCGGCAAAACTCTGTCGCATACTCGTCGACTGACATGCTCCCTTGGACCAAGTCATGGAACTGACTCTCCAAGGCTTCCAGGGCCACGTCGAAAAAGAAATTCTCCTTAAAAAGCTCCTTGAAAGCCTCCCAAGTAAGTCCTCTAGCAGTAAGTCTCAGCTCCATACGATACCACGTCAGCGCGATATCGAACATCCGGCTGTAGTCAGCCTCGATCTGCAGACTCTCTGGAATCTGAGCCAAGCGTAAGTTCTTCTCCATGTCCTCCAGCCAGTCGTTGGAGTAGAGTATCCCCTTGTCACACCCCAGTCCCAAAATACCGAAGGACTAGATACGTGGCAATGGCCAGCAGTACACACTGATGGACAAACCCAATTTAATGGATCCATCAGGGCGTACTTAAGCTGTAAAAACAAGTCTATGACAACATGGCACATCTAATCTCATCCACACAAGATATAAAATATGATCCAATATAAGGAATGTAAATCATCAACTTGTCTCAACAAAGTGCTTCAGGGAACAACCCGATAAATATCTGATACAATGGTTCAACAGACCAAAATATAAATGACAAAATAAAGTAAATACTGAGCATGAAACATAGATGCTCAGGAAAAGTCTTTAGCTAACACCTCATCCTCGGGTGTCGGTACAGCTCTTGTATCTGCTTCTGCTCCGGTCCCGTATACCTGGGGATAGATCTCGTCTGCAAATCCTGGGGACATAATCCGGATCCAGGTCCTCAGGGGACATAGCAAGGTACAGAAAATACAAGCCAAAATAAATGTAGTGCAGCAAGTAATGAAATAAATAGGGTAAGCTATATAACCATCTATGTGAAATACAAGTGAGAGCATCACGAGTACTCAGGCTGAGCCACTACAAGCTCTGTGTTGGGGAGCCGGTAGCGGTAATAACACGTAATGTGCCTAGCTCTGCTACGAAAGTCTACGACCTCACAATAGTTGTAGATATATATATGAAACAGCCTGTAGCCTGTGTGTCTCTCCCCACCCAATGTAACCATGCATCTCATGACCATAACGTCTCATGTCCATGTCAAGCGGGATCATAGCTAATACAACAAGTCATAATGTATCTAAGAATATAGTATCTCTGTCAAGTCCTGTATCCTATACAGAATGACCATGAATATCTCAGGAAGATCCTGTCTCATGAATAGTGTCAAGTGTCCTGGGTCATAGTGTACTCGGTAAGACAAGTACGAGAATATAAAGTATCATGAATGTCCATATCTAGATGACAATACACAACGCCGCGTACGGTGTTGGTACCCGACTATTAATCGGACGCTAAGTAAGTCACACGGCCCTAGGTTAAGCATGCATAATAATGTAAATGAAGCAAGGAAAATATGTAACAATATTGCAGAGTTTGGCAAGGTACACTTGCCTGGGGTTGGAATACCAACAACTGTCCCTGTATCAGTGGATCCTGTAGGTACTCCTCCAAAAGTTATAATAAACATCACCAACAGTCTCAGAAGATATCAAATAGCTAGAAATGCCTGTCCTTAAGTCCAATTTGGACACAAGGGCAAAAATGACATTTCCGGGCCAAAGCGGGATCCACATGTGGGCCACTTTGCACCGAAAAGCGTGTCAGGGTCAAAGGTCTCCAAATTCGTCAAACTTAGTGACAACAAATCAGGAACGATGATACGAACCCAAAAAAACTTCCAGAATTGGATTTCGATGAGCCGATCACAAAATCGCCCGTCAAGTGGAGCTTGTGGGGCCTACGATACACGATTTTGTCAACGTTCTCAGAATCAAACCAAACTTGGGTCACAGGACCAGCGTATTGCTATGAGTCCGATGGTGCAAGTTTTGTCTCGATCCGACGTGTGTACACAAAGTTACAGCGTATTCCAGAATGGACGGATACGGGGCGTTGTCGGCAGATACGCGTTGATTTCGGTGTGCAAGCACATCCAAATCAACTTCTGTGAAATCCCGCACGTCCGTATCAACGTCGCGCACGTTTCGGTAAAGATCGCGTGCGACCAAGTCGTCCCGTTTGGTGGGGCGCACTCAGTTCCGGGGTGAAACAGGGCATTATTTTTCTTGTTTTTGGATCGCGGTTTGCGATCACCACAAGACGCGATGCACCGAGCGGGTTGCACGGGCACCGAGAGGGTTACACAGTCTACGCGACGCAACTGACGGAATCGAAAACGGAATTATGAGGAGAGAGAAAACAATACCTGTACAGGGCTCCGTGAAGACCGATTTCTCGTGTCCTGTCTCGAGTTGCTGTGTCCGGACACTTTGTCGTGGTTCGAGTCTAGGTTCTGCTGTGTCCGGTGTCAGCGTGTCAAAGCTAGGGCAGCGGAGACACGCTGTGGCTGCTCAGGCAGAGGCGACTGGATCGGGGTGGCTAGGGCGGAGGCAGCGGGGCGGAGCTGGTCGGCTGTGCGGTGGAGTCGAGGGGAGGAGGTTGAGGTCGGGGGCTGGTGTTCGTCGAGGGGTCGACGATTAGGGCAGAGGGCTTTGGCTAGGGGGCGGGGCAGGTCGGCTGTGCGGTGGAGTCGAGGAGGGGTGCAGTGCCGGAATCGGGTCAGGTACACCGGTGGTGGGTGAACCACGACGGCGGTCGGGAACAGGCCGCGGGGGAACAACACAGCCGTCGGGGCATTTGGCCGGAATGACGTGGGGGTTCTTCGCCGGAGCGGGGATGCGGGGTCAGCCGCGGGGTCGGCCACGGTGGGTTTTAAATAGGGTTAGGGGGATTAGGGTTTTTAGGCGGGTCGGGTCGGGTTGAACCCGGATTCGACCCGCTAAGGTTTGGGCCCGGTTCAACTAGACCGAGTCCGGTTCGGGTCGGTTTGGTTTAATTTGGTTCAAGTGAACCGGGGTCAGTCCGGTTTAATTTGGTTTAAATATACAATAGTTTTTAGGTTTTTAAAAATGCTTCCGGGGTCCAATAAATTCACAGAAAATTACCCTATGTCCGGTTTTCCATTTTAAACCATAAAATATTATTTTTATAATATTTTAACATTAATTAATATCATTTAAAAATCTTTTATTCACAAAATCCCTTAGTTTTATTTCTAAAAAAATATAGAAAAATTGGGAAAAATATATTTTAAAATTTTTAGAAAAATCAGGGTGTTTACAATCTACCCAACTTATAAAAATTCCGTCCTCGAAATTAAAAGTAAGCCATGGTAGAAGTCAAGGATGGTCTACGATTTGCATTGGTTAAATGCAAGGCTAGGTTTAACGGAGTGGGCGATGTTTGTACGTTGCATATTCCGATAATCATGGGAAAAATCCACATGGGCCAAAAATAGGTTTCTTCAGGCGTCATGTCAATGAGGTGGACACCTAAATGCTCTTTTGCATGAAAATGCCCAACCATTGAAACATTGCACAAAGATGGAAATGGAAGATGGGCATGTCTAGGACAAGGGTGTGGAATTTGTAGGAAGGCAGTGACTAGGGAAGTACTCCAATTATCGAAGCAATGGTAAGGTGCGTCAAGAGATACCATATTGTAAAACTAAATGAAAAATGTCGTGTTCTATTTCTAAGTGAATTTGAGCTAGCCTCAGTCTCACTATCTACGCCGAGTAGGTCAAATTCTTAGGTGAGGGGGTTTCACAATCCAGCCAACTTAAGACAATGTCGTCCTCAAAATTAAAATAAGGCATAATCTGTTAATCCTTCATGTACATAAGGCAAGTCAATCGCAATCTCCTTGCGATAATTAAAATCCTAATCATATCCATTGCAATCACTTCAAGGTTAAGATGATCACTGCTCCAATCAAAATTCAACCTATAGTTATCTTTTCTCACTTGTTTCAAATTATCCCCATCCAAATTTAAATTAAATCCATATAACATCTTCAAGATTGAAATACGCATATAAATTTTACCTCACGATCTCCAATTATCATAATCTCCTCTAGAAGTAATTCGAGTCCCTTATTATTCCTATTTTTTACTTATAAATTTTTGTATGCTTCAACTTTTTAAATTTCATTCACATCCTCAATATTTCAAATAGGTAGTCTAACCAAAATTTTAAATTCTTAATTCAAATCATCAAATTGAAAAATAATTTAAATGTCGTCCACCAATGCTCAAATCTGAAATTCTATATTTACCCTCCAAATTCAATTTGATGATTCTACCTTTATTTTTCAAAAATTTAAATCATGTACTTAAGGTATAAATATTGGGTCCTCAATATCAATTCATAAATCTCCATCATCTTAGTCATTCTTTTAAATTTTTCAAAATTTTAAAATGGCTTGAACCTCTCCCAATCTAATCTTACTCGATCATAATCTAAAAAAAATTCCTCTCGAGTTGACAATGCACTGCTACCCAACTTAGAATTTACCCATCTATCACATAAGGCTATATACTTTAAGAAAAATATTTCCTTAATTTATTTACTCGTATCATTCCATCCTCGAAACTTCAATGCCGATCCTATCATATATGATATGTCCTTAATTACGAAAGAATAATCCTCAAGTATGTGATCGGCCTATGGGGTATATCTTAGTACTCTCTGTGTATCAACTTATACCAAGCACGAGGTTTCGTCTTTCCGAAATAAGGGAAGACGGAGATCAATAATAAGGAGTTCAAGGGGAGAGGTAATAGAATAGAAGTATCGGGATCAAGGCATTTAAAGAATTCAAATGGGAATGGTCAAGGCAGTTGTGGATTGAAATCCTATTTTGGTAATTCCTATTTACATGCTAGCATTAGTACCATTATGTAACCTATACGATCTGCTCAGACATATTTAGAGGGCAAATTCATTCGTCTACTAATCACTAGATATCTCAATCCACGCAAAGTAGCATTACGAAGGGCGAATCAAGTACACTATGGTTGATCAGACCGTAATACACTGATTCTGAAATGTATTATTGTTGGCCTCCCCAATAATACATATGTCATGAACAAGCTCGATAAAGAAAAAGCTTGCAAAACTAGGCTATAAAATAACAGCATAAGTCAAGGTAGTATATGAAATACAAGTACGCCAGATGATGATGAAAGGAGATATAAATTATTCAAGTTCACAAAACAACAAAATAAGCAACAATAATAAAAAACTCTACAATCTCTACAATTATCATACAACTTCCTTGTCTAAGTCGCTAGTCGACCAAACAGGGGCAAGGACCTCTAACTTCTATTGTCTGAATAAACACTGTCATCTTTTGCTAGTATACAATTAATTTCATCCAATTACACTACCCAACTTATAAGAATTAAACTAGTAACGTGACAGTCTTAAGAGGATCCTACAAAATAACCTTGCACATGTAAATAAAATAGAAACTCTTATTAGGGTATATGAGGAAAGATCTTGGTACTCTTTATGGTCTCTTATGGTATCATGCAAGTAATGGTTATCTTAAGTCTTAATCATAGTGCTCATAGAACACAAGTATCAATAGCGAGAATGGAAAGGTTATTGGTCTCAAGGGAAAGGGAATATAACTCGTATCGAGGTGGGGGCACAAATTATATGATTTAATACTAAGGGATAATCATCTGGTCACAATCTACAAGATTAACTCAACTTATCGATTTCTAACTACCATGCACAAAATTTTTAAATTCAAGACTACAGCTATGATTCTAGCAAACTATGGGTCCTTAACAAGGAATAAAATTACTAGGCCTACTATCAAAAGTGGCAGGTGGCACAATTGAGAGACGGAGGAAAGAAGAACATAATTTAGTCGTTGCGCATTAGCGAATGTTAAGGCCGCAGATGAACAACATAGGAAATTGAAATATGGGGCTCCAGATAATATTATGGTTTACTAAGGCGAAGGTGGCGAGCAATTCTCCGTGTTTGAGGTATGATCTCAAGGGAAAGGTCATACTCGTTGCTCTGGGCTTCCTGAGGTACTGTCTGCTAATATCACGACAAGAACCTATATCCTAACACTATCTCTCTATGCACATTAGGTTCAGTCCTAACATTCGATCTCGGATTTCTATTGGTTCCTCAAGACTGGGGTCAAACACTAGGGTCAAATCTTTAACTAGCTCTTAGCAATGTCTATACTACTTCTTAGGTCATTCATGACTATAACAAGAAATAATGGTAAATTATTCTATAGGTGAGGGACGCTAGGGTTCATTAAGTGTTCTACTTAGGGGTGTGTCAATATCCTAGCTGTACTCTTAATAGGAAGGTTACCCTACTTATAATTCTATCAACAGGGACTTCTATATTCTAGGAGAAGGCTACACTCAAGGAACTAATGAGAAGGCACATGAATCAAGCAGGATGCAGTTATTCAACGGAATGGATTAGAAGGAGGAGGAGGAGGAGAAGTCATAGTCAGTTGTGGATGAGATCCTATACTCTAATCCTATTTGCAGGCTTGCTCGGTCCCTAGGTTGAAACCAAATAATTTAGTCGTAGACCTACATGGGCCACCACAAAAACCATGTCACGCCCCAGTCCCAAAATACCGAGGGACTAGACACGTGGCAATGGCCAGCAGCACACACTGATGGACAAACCCAATTTAATGGATCCATCAGGGCGTACTTAAGCTGTAAAAACAAGTCTACAACAACATGGCACATCTAATCTCATCCACACAAGATATAAAATATGATCCACAGAATATAAGGAATGTAAATTATTAACTTGTCTCAACAAAGTGCTTCGGGGAACAACCCGATAAATATCTGATACAATGGTTCAACAGACCAAAATATAAATGACAGAATAAAGTAAATACTGAGCATGAAACATAGATGCTCAGAAAAAGTCTTCAGCTAACACCCCATCCTCGGGTGTCGGTACAACTCTTGTATCTGCTTCTGCTCCGGTCCCGTATACCTGGAGATAGATCTCGTCTGCAAATCCTGGGGACATAATCCGGATCCAGGTCCTCAGGGGATATAGCAAGGTACAGAAAATACAAGCCAAAATAAATGCAGTGTAGCCAGTAATAAAATAAATAGGGTAAGCTATATAACCATCTATGTGAAATGCAAGTGAGAGCATCACGAGTACTCAGGCTGAGCCACTACAAGCTCTGTGTCGGGGAGCCGGTAGCGGTAATAACACGTAATGTGCCTAGCTCTGCTACGAGAGTCTACGACATCACAATAGTAGTAGATATATATATGAAATAGCCTATAGCCTGTGTGTCTCTCCCCACCCAATGTAACCACGTATCTCATGACCATAACGTCTCATGTCCATGTCAAGCGGGATCATAGCTAATGCAACAAGTCATAATGTATCTAAGAATATAGTATCTCTGTCAAGTCCTGTATCCTATACAGAATGACCATGAACATCTCAGGAAGATCCTATCTCATGAATAGTGTCAAGTGTCCTGGGTCATAGTGTACTCGGTAAGACAAGTACGAGAATATAAAGTATCACGAATGTCCATCTCTAGATGACAATACACAACGTCGCGTACGGTGTTGGCACCCGACTATTAATCGGACGCTAAGTAAGTCACTCGGCCCTAGGTTAAGCATACACAATAATGTAAATGAAGCAAGAAAAATATGTAATAATACTGCAGAGTTTGGCAAGGTACACTTGCCTGGGGTTGGAATACCAACAACTGTCCCTGTATCAGTGGATCCTGTAGGTACTCCTCCAAAAGCTGTAATAAACATCACCAACAGTCTCAGAAGATATCAAATAGCTAGAAACGTCTGTCCTTAAGTCCAATTTGGACACAAGGGCAAAAATGACATTTTTAGGCCAAAACGGGGTCCACATGTGGGCCACTTTGCACCGAAAAGTGTGTCAGGGTCAAAGGTCTTCAAATTTGTCAAACTCAGTATCAACAGGTCAGGAACGATGATACGAACCCAACAGAACTTTCAGAATTAGATTCCGATGAGACGATCACAAAATCGCCCGTCAAGTGGAGCCTGTGGGGCCCACGATACGCAATTTTGTCAACATTCTCAGAATCGAACCAAACTTGGGTCACAGGACCAGCGTATTGCTACAAGTTCGATGGCGCAAGTTTCGTCTCGATCCGACGTGTGTACACAAAGTTACAGCATGTTCTAGAATGGACGGATACGGGGCGTTGTCGGCGGATACGCATTGATTCCGGTGTGCACGCACATCCAAATCAACTTCTGTAAAATCCCGCACGTCCGTATCAATGTCGTGCACGTTTCGGTAAAGACCGCGTGCGACCAAGTCATCCCGTTTGGCGGGGCGCACTCAGTTCCGGGGTGAAATAGGGCGTTATTTTTTCTGTTTTTGGATCGCGGTTTACGATCACCACAGGACGCGATGCACCGACCGGGTTGTACGGGCAACGAGAGGGTTACACAGTCTACGCGATGCAACTGACGGAATCGAAAACGGAATTACGAGGAGAGAGAAAACAATACCTGTACAGGGCTCCGTGAAGACCGATTTCTCGTGTCTTGTCTCGAGTTGATGTGTCCGGATACTGTGTCGTGGTTCGAGTCTAGGTTCTGCTGTATCCGGTGTCAGCGTGTCAAAGCTAGGGCAGCGGAGACACGTTGTGGCTGCTCAGGCGGAGGCGACCGGATCGGGGTGGCTAGGACGGAGGCAGCGGGGCGGAGCTGGTCGATTGTGCGGTGGAGTCGAGGGGAGGAGGTTGAGGTCGGGGGCTGGTGTTCGTCGAGGGGTCGACGATTAGGGCAGAGGGCTTTGGCTAGGGGTGGGGCAGGTCGGCTATGTGGTGGAGTCGAGGAGGGGTACAGCGCCAAAATCGGGTCGGGTGCACCGGTGGCGGGTGAACCACGGCGGCGGTCGGCAACAGGCCGCGGGGGAACAGCACAGCCATCGGGGTGTTTGGCCGGAATAGCGCGAGGGTTCTCCGCCGGAGCGGGGTTGCGGGGTCAGCCGCGGGGTCGGCCATAGTGGGTTTTAAATAGGGTTAGGGGGATTAGGGTTTTTAGGCGGGTCGGGTCGGGTCGGGTCGGGTCTTAAGCGGGTCGGGTTAAACCCGGATCCGACCCGCTAAGGTTTGGGCCAGGTTCAACTAGACCGGGTCCGGTTCGGGTCGGTTTGGTTTAATTTGGTTCAAGTAAACCGGGTTCAGTCCGGTTTAATTTGGTTTAAATATACAATAGTTTTTAGGTTTTTAAAAATGCTTCCGGGGTCCAATAAATTCACAGAAAATTACCCTATGTCCGGTTTTCCATTTTACACCATAAAATATTATTTTCATAATATTTTAATATTAATTAATATTATTTAAAAATCTTTTATTCATAAAATCCCTTAGTTTTATTTTTAGAAAAATACAAAAAAATTGGGAAAAATATATTTTAAATTTTTTAGAAAAATCAGGGTGTTTACACCCCTCAACACCCTTGAACTCCCGAGGTATCATCCTCTTAAAGTCCATTATAGTGCCTGGCCTCTGTTGTTGCGGCTAGCCAGGGTGCTGCTGTGCGACTCTCTCCACTGCTTGGAGAGCCACCTGATGAGCATTTTCCATGATCTCCCTTATCAGCTCAGTCTGAGCTTAGTGTGCCTCTGCCTGTACTCTCTGTGCCTCAGCCTAAACTCGCTGAGCCTCTGCCAATGTCCTCTGAGCATCCACCATACCCTGGATCAATGCAAACATATGTGCCCCATCCGCGGACACGACTCCTGAAAATAGAATATGTGGTGGTGGATGGTCCTCCATAACAACCAGGACAACCCTCTGGACAGGTGGGGGAGGAGGACCCCCAAAGGATGTGGAAACTCCTACATGAACATATGAAGTAGGAGGAGCAACCCCAGTTGTCTGGATGGCAGGTGGAGAGGTGGCAGACCTCTCGGAAGCTGCGGGTCTCGATCTCTGCGACCTAGTCTTCGGTGGCATCCTGAAGATAGATAAAAAAAAGAAATCCATTAAGGCAAAAGATACGATATCATCAAAGAGGGATGGTAAAATTTAAAGGAAGCAAATATTCAGAATAGCAAAATAAATCTAAAAATTTTCTAGTTGTGATTGAGCATACTCTTATCCTATACCCTATCTTATGCTCGTAATGGTACTATAATTCTGAGCACTACTACGACACTGCACTAGTTGCGACCTAATCTTACTCTTCTTAGACCTGCATGAGCCACCACTAAAATGTGTCACCACCCATACCCGAAAATTGGGCATGAGTCATGGGTACGTCCAGCCTACGCCACAACATCGGCGGTAGAACGCTGTCTAGGTCTCAAAATAACTAACACAACTCACAAGATAAAATCTGTCAATTATCTCAACTCTATAAGGAGGACAAGGTAAAAATAATATAATATTTACTCAATCACAATAATATCTATTGGAAGATGAATGGCACGATAAAGATATTAAAATGATATAAAAGAAGTTCCGATATAATTCTAAAAAATATCTCAAATAATAACAATAAGTCTAAGAGTCTAGCTATCTCTACACAAATAAGGTCTCAACATAATACAACTCAAGTCTCAAAGTTTGGAACAATCCAATACATAAATAAACTAGACTAAGTGTTGTCTAAACAACTGCTGGTGGTGTCTCCTCCAGATGGAGTGGCTCCTCTGAAATATCCGAAATGTAATCGCCATATACTCCTGGACCATAATGGGTTGGACAGAATTCCTCAAGATCCTCTGAAAATATTATCCAGTCAGGATTGGAGAGAAGCACAAACACTAATAGCAATTTTAATTATATTGATAAAGACTATAAAGCAGTGTAAGGAAATACATGATAAATGAAAGACTGGAAGATAAGAAAAATTGGAGAGACATGTAAATCATCATAAAGAAATAACTAGCAGTGAAACAGATATATGTGGAAACTAACAATGAATGTACTGGAAAAAGAATAGAAATACTGGCTAAGTGCCTTGAAATATCAGTTCGCTATGTGAACGGCTTGGGGCTAGATCAGGCTTGTTATATATGATTGGTTATGATACAAGTGAGGTCAGGCTAACCATCTGGTTAGCTATGATACGAGCAAAAGTCAGGCTAATCATATATAACAGTCTATGAGGCATGTAAATGGTCAGGCTATACCCTACGTGATGTGTGGGGTGAGCTATGATGCATGTAAGGTGGGATATGATCACATAACTTGCTAATATTTTTCCTTTCTCCAGCTAGTACGATAGATTCCAATCACGACTCCTCATGACATGTATCTATGATAATGGCCCGTGTATCCACTTTGTCGGAATTAAGTATACACTACAACTAGAATCATAATAATGATCAAATAATAAAAACTGTCAGAGAATGTACTCGCCTGTGGTCCTGAGCAACAAATGAGGATCGATGTCCAAGATGGAATCACGAAGACCTAAATATCAAACATAAGTGTCAAAGAATGATTTGAAGTGATATACATGTGTAACTAGCTAATTGTGATGCTTCTAGGCCACTTCTAGGTCCATACTATTATTCTAGGTTTGGTGATCTATACTAGCTATTACTAGGGTGTTCTAAGGCATGCCAATGTCTACTAGTCTATATTAGTTAATACTTAACTAATACTATTAATTACTAGCTAATATTTACTAAACTAGATGCTATTACTCATATTATAGACTCATATACTAGGGTACTAAGTTAATACTTGACTATATCAAACTCACCCTGCTAGTATAGTATTATACACCCCCAGGTGTCAATACCTGAAGTACTGACACACACACTCAATACTTTCACCCACATTAGAACCTCTATGTATCTATTTCTGTCCCTAGTTAACTACACTTAAATACTTCTCCTAGTTAAGCCTAACCTTATACCTTGCTCATAACCTAATATCCAACCTTTATCCTGATACTATTATTCCGTACCTTAAGTTACTACAATAGAATACCCGTTTTAGTATCACAACTTAACTAAATAAACTAGCTAGATTTCCTTACCACACTTCCCTGACATTACCTTCACTACTCCTAATCTCTGAATTATACTACACTCCTCATAACCATTTTTACACTGCTAAGTGTACACACTGACACCATACTCCCCTATATAGTTACTAGTATTAGCAACCTGATACATGCCTAAATTCTAATTACCTACTGAGAATAGAACCCACACTGGAGACTTACCATGCACTAACTTTCACATTTGTGTGCAGGAAAACCTCACCTTTTGCTTCATTGCTGATGCATCAGTGCACTCCTAGAATACCCAGGTTATTACTGATGCTCACAACACAACATTGCACCAGATTCATAGAACACTCTCCTATAACCTACTATCAGTGAACCAATTTGGTGTACTCAGTTACCAGGTCAGTACACACATCCATCTCTTGCAATGGCACCTATACTAGCCATTGATACAACACTCAATACTCAACACTCCCAGATGACCCCTGCACACCCCACTGCTACCACATGATGCCTGAACCTGACACCCAAATTTATACTATTTCTGATACTCTTACCTGCTACTCAACCAAAACTGATACTTACCTATATCTGTGCATGACCGCACATTAGTGCATCTCTATAACAGACTTATACTCAACTCATGGCTACCCCTGAAACTCGACTTGATACACCACTTTGCCTACAGACATCTGTACGACCACCTGCAGCTGTATATATCTAAACCCAAAGCTTGTGTAACCAAACTGCCCACAAACCTCACTGCTCAAGCACCATGCCTGTAGTGCACTAAGTGAGCTACATTATCCTCTGTATTGTACAGCAGTAAGTTCAAACTGGATTCACCTCTGAATCCCTGATACCTGACATTCTCTCCACTGTACAAATAAACAAATCCAATCTGGGTACCCTCTAAAACCCGATACCAACATAATATGTTACCCTCAAGGCTTGCATAGACTGAACCCCTTCAGCATATCCTCACTAATTTTATACCCAACTACAACCAATACGACCTAGGCACTGTTGTACCCTACCACTAGTTTCAAACCACAGTACCACCTACGCTCTATGTTTTCTGCTGAGACCTGATACATCTCCTACCTGACACCCCATAGTGTGACACAGTATCACAACATACAGACACAATAAGTATATACATATACGTATACACTTTATCATATGAAATACACACTCTAAATAGATTACACCCTCTATTGGTCATAATCTCAAACACCTAGAATATATTAGTCATGATAACCTCATGGTGTCATGATACACTATCAACCTTCATGCCAAATCTCTCAAATACTCTATTAATAATGAATATATATAATAAATACATCTATTTATATCTAATGTAAATAGTTATAAAAAAGAATAGAGAAAACACACCCATGAACACAAAACCCCCAATATGGACATAATACCATGAAGAAAACTCTATGGAACTAATAGGGACTCACTCACTCTCCTTGTGGGTATTTCTAACCTATGGGTGGGCTCCTAATGGTTCTCAAAACAATAAAAACAAAATTTAAAAGAGAGATTTCATAATTTTACCTCTTAGGAGATAGATTCCCAATGCAAAACCAATGGTTCTCTAGCCAAGCTTCTCCTCCTCCAATGTTCCATGAGACCTAAGTTTCTAGGCTTCTTAGATGAGAAAAATGAGAGGGATTGGGGTTTGATTTTCTAAAATTTGGTGGAGGAATGCGGGGTTTTGGGGAAGAACTCAATCTTAGGGTTTCATGAACATTAAATGGAGCTTGAGGGAGGCTCCCCCCTCTCCTATATAGGGCCGGCCAAGTAAAACCCTAGGTCTAGCTAATGCACAATGTATAATATGCCCTCTATGGTTGTCATGAAGAGCAGTTTAATTATTGAAGTTTTTCATAATCTAATGAGGGTTTAACTAGTTTCTAATTAATGAAGAGAATTGACTAGTTTGGTCCAAAAATGTCTAGTCTAAGGTTGATTCTAATAGTCACATCAAGTTTAGCCCACTAACCCATATTATTAATAGCAATAATATATATACCATACACATTATATAATATATAAATAATATATATACAACTATTGAAATAACAAAAATGCCCCTATCTCATAAATGTGGTAGTGACAATGATACCTCCAACAGGGTCAAATAAAATCAAAGTTATTTCAATCCAACCAAAATCAAGCATTGCACTACCGTCAAGCATGATCTATCCAATTTATCGACTAGCATCCATGTCCTATCATCCATTTCGTTCGTGTTAAACATATCACACACTTACCGTTCCCAATCTAACATTAAGTCTTGCTGCCCCAGTTCTATGGCTTTCTCAAGCAATACTCTAAAGTCGATCACACATGTCCTTTCACTCGGTACAGGGTCGTATGCCTAATTACTAGGTCAGCACACAAGGTTATAGGTACAGTTCATGCTCACGACCTATCGTACAAATTTGTCGCACGATGCTCGCCCCAATTTCTAAGGTCAAACTATTGTTCTTTCGTTCTGGGTATTCTACCCAAGCTCGTTTCACTCAGATTTCTAAACATCGAACACAGATCATCCTACTTGCATTAACACGTTCGTTTGTACAGGGTTCGAGTTCGTTCATTCAAATCCATGATATATCCATGTCACATGTCAAGCCTAGTAATTCTCATAGTCTATCTCCTCAAACATGTTTGATAGAACCCATATATCCGTTCTAAGTCTAGACCACCAAGTCACAATTAATGTAAACCCCCACACCCAAAATTAGGCCTACTTGGCTTAGATAGTAAAATTAGGGCTAGTTTGAACCAATTAGAACTAGAACACGACAATTATTTAATCATGCGATACTTTATAACGCTTAGCACACCTTACCGTTGCCTCGATAATTGGAGCACCTCACTGGCCATTGTCTGTCTACAAATTTCACAACCCTGTCCTAGACATGACCACCATCTATTCTGACCTTTGTATAATTTATAATCATGCTTTCTGATGCGACATTTTAGTCGTACAATAAACGTCGCGGACGTTATTTCCTAATTCTAAAAACAAATACGACTCTGTACCCTTGTGCGTTCCAATCAAAATTGGAGGCACAATCTTGACCATTTTATACAACCCAAAATTTATTAATATTCTACACTGTATCCTCTACGTCCCTGACACTTGTGTCCCACCTAATTTTATTCTCATGTACTTCTAATTAATTTCAGAACATTGTGCGCATTCGATTTAATTAATTAAATCCAATTTTCATTTTTGTATAATTTTTCCAATTGTTTGGGGCTTTTATGCAAAAATGCGTTGAGGTATCCCCACCATTGGATAATACATAAAGATGCCCAATTTTTCCTTTACACGGAATTTTTTCCATAAATTTTGGGATGTGCAAACGCGCAATATCGCCCCGTTATTTTAAATCTATCTTTGCATTTAAATAATGCAACTCTAGCCCTCCAAACACCCTCATACGAGCCCAAGGCCCAATCCCAAGGAGGGTTGACCAAGCCCTAATCCTATGTCAACCCCCAAACCTAAAAATCCTACATGTATAAATAATGCTCTTCCAAATTTTTCCCTTTTTCCTTTTCTAAACCAAAACCTAAATTCTAATTCAGTCGATTCCCATCTCCCATGTACTGTTCACCATCCCCCTCCTTGGACCTGTCGATCCGTCGGAGCCACCCCTTCCCGTCGAACGGGGCAGCCTGAACCGCCGTTGCTCAATGCCGCAGCCACCCTTCCTCTCTCCTCCTCCGCCTGAAGACCCACCGGAGCAGCACCAGGCCATCACCACCACCGCCAGCCCCCGACTTCCTCTTCCTTCCCCATCGATCCCCCTTCCTCGTTGGAACCTCGCCAAACTCCGTCAGCCTCCCTCTCCTCAACCTCTTCTCCTTCCTCCCTGAATTCTTCTCCTTTCCCCGAGAGCCTCTCCCCCGACCAAGCAACTGAACCACGGCTACACCATTGCCGCACCACCAGCACTTTACCACCATCGCCGGCCTCGACCTCCAACTTCTCTTCCGGTTCACCACCACCATCAGCACCGAGCTCCTCTCCTCTTTCCCCATTCACCTGAGCTTCACCTCTCCTTCCCTCTTCCCGAGTTCCTCCATCCCGCACCTCCTCCACGGCCAGCACCACCGTGATCCACCATCACCCTTGCCATCTTCCTAACATCTTCCTCGTCGACTCCAGCTCCTCCCTGTCATCGACCCATCCTCCCTGCTCAACCCCCATGGCCGGACCCTCCTGGCCGGACCTTTCCTCCCCCTTGGCCGGACTCCGGTCAGCAGCCACCACCTACATTATCAAACCCACCATCAACATAAACCTCATCAACCTCACCTACATCGTCGTCCTCGCAATCACTAGCATCCACATTATCATCCTCACAGTCATCGACATCGTCCTCGTCATCATCCTCGTCAGCATCATCACTAACAACGTCGACATCATCACCCTTAGTCATCGTCCTCATCATCAGCACCATCGCCATCATCGCCGACATCGTCATCATCCCCATCATCAGGATCATCAACATTATCATCATTCCTATCATCCTCAATATTGTCATCACCGTCATCTCAAACCATCATCATCATCTCTCATTCTCAACACATAAAACCCTAATCATTGCCTCATCATCTTTATTAGCAATATCATCCTCATCATCACCATCTTGCACATCACCATCTTCGTCATCTGTAATCATCACCATCGCTTCCATCGTCATCGTCATCCATATCGTTATTATCGTCGTCGTCATAGTTATCACCTTCACCATCATCATCACTATCATCCCAGTCACCCTCTACAGCATCCTCCTCACCTCATCACCTAATTTCCAAAATCAGTATCACCCTTAACCATCACCCTAGCAACCTCAATCACCGTCACCCTTGCCAGACAACCTAGAGCAGTCACCCCCGATTCTCGTACCTGTGCACGCTGACCCCGAAGACCTGTTGGATTTATTTACACGACTTCCGGAGCTGGTTATTGGGACTACACAGCCGCTTGCCAGGCAAGTATACCTTGCCTCTGTTGTACTGTTTAAATTCTGTATTATTAGTTGTATATTATTATTTAATTGTGCGCGTCCGAGAGAGACTCGGGTGCAGTCAACGAATGCGTTGACGTTAGGACTTGTGTCTGACCTAGTATTTAGTAGACCCACCTAAAGTTGTGGAGTTATTGGTATGACTCTCCAGGCCTTGACACATTTCTTACACGTATTGTGAGTCTCATGTAGGGCACGGACTTGCGTATGCGGTTGGCCACCTGTACATATAGGCGTGCGATGGATAGGGAATAACTGCTAATAGTGATACATGTTAGAAGACTTAGCAGTTATTAGTAGGCGGAGCATAGACTATCGTGATACGATGGCCCAATCCTTGTCCTTGTTTGGTTGTAAGATTGGGCTATTGTTCTAGCGACAGAGTATGAGCCAGAGTTACGACGCCCGACGTAGTAGCTAAGGCATGTTGTGGATACAACATGCTTAGATCATTGGGCGGGAAGGACTACTAGTAGGCGTATGGGACACCCACTTCCTTTATTCAGATTCCCCGTTCGACGGAACGGTATGGACGTTATATACTTGCAAATTCTCCATTCTTCGGAGCGGTATGGACGTTATATTATTCAGATTTCCCATTCTTCGGAGCGGTATGGACGTTATACTATGCAGATTTCCCGTTCTTCAGAGTGGTAGGACGTTATTATATTATAGTACGCCCTGGTATTAGGGGCATATGTGGCATATACTAGCCAGTTGTCACGATTGGTGAATTACGTCAGCATATGTCTAGCCTACACTTTCCCATACTCTCAAAGTTGTCCTCAAGTTGCATTTCACTTAGATGATTAGGTCACCTTTGAGTTTTTACAGTATTTACTTTATGGCATGCTTTTATGTATCTTGCTATGTCCCTCTGAGGACCTGGCCCTTTCCAGGTGTATCGTTCATGAGCATTTGCAGGAGCGCAGATTCGGACTGGTTGCGTATGTTCCGAGGAGTCTTCTTTTCGAGCCTCGTAATGGTTAGATGTTGTACTTATATTGTATTTGTCTTGTTTATTCTATATTCTAGTTCGGCAGTAGATTTATTTCCATCCGACTGTCATCTTTAGATACTTTTCATGGAAATCTAGTTTCATAGCTACTGGTCATTTATTTATATTGATTCTATGGATGAGATCTAGATTATACCTTGTGACTTGTGATAGCTTTATACTACTTGTGGATTTGATATTCATACTACAGCGTACGTATGGGTTTTGATTTCCATATATTGGAGTTGCCATATCCATGCAGCTGGCATGCCTACGTGTCCTAGTCCTACGTAGGGCATGACATGTTTTTGTGGTGGCCCATGCAAGTCAAGAGCATATTGTCTCAGTTATGTTACTGTATCGAGCAAGCCTGCACCTAGGATTAGAGTATAGGATCTCATCCACAACTGACTGTGACTCATCCTCCTTCCAATCTATTCCGTTGAATAATTGCATCCTGCTTGATTCATGTGCTTCCTAATAGTACCTTGAGTATAGCCTCTCTTAGAATATAGAAGTCTCTGTTGTTAGATAATAGGTAGGGTAACATTCCCATTAAGAGTATAACTAGAACATTGATATATCACTAAGTTTAGAATATTTAAGTAAACCCTAGCATCCCTTATCTATAGAATGGCTTACCATTATTCCTTGAGATAGTTATGAATGACTTAAGAGTGGTATAGGCACTACTAGGGTTAGCTATAAATCTGACCATATTGTTTGACCCTAGCATTGAGGAACCCATAGAAATCCAAGGTTGAATAATAGGGGACCAAACTTAACCTTTATAGTGAGATAGTATTATAGAACTATACATTAGATGCATTGTCTTGATATTAGCAGACCGTACCCTAGGAAGCCAAGAGGAATAAAATATAACATTTCCTCAATCATTCCTCAAACACAGAGTTTAGCACACCACCTTCCCCTTAGAAAACTATGATATTATCTAGAGTCCCTCTATACTAATTTCATATATTGTTCCCCTACAACCTTAACGTTCGCCAATTATGCGACGATTTAAATTATGTTCTTCCCTCTTCATCTTTCAACTCGTGTCGCATAACTCTTATGATTGAAGGCCAAGTGATCTTAATCTATGTTAGGATATATAGTTTGCTAGGGTTATAGTTTGGTAATTTGAACTTTGAATTATGTGCTTGGTAGTTAGAACTTGATAGTTTGAGTTGTTCCTTTAGATTATGATCTGATTATTCTTAGTTTTAAATCGCGTAATTTGTATCCATAACTCGATACGAGTTATATTTCCCTTTTTCTCTTAAAGGTCATTAACTCTTCCATTCTTACTATTGACACTTGTATTCTATGAACACTATGATTAAGATTTAAGATGACCGTTACCTACATGGTACAATAGGAGACCCAAATAAGTACTAAGATCCGTTCCTCGTAAGGCCCAATAAGAATTTGTACTTTATTTACAAGAACTTTATTAATTTATAGGATCCCCTTAAGACTGTCACGGTATTAGTTTATTGTTTTAAGTTGGGTAGTATGCCTCATAACATAGTATCACATAGCCCTATTGACCCATTGATGAAGTATAATAGGATGACACAACTTTAGACTTGCATAAGAAGATAGTGTTTATTCAGACTGTAGAAATTAAAGGTCCATACCCATATTTGGTCGACTAGCGACTTAGATAAGGAGTAGTATGACAACTAGAGAGACTGTAGAGTCTTATTTTTGTTTGTGAACTTGAATTATTTTGTAATTTCTCTCATCATAATCTAGCGTGCTTATATTTTTGTACTACCTCGACTTATGCTGCTGTTACAACCTAGTTTTGCTAGCTCAGTCTATTATCAAGCTTGTTTGCGACATGTATTATTGGACGCGTACACTAATATATTTCAGAATCAGTGTACTACGGTCTGATCAATCATAGTGCGCTTGGTTTGCCCTTCGCATAACTATTTTACGTGGATTGAGATATATAGTTATTAGTAGATGAATGTATTTGCCCTCTAGATATGTCTCAGCATATCGTATCCGTTACATAACTGTACTGATGCGAGCAAGTAAATAGGAATTACCAAAATAGGATTTCAATCCACAACTGCCTTGACAATTTCCATTGAATTCTTTAAATGCCTTGATCCCCATACTTCTAATCTATTACCTCCCCCTTGAACTCTTTATTATTGTTTTTCGTCTTCCTTTATTTCGGAAAGACGAAACCTCGTGCCTAGCATAAGTTGATACACAGATAGTATTAGATGTACCTTATGGGCCAAATACATTATTTGATGATTATTTTATAACTAAGGGCATATCACATGTAATATATTTGGTATTAAAACTTTTGAGGATTGAGTAACAGGATTAAGTAAAATTGAGGAATGAGATTTCTGAAATGTAAGAGCCTTATGTGATAGAGGGGTAGATCCTAAGTTGGGTAGCAGTTGCATTGTCAACTCAAGAGAAACTTGTCATAGCTGCTAGCTATTCATTTATTTATTTTTATAATTTTTATTTTTCTATTTTCTCTCTCTAATGTATATATGTAATTACTAATTTAGGTTTTGCAAATTTCCAATTGCAAGGGAACTATGTCATATATGAATTTCTGAATTTTTGGAGGGGTCTTATGCATAAAACCCCAAAATCCATGGGAAAGAAGAGAAGAAACCAGCAGCTTCTCCCTGACTCATCCCCCATCTTTCCACCTGTAGCCTCCTTCTTTCTTCTTCATTTTCCAGGGAACACATGTTACCCTTTTCTCCATTCCCCTCTCCATGAAGAGCTAGCCTTACCCATTTTATAAGTAACCAGGAGTAAGAACCCCTTCCTATCTTCATCTTCTTCTTATTTTCCTTCCTTACTCTTACTGTTGTTGCTGCCGTAGGCTGCCACCGCCGCCACCGCCACGAGCGCCGTCGACGCGCCGCCGCTACCGCCGCTCCGGCCGCTGCTGTACTGCTGCTGTTACTGCCGTCGCTGCTGTCGCAGACGGCCGCCGTCGCCGCCGGCGCTTTCTCCCGCAGGCGAACGCCACCACCACCATCTCGTCTGACACATCGCTCATCGTCGGACACGAACACTACAGAGTTCCTTCCCTTCTTCCAAAGAACCTAGGTATATTAATTTCCCCCAATTCTCTTTTTCCAGATTTTAAAATTAGGTTTCCAGAAATTGATTTTGATCCTATTAACCATTATTAACCTACTGAATTAGGGAATCGACGTCGATACTCGGGAAAAAACCTAGAAATTCTTAACCAAGGCAAGTCCTCATTCATCTCCTTCCAATTTAATTTTTTTCTAATTATTTGGATTATTAGTTGAAGTATATTAAATTAGAAACTCAAGTTGTTCTTGATAATTAATCCTTATATTAGAACGCCAAACAAATTAATTTGACATTATGCATATATTATAGAATCATGTTGTAATATATAATTAGGAATACACTTGTTTATATAAACAAAATAATGGTACATAGCTAAATTAATTGTAGTCAATTCGGAGAGTGAGGATCTAGGTTAAAACATAAGAATTCTGATGATGATTTGGAATAGTTTGGTATAACTTAATTTGTCCGATTACTCTTTCGATACGGACTCTAGTGTGAGATACGATTTAAATGACTTAGATTTGAACATGATTATTTACAACATTAATAACTCATATAAGTATGTGTATATTGATTTTATAGTGGTACATTAGAAAAGTTTATCGTTATAATACGTATCTAGAAAATTCCTCTTTAAAAAGACATGCGGAGATAAAAGTAATTATATACCATTTCGGAGTTACGTATAGGATCTAGAATTGTATTATACGCAAGAGAAAAATTCCCAGGCCTTATAAATATGCCTAGTTATATATGTATTCTTTAAAATATAAGAATTACAATTTTAGGAACATTTAGTACATATGATACTTGGATGTATTAATAATTAGTCTAGTCATTGAAATATTGATATATGTTTTTGAATCATTATGCTTCTGATATTTACTTTTGTTGTCCTGTAAATAGTTAACGAGTTGCCAAGCTAAGGTTTGTGACTAAACTAGCCAATTCTCCAAGGTAAAAAAATCTCCTTACCTACTTAGAAGATAATGATATTATTAATTGCATGGATTCTGGTGTTGAGAGTTGCTCCACCGAAGGGGTCGGCGAGCCCGGGAATGCTACGGAGGGTTGCTCCGGGTGGAAATTATAAATTGTTAAAAAATTTTGAGAACAGAATACAAAGGAAACTCTGCCAAAATTTTTAAGAATTCTGGGAGTTAACCAATATTTCGATATTCCGAGATACCGCCGACATTCCAATGTTTCAACCCTAGATTCACACACTACAGACCACTAGAAATTTTACTTTAAAACTAGGAATAACTAATAGAAGTCTAGAATACACAGGACACGGACACGAGGAAAATCAATTCAGACCAACTGATGACCTGCTCTGTGAAAGTCGATACCTTGAATTGTGTGATTAAATACTTGTGCTCAAGTTGATATTTTGCAGTATCCTGGACATGCATTCCATTTTAAACAAACGGTTAAGACAATACAGAGCAGAGACTCAACTTATAAATAATTAGAATAAGGAATGATTGTAGTTTTAGGCTAGAAGTATTGGGTTGGGAAGAACAGCATAAATGATCACCTACGAAATTCTGCCACATAATTTTAAACTCTGGCTGAATTCAGCGGTTTAGGATCTCTCGCAAGGCCTTGCAAAGTGAGCGGGTGAGGCTTAGCTCACTTTATGTTGCCCATGAGGGGCTGGGCCGGATCATAACCCCGTGCCATCCTATTTTCAAGTTACCCTAATTATAATTACACCTTCTTCGATCCAAAAGAAAAAACAATCGAATGGGTGGATTCAAGATTGGCCTAAAGGAGGCTGGGCCGGATCATAATCCCATGCCATCATATTTTTAAGTCACCAATTAAAAACACACCTATCTTGAATTATAATACTCGAATAGGTGAATTCAAGATTAAGCCATGAGGGCGGGGCCGGATTCTAAGCACCGTGCCATTCAAGTCACACCAAAATCCTTCACAACGGAATTTGTGGCGGGAAACTAGGTGAAGTGGTTATTTAAGGCTTGTTCTCCAAAACTACATTATCATTTAGGAAATTGGTTGTGTATTGTGGTAGTGACATAGGATTTGTGATGATTGATTTATAGATACGATAGGAGAATTAGATTAGGAGTTATTCAAGTCAAGTATACCATGTTATGTTTATTCTCTTATTTCTTTTAACTATTGCTCCTTGCTCCAATATCATATCTTTCATTGTTTACCGTTCTTGACCGAGGACTTGCTTGTCGTTCTGACGACCTAGTATTGTTCAGTAGGGATTGAAGAAGAAAATGAGGAAATACTACCCCTCTACAATGTGGACGAGAGCGAGGAGTAATCAGCTAGTGATTTCAGAGAGTATAGTATCTAGTAGTTGCAACTGTAATAATGTAACTTTAACAAGGAGCTATTGTAAAGACTTATCTGATTGTAAATAAATTAGAGTATTTTGGTTTAGATATGTTGCCTAATTATTTCAGCATGACTTGTGTTTTATTCTAAAAGACTTACAGACGACAATCGCTGATACGAATGTGACAGTATTCGTATGGGGCATAGCCTGAAGATGTAGTTACGTACCCGACTCACCGTATCTTAGGAAGCGGGGTGTGACACATCTTTTAGTGGTGGCCCATGCAGGTCATGCTTTTAGGAAACCTAGGTAGGACCTGAAAATGAAGAACCTAGGATAAGATGCAAGTCTAAGTATTACAGAGTATAAGTCAGGAATAAGAGAGCGCTAGACTCCTTAAACCATAAGAAATGCCCTCAGATAGGAAATATCAGAGACTGGAGAAGAGGGAGCAAAGGTATTTTAAGAAACTTTGGTTTCCTTACTATAAATATTTTTTACTAAATTCTTATTTTGATATAGGACATGGATCTTTTTCTTTCAAGCGTCTGGTGGGATAGGAGTGATCGCACACTCTATGGCTATCAGCAATATGTAACAGAATTATGGTATCTACCAGATTGGTATCATATACCCCTCTATGAAGTGCATTATGGTATCTTATGTCCAGTCATTAGAGATTTAGAAGATGGTGCTGAAGTGGACCATGAAAGAGAAACATATTATATCTACGTACGGGACCCAGAATATGAATATGATTATCCTAAGCTAGAAGGGTATGAAGGGACGTTAACTGACTTCCAAGAATTACATCCTGAAGCCACAATCCTTACTCAAGAATGGACCCGTATCATGGAAAAGTTGGACTAGACTTCGTATGTGTAGGGATCCCCTATCCATCAGGTGTTTTTGTGAAAAGTAAGGTGTATATGTATATGTATGGAAGTTAGGCAAGGGAGGAAATATGGGAATGTATTTAATCTTAAGTTTATGCGTATGCCTATGTGCAAGTAACTCTAGTAGCATATTTGTATCACATTTTGACTTTAAGTGAATGAAATATGCTTTTATGTACCTATATGTCTCTCTGCTTTCCAATAAATTCTTAGAAAATTCAACATTCTTTCTATTCTTCAATCTCAGGATTATTCCTGAGAAATTTCATTTGGATATTTTTCAGGATAATGTCTAACCACGATCAATCCCACGCATCATCCTTGCAAACTTAGACAGAACCCTCTATCGGAGATATGTATAAGTTATTCCAGCAAATTCTAGAATCCAACAATCGGCGTGCGGATACGGCCTTGACCACAACTGTCACGATGTTGAAACATTTACAAACATCTACCAACTCCAAGGATGGTTCGCTGAAGGATTTTAGGAACCTGAATCCTCCTAAGTTTAAGGGAACGGAGAGCCCAATCGAAGCCGGGCAGTAGATTAGGACTATAGAAGGGTTATTAAGGGCAGCAAAGATCAGTCCTGAATATATGGTATCCATAATTCGAATCCAATTAGAAGACATCGTTGAGCACTGGTGGAGTGCTGAACATCCTGAGGACTCGGAAGACAAAATAACCTGGGAAGAATTCAAAAGAAAGTTTGAAGGGAGGTTCTTCTCAAAATTAGCTAGAATTGAGTTGGAACGACAGTTCACTCACTTAAAACAAGAAAAACTCACAGTAGATGAATATATTACGAAATTCTCCAGACTTAGTCGTTTTGCTCCAAATTTAATAGCTGACGAAGAGACCAAAGTATTTAGATTCCTAGAAGGACTAGGGAGTCAGCTAAAAAGTAGAGTTGCGGCTTATCGGTGCCAAACTTATCCCGAGGTAACTGAAGCGGCTAGAAGTCAGAAGAGGATATTAAATAAAGAACAACCGCTTCGATCCCAACCTCAAAAAAGGGCCTTGGAAATAGGAAATCCATCCTTAAAGCATTCATGGCAAGGATCGTCCAAATATTTCCAAACTAGTGTCTTGGAAGGACCAATTATTTGCCACTTTTGTCACAAACCAGGTCATATGAAGGCTGACTGCATAAAATTCCTAGGTCTCTGTCTAAAGTGTGGATCGAATAGGCATCAGACTGGCCAATGTTCACTACAACGAACTTCTGGATCAACGACACAAAACCAATACCAGGGATCACGGCCTCCATTTCGAGGAAACAATGTCAGGCCTATATTTCAAGGAAATGGTCCCCGACCTTTGATACAAGCACCAATGTCTCAAGCCATGCTGACTTATGGGAATCAACAAAGACCGCCCTTTGCGTCTCAAACCTACCAATTCCAGCAAGCTCAAAGAACAAGCCAACCTCAAACTAGGAAAAAAGAAAAAGCAAGGGCAGGCGTTCATGATGAATACTGATGAGACAGAACTGGCCGAAGAGGTGGTAATAGGTACTATTCTAGTTTCAAATTGTCCGACATCAGTATTATTTGATTCTGGGGCAACCCATTTGTTTGTGGTATTAAACGAAAGAATGAAAATGTATCCAATATGGGGCTTACACGGAGCCCGCCTTCTTTTGTTTACAAACAAACTTGTACAATTTGATCCTATACGAGGATATGGGAGTACAATTTATTTAATCTGGGTAGATATTGCTATAGGTGTCTGATCTGCAGTCGATCACTTTAGCCCTTGGACCACACGATGTTGAAGAAGTGCCGTAGAAGACAGGGAGCAGCTTCGAAGATTGCAGAAGAGGGTGGATGCACGATGCCAAAGTCGTCGATCCCTACCCTTTGCCTGAGCTCCAGACTCTCTCTCTCTCTCTCTCTCTCTCTGGTTCGATCTTCCAATTTGTCCCCTTCTGGTTCGATCTTCCAATTTGTCCCCTTGGTTCGATCTTCCAATTTGTCGACCTTCTTTCTCATTGATAGAGGTCTCTATTTATAGAGTTTTAGTGATAGTGACTACTCCGTCGGTGTAAAAATCGAGGAGTGGAAAGTACAGCACCCTTTTACACAACGGTTAAAGTAACCAATGCTTGCGTATAGATGATCTTTTGAATGAGCGTGTAACGCGGGTCCAACTAAGGGACACAACACGTACAATCGCTACGAAGATCACGACATAAAAGCCACGTAGGTAGGTATCCATTGTGTAGAAGAGGTTGGCATAGAAGCCAAATGTCTGTCACCATGGCATAGAAGCCAAATAGTTATCAAACCGGCATAGAAGCCGAACAGGCGTAGAAGCCGAACAGGCGTAGAAGCCGAACAGGCGTAGAAGCCGAGTGGTCGTAGAGGCCGAACAGGCGTAGGAGCCGAATGGGCACAGAGGCCGAACAGGCGTAGAAGCCGAATGGGCACAGAGGCCGAGCAGGCATGGAAGCCGAATGAGCACAGAGGCCGAGCAGGCGTAGATGTCGAATGGGCACAGACGCTGGATGGGCGTAGAAGCCGCTGTGTACTGTGCCACAGTGCTGATGTGGACGTCTTAGCCAGAATTATGGCTTTTGAAGATATAATCAAATCTCTTGCATTAAATGCCGAGATTTGCCACCATCCTGTGCATTAAATATGGAGGCGTGTTCTTTGACGGTCTGCAACCCTTTCTGCGCATCAGTCGCAGAGACGTGCCTCGAGAAACTGTCACCGCTCTGTGCATTAGACGAAGAGATGTGCCTCGAACCCCGTACGGAGTGCAGCTTTTGGTGTGGCAGGCGGTTTGTCTACTGCAGAACGTAAACAGCTCGCATTTTGCCTGTGTAAAATAAGGTAGCGTATCCCTTCGTGCTTGTAAAAGCAGTTTACGCGAAGGGGATGGCGGTATTTGACAGCCTGGGTCGCAGTGCTGTGCCATCATTATAGCCGTCGCCTGGGTAGTCGAGCTGTATCCCTTTGCCAGAAGTCCAGACGTCAGGTTTATTGCAGGCTCTGACAGGTTCATTGCAGGATCTGACAGGTTTACTTCGAAGAATACGAAGCGTCTCTTGTACACCTCAATGCTGCATATGAAAGGGGAGGAGTTTTACACCTTGGAGGCGATGAAGCACCATGTTTATGCTGAAGCGGCTTGGACGTACTGCCTTACGCGGATGGTCCTTTGAGCTTTTATGTTTTACACTCCGTTTTAGCAAAAAAGGCTCTATTGCACGCTTGATGGCTCTTAAGGCCTCTGCCTACGCTGCTCTGCACCAATATGCCGCGTATAGTCATCCGGCGTATTTTTCATGCTTCTACAAGACCCCCTTAAAAGCTTTCAAATTCCTCATAATTTGGAACGCTTTGAATGAAGCATGAACCGTACCTCATGACTCAAAACGTTTCTGAATGGAGCGTTGAAACGGTCGATGCCGACTTTATGGCAGATTTATTGGGGACCGGTGTGACTCCTTTCGCCTATAAAAAGGCTGGGGGAGTTAGCCTGTTCTCCCCACATTCCCATCACCACGCAGAGATGATCGTCGTAGTTCGTCGGGTCGATCTGAGGAAGAAGGAAATCATGTTCTTCCAGCATGTAAGGAGCCGAAAAAGATGGCGTCTTCGAGCAAGTGTCTACTGCAACGATAGATCATGGAAGGATATCTTAGCCTCCCTTGCTCGGGATAATCAGCAACTTTATATGGCTGTTCTTCCAGGAGAAGGAAAGGGTCGTATTGGACCACACGGCTTGCAAGCGGTGTCTTCTCCTGTTACCTCTGGTGACGAGAGACAGACAGACCGGCTAGAGCGGCGGTGGTCTGTAGGAAAGCAGAGTTACCCTGCTTTCCTTCTGTTGGAGGATGGGTCATCTGCCCAGTTTTGTATCCTCCTGCCACTGATCATCTTTTTAGAAGAAGAGGAAGACCATCACCAGCGCGAGACCCTGTCAGAGCGGCTTCTCGGTGTGATCTTCGGACGATGATGGAAAAACCCTCCTGTCGACGGAGTTTCCCTCAGATGTAATCATGAAAATGAAAAGAAAAACCCTTTGTAGACAGGATTTTCCTCATATGTAATCATGACTTTAATCTTTTAATAAAGTCGTCTTTCTTCTCCATATGATCATTTTGCCATACGTTGCTGTGAAGTCTGAATATGTATAGCTTCGACACGTCTGATTCTTTACGCCGACTCTGCAGAAAGAGTGCTAGGTCCTGTCCTTTACGCATAGCGAATAGTCCATAGAATGCTTGTTGAGCATTTTGAACATTCTTAAGACTGTTCTGTTGCTAGGACTGAGGAACCGCATAGAATTTTTTTTTTGTTCAGACTTCGTCTTCAAGAATGATTTCTCGAAAAATCCCTTGGAACAGGGTCGAGAAATGGCTGTCTAACTGAGTTGCCATCTTGATAGATGAGATATTCAGGCTGGAGTCTGGATGAACCTCCAATTGACCCGAGAAGAGTAATTTCTCAATGTTTGAACTCTTGTATGCTTCGGGTACTTGGGATATATTGAGGTCAAAAAGGAGTATCTTCTGTGTGAACTCCTGTAATCGACCGTCTTGAGTTCGAATATGCGGAAAGTCAGAGATCCGTAGTGTAGATGAGCTGAAAATCTTGAGTTCGTAGGCCTGTTGAGCGTAGAAAGCCACCGAGCGTGAGATCATCGATTTGGAGCTGCTGAGCGTGAAGTCGTAGGTTTGTAGCCTCTCGAGCGTAAAAGCTATCGAGCACAAAGGCATCCGGGCATAAAACCATAGACTGATAGCTTGCGAGCGTAGAACCGTAGATCTGTTGCTGTCGGGCATAGAAAGCTCCTTAGCGTAGAACTGTAGATTTGTAGCCTGTGAATGAAAGAAATCTTCCGAGCGTAGAGGTTGCGGATCTATTGCCTCTGAGCATAAACTAAGCGCCACCGAGCATGAGATCATCGATTTGGTATCTACTGAGCGTAAAAAGTCGTAGGTTTGTGGCCTCTCGAGCATAAAAGCTACCGAGCACAAAGGCATCCGGGCGTAAAACCATAGACTTGTAGCTTGCGAGCGTAAAACCGTAGATCTGTTGCTGTCGAGCGTAGAAAGCTCCTTAGCATAGGAACCGCTGACCTGCTTTTGCACGAAAAACTCTTCGAATTTGCTGATTGTCCGTCTTTCGAGAGTAGCGGGCTGACGTAGTACCCAATCATAACCAAATATTTAATTTGTGAGATTTGATTGGGGTTTCGAGGAGCCGCTTGAGGATTCGAGGAGTCGACCCAAACTCTATATATATCCCAAGCTTTGGAGAAAAAAACTTTTTATCCGTCTTCTGCGAGAGAGAGCTTTGATTGTTTAAGTTTTTCCCCTCGTTCTTTCTCCGAGCACTCCAAGTTTCCAGTAATGGCGCCGAAGCAAACCCTCTCCACCAAGGGAAAGAGCATAGGCTCTTCTTCTCGTGCTTCTGCCTTGGCAAGAGAGTCTTCGGTTTGGCGAGGTGAACTTCCTTCTGAGCGAAGGATCCTGTCGACGAGTAGCGCACCTGTCACGCCCCGATCCCGAAAGGGTCGGTCGTCCTCGCTTGATCCTTTACGGAACCGATTCGTCCTCGCTTGGGGCGTGATGCCGTACGAGCCTGGAGTTGCGCTCGTACAAGGCAAGAACTTGCAGTTATAGGAACCCATTTTTTTGAAACACAATTTATAAAACACATTCACAGAGATTTGAACACAGTGCAGGAAGAAACATGCTTTTTCATTGATAATTCAGAGTAATTTACATAGAGTTTACATTGATGCGCCTCTCGGCTACTTGATTTGCATTACAAAAGATAAACTCAAAAGGCAGGGCGCGCTCCATCAGATAGTCCACGTCGTTCATACATTACGCCCTTGTATAGGTTGAAAGTCCAAGCCTCCAAAATGATCTGACTCCAACTATACTTCAAAATAGAGGTGCTCCTAACGCCTCTCGTCTATCCACTAGCGTTGCACCGTCTGAGTGCCTGAAATAGTTGCCCACAACGTGGGTCAGTACTCAACTTGTACTGGTGAGCGGGATGAACCCACTCGACTAAATCGACACTAGCTTATTAGGGGCGAGCATGCATTAAGATGACTTCTATAAAGAGGCAAGTGAATTCAATTCATATCAGTTGCATGTTTTGATAGGAATGAAAATAATAGCGAATCCAACCCGTGCATCGATTGCTTACTCAACCGATGCACGCCTTCCCTGCAACGAAACACAAGTATACTTACCATCTGCACAAGACAATAGATTAGCATGTGTTCTAGTCTATGCGGTCATTGGTGTGATCGACACCTTAGGGACATATTCAAGCATTAGCGGCGCGCCCTATCAGCCCGGGTAGCAAGCCCTGCTGGAGGTCCCGCAATGCATCGTGACGAGCACGAATCAAATATTTCCCTCCGGATCGATACGGTTCCAGTGCCCCGGAAAGCCGTTTCGAGGAAATGATAAACCTTGTGCACAAGTTGTCCCAGACCATGCAAATGCATGAACAATTCATATATCATACAATGCATCGATTGAAACTAAAGAAGTTAAGCAGCAATATATAACTCATGCAACAGTTCATATTTTCTCAATGCGGTGTTCCGATTTTGATATCCCAAGGTCCAAACTCCGTCCGAGGCACTAGGCCACCACCAACAACCAATCCCCATTATAAACAAACTCAGTTATAAGGTGTGCAAGCATATAGAAATATTAGTCTACAAAAATCCCCTGTTCCTTTCTTAGTGGCTGGCATGCATTGTGGCAAGGATTTCCTAGGCGTCCAACCGGGCATCATCGAGTGAACGTTTGAAACATTAAAGATGTTGGCGTGAAGAAGTAGGAAAGAAGGGTCCAAACCACTCACTGGTTAAGGAAAAGGTAGCTGAAACAAAGATTCCCGTCTAGCGACGATCAAACGTCAGTTACGCGGACCTGCACAGCACGAGCACCAATTAGAATCTTGCCTATCCTTCCTTGCCGAACTCCCCAAGAATCAAAGCTCCAAACGATAAAACCAGCAGCGAAAACCAAGCAAATCGAAAGCAACACCAAATCAAATCCCAAAGCGGCAATCAAGAAAACCAAGCAACCAAACACGAAAACTATTGGACTCGTTTCAATAGAGGCCTTTCCATGAGTTGGAAAGGATCATCGCATTTCGTCCGTGGCAAGAAGATGCCGAAGTTCTAAGTTATGACTCAAACGGACTAGCCACAAGCCCAATTACGTAGTGCACATCCCGGTCGGATCGGGATTTGAGGCACTACATAATATACCACTAAGAAAAAGTTTCGACCCGAAACTTAAGAACAAGGCCGACCCGAAACATAAGAACAAGGCCCTACCTCCGACTGAATGAACAATGAAGGGTACTTCTCCTTCATCTCCGATTCCATTTCCCAGGTTGATTCCCCAGCTGAATGGTTTCGCCACAGCACGCGAACCAAGGACATCGTACGGTTGCGAAGTACTTTTTCCTTACGATCCAGGATCTGCACCGGTTCTTCTGAGTATGACAAGTCCGCGCGCAGTTCCAACTGTACAAAACTAACCACATGACTTGGGTCATGCACATACTTCCGTAGTTGGGAAACATGGAATACGTCATGCACTTCTGCCAAGGCGGGAGGTAGTGCTATTCTGTATGCCACAGCTGCAACTCGTTCTAGTATCTCAAAGGGGCCGACAAACCGGGGACTCAGTTTGCCCTTCACGCCGAAACGCATCACACCTCGCATCGGCGTCACTTTCAAGAAGACATGATCCCCGACCAAGAATTCCAAGGGTCTTCTATGTGCATCAGCATAACTTTTCTGTCGGCTCTGCGCTGTGCGGAGTCTTTCCCGAATCAAGCGAACTTTTTCAACTGCTTGCTCTACCAGCTCTGGCCCGAGTACCTGCCGCTCGCCGACTTCGTCCCAACAGATTGGAGATCGACACCTTCGCCCATATAGTGCTTCGTACGGTGCCATCTGGATGCTTGATTGGTAGCTGTTGTTATACGCAAATTCTGCCAAAGGAAGATGCGTGTCCCAACTAGTCTTTAAATCAATAGCACACAGCCGTAACATATCTTCGAGTATCTGATTTGTCCTCTCTGTCTGTCCATCAGTCTGCGGGTGGTATGCGGTACTGAACTGTAGCTTGGTTCCCAAAGCAGCTTGTAGACTAGTCCAGAAACGAGATAAGAAGCGTCCGTCACGGTCAGAGACGATTGAGGCAGGTACTCCGTGTAATCGGACGATCTCATCTATGTAAATTTGTGCTAACCGATCGACGCTCCAAGTAACTTTTATGGGAAGAAAGTGGGCTGATTTGGTCAAACGATCAACTATGACCCAAATCGCATCGTGCCCCCGTGGCGTCTTCGGAAATCCCACAATAAAATCCATAGTGATGTTGTCCCATTTCCACTCGGGAATAGCGAGGTTCTGCAGTTCCCCGCCGGGCCTCTGATGCTCAGCTTTCACCTGTTGACAGGCCATGCACTGTGACACAAAGGTCGCCACATCCCGCTTCATACCGTGCCACCAGAAGGTCCCGCGCAAGTCCTTGTACATCTTAGTGCTCCCCGGATGTAAAGAATACTTCGCGTAGTGTGCTTCTGCCATAATTTCCCTTCGGAGTTCTGGGTCGTTAGGAACACATAGCCTCCCTTTCATCTGTAAGGCCCCATCTTCGCCTGCCACAAAGTCGGACGTCTTCCCCGCCGAGATCAATCCGCGCACCTTCGCTAAGAACTGATCGCCCTCCTGAGCTGATTTGATTCTACCACGTAAACCCAGTTCAAGATGGAGTGGTGCCAGCTGCACTCCTGGATGCCGAACTCGAAACTCGATGCCCATCGCCTCAAGATCTCGAAGTAAACGGTTGTCAATAGATAACGAGCCCACGTGCTTCCGACTCAGAGCATCAGCAACGACGTTTCCCTTGCCCGGAGTATACGCGATCGTTAGGTCGTAGTCCTTAATAAGTTCTAGCCAACGCCGCTGCCGGAGGTTCAATTCCCGCTGGGTAAAAAGATACTTGAGGCTCTTGTGATCTGTGAAGATTTTGCAAGCAACACCATAAAGATAATGCCTCCACAACTTCAAAGCAAATACAATCGCCGCCAATTCCAAGTCATGCGTCGGGTAGTTCTTCTCGTGCGGCTTCAGTTGCCTGGAGGCGTACGATATTACCTTGTCCCTCTGCATGAGCACACACCCTAAGCCGAGTCCTGAAGCGTCGCTGTATATCTGAAACTCTTCTACCCCATCTGGAAGTGCAAGGATCGGAGCTGAAACAAGACGCCGCTTAAGTTCCCGAAAGCTGGCTTCGCAGTCATCACCCCATTCGTATGCAATCCCTTTCTGAGTAAGGCGAGTCATAGGCGAGGCCAGTTTAGAGAAGTCCTTCACGAACCTACGGTAGTATCCCGCAAGGCCCAGAAAGCTTCGAACTTCGCTGGCTGACGTAGGTTGCTTCCAGTCCACCACCGCTTCTATTTTCTTCGGGTCTACGGCGACGCCTTCGGCCGAGATGACATGACCAAGGAACGCCACGCTGTTCAACCAGAACTCACACTTGCTGAGCTTAGCGAACAACTGATGGTCTCGTAATGTCTGCAGCACGATCTTCAGGTGTTCTTTGTGCTCCGCCTCGTTCTTGGAATAGATTAGTATGTCGTCTATGAACACGACTACAAACTTATCCACAAACGGCCGAAATACGCGGTTCATCAGATCCATGAAAGCTGCAGGGGCGTTCGTCAAACCGAACGACATCACGAGGAACTCATAGTGTCCGTAACGGGTTCTGAAAGCAGATTTTTGAATATCCTCTGATTTGATTTTCAACTGGTGATACCCTGACCTGAGATCAACTTTAGAGAAAACTCTTGCACCTTGCAACTGATCAAATAAGTCATCTATTCTTGGCAAAGGGTACTGATTCCGCACGGTCGCTTTATTCAGTTCTCGGTAGTCAATGCACAGCCGCATGGATCCATCTTTCTTTTTCACGAACAGCACCGGAGCGCCCCACGGAGAAACGCTTGGACGAATGTATCCTCGGTCCAACAGGTCTTGCAACTGAACTTTAAGTTCCTTAAGCTCTGCTGGGGCCATGCGATAAGGTGCCTTTGATATCGGTCGCGAATCCGGAAAAGTGTCAATGCTGAATTCGATCTCACGATCAGGAGGCATTCCAGGCAGCTCGTCTGGGAACACGTCGAGAAAATCTGCAATGACTTCAGCCTGAGCTGCATCTGCACATTCCCGCCGGGTGTCTCGAACAGAAGCTAAGTACCCTTCACAGCCCGAATGCAACATACGCCTAGCCGAAATTGCTGATATCACCATTGCCGTCTTCGGTGCAGCGCTGCACGAATAGTAGAAGTCTGCCTCGCCGGGTAGACGGAATACGACTCGCTTCTCCGCGCACTCGATTGTTGCATGGCAAGCACCCAACCAGTCCATACCGAGAATAATATCATAATCCTTGATGTCTAGTACAATGACATCTAAGGAAAGCTTCCTACCTCCGATGCAAATGTAACCATCCCTACAGATCGCATGGGCGGGCATATCGACTCCCGAAGGGGTACTTACGCAAAGGTTCATATTTAAAGCAGTAGAAGCTAATTTATGCTCAACAGTAAAATCAGCAGATATGAAACTATGCGTAGCACCTGAATCGAATAAGACTCTAGCGGGTAATTCTCGGTATAGTAGAGTACCTGTTACAACAGTGTCGGATACAGATGCCTCATCCCGAGTCAATGCATAGACTCGGCCCTGAGCACCCTGGCGTTGTGGATTTACTGGCACAGCATTGGCATCACTTGCTGGAGGCCCTTTGTTTTGATTTCCATTATTCTGATTTGGCTTGCCCTCTCTGCAGTTAAACTGTTTGTGACCCAGGCGACCACATTTAAAACATCCTTGAACCCGACAATCATTCACTTTATGCCCTGATTTGCCGCACCGGCTGCAGTTCAGTGATTGGGATTGGCCCCTATTATCAGACGTGTGCGAGCGCTTGTGTGCTCCAGACCCTCCCGTTTCATGAGGACGCTTATTGTTATTGGCACGGGGGGTTTGCACCTCGGTCTTTGGGAGAGGGCGCCCGAAGATCCGTTCGCTGTTCAGAGCCGCTTCATAACATTCCCTATATGTTTGGCATCTTTGGTTGATGACGTCCCTACGTAAATCGTCATTCAAACCTTTCTGAAATCTATAGCACCACGCCTGCTGATTAGGCAAGAATTGCCCAGCAAACTTTGCTAGCTTAGCGAATACTGAATCATAATCATCCACAGACAGACTTCCTTGGACCAGGTTGCTGAAGTCGTCTTCCTTTTGCTGTCGGACTGCTCGGGGAATATACTGTTCAATGAATGCAGATTTGAACATTTCCCAAGTAATCTTGCAGTTGGGATTGGCATCGTAAATTCCTTGCTTCGTTGCCTCCCACCAATCATGCGCACGCAGTTCCAGCTGAACCGATGCACAGGCAACTCGCTTGGATCCCCGGATGCCAACCAGGTTGAAAAGTCCTTCCAGCTTAGCAATCCACCCCAAAACCACGTCCGGCTCCGCTCGTCCGTTGAACGTAGGGGGATGCATTTTTGTAAACTCAGCTGCTCGGCAGGAGTTCCTTGCTGTAGGCTGAGTCTCTTCTGACTCATCTTCTACCGCCACGGCTGGAGGCGTGACGGGCGTTGCTGCGGATGTCCCGTTGCTCGGTGCCAGGGATGCAATCAGTTGCATCATTGTATCCATTTGCTTCTGTTGAGAAGCAAACTGCGCTTGTATGTTAGCTTGTTGGGTAACCGCTTGTTGCTGCTGCGCCTCCATGAGGTGCATAAGCCGTTCCGCCATTCCGGTTGAACCCGCTCCTCCGGATTCTCCAGAGCTTGCTGGATCGCTCTGAATGGGTTGAGCACTGCTGGCAGTTGCAGTGTTCTTCTTAGCCATGGCTACAAAAGAGAGTAGCTTGTTAACACTCCAAAAACGATAGATTTTATATCTATGGGCTCATTGTATAAGCGACTCTTCTCATGCAGCGGACGCCGAACGCAACTCAATTGAGAGGCGCATCAAACTCCTTTATAATCTTTTGAAATCCCGAGGAAGTAAAGCCTCGGCTCTGATACCAATATGTCACGCCCCGATCCCGAAAGGGTCGGTCGTCCTCGCTTGATCCTTTACGGAACCGATTCGTCCTCGCTTGGGGCGTGATGCCGTACGAGCCTGGAGTTGCGCTCGTACAAGGCAAGAACTTGCAGTTATAGGAACCCATTTTTTTGAAACACAATTTATAAAACACATTCACAGAGATTTGAACACAGTGCAGGAAGAAACATGCTTTTTCATTGATAATTCAGAGTAATTTACATAGAGTTTACATTGATGCGCCTCTCGGCTACTTGATTTGCATTACAAAAGATAAACTCAAAAGGCAGGGCGCGCTCCATCAGATAGTCCACGTCGTTCATACATTACGCCCTTGTATAGGTTGAAAGTCCAAGCCTCCAAAATGATCTGACTCCAACTATACTTCAAAATAGAGGTGCTCCTAACGCCTCTCGTCTATCCACTAGCGTTGCACCGTCTGAGTGCCTGAAATAGTTGCCCACAACGTGGGTCAGTACTCAACTTGTACTGGTGAGCGGGATGAACCCACTCGACTAAATCGACACTAGCTTATTAGGGGCGAGCATGCATTAAGATGACTTCTATAAAGAGGCAAGTGAATTCAATTCATATCAGTTGCATGTTTTGATAGGAATGAAAATAATAGCGAATCCAACCCGTGCATCGATTGCTTACTCAACCGATGCACGCCTTCCCTGCAACGAAACACAAGTATACTTACCATCTGCACAAGACAATAGATTAGCATGTGTTCTAGTCTATGCGGTCATTGGTGTGATCGACACCTTAGGGACATATTCAAGCATTAGCGGCGCGCCCTATCAGCCCGGGTAGCAAGCCCTGCTGGAGGTCCCGCAATGCATCGTGACGAGCACGAATCAAATATTTCCCTCCGGATCGATACGGTTCCAGTGCCCCGGAAAGCCGTTTCGAGGAAATGATAAACCTTGTGCACAAGTTGTCCCAGACCATGCAAATGCATGAACAATTCATATATCATACAATGCATCGATTGAAACTAAAGAAGTTAAGCAGCAATATATAACTCATGCAACAGTTCATATTTTCTCAATGCGGTGTTCCGATTTTGATATCCCAAGGTCCAAACTCCGTCCGAGGCACTAGGCCACCACCAACAACCAATCCCCATTATAAACAAACTCAGTTATAAGGTGTGCAAGCATATAGAAATATTAGTCTACAAAAATCCCCTGTTCCTTTCTTAGTGGCTGGCATGCATTGTGGCAAGGATTTCCTAGGCGTCCAACCGGGCATCATCGAGTGAACGTTTGAAACATTAAAGATGTTGGCGTGAAGAAGTAGGAAAGAAGGGTCCAAACCACTCACTGGTTAAGGAAAAGGTAGCTGAAACAAAGATTCCCGCCTAGCGACGATCAAACGTCAGTTACGCGGACCTGCACAGCACGAGCACCAATTAGAATCTTGCCTATCCTTCCTTGCCGAACTCCCCAAGAATCAAAGCTCCAAACGATAAAACCAGCAGCGAAAACCAAGCAAATCGAAAGCAACACCAAATCAAATCCCAAAGCGGCAATCAAGAAAACCAAGCAACCAAACACGAAAACTATTGGACTCGTTTCAATAGAGGCCTTTCCATGAGTTGGAAAGGATCATCGCATTTCGTCCGTGGCAAGAAGATGCCGAAGTTCTAAGTTATGACTCAAACGGACTAGCCACAAGCCCAATTACGTAGTGCACATCCCGGTCGGATCGGGATTTGAGGCACTACAGCACCCGGTCTTAGAGGTATAGCCATCGGAAATGACAAAGAACGACGAAAAATCCTTCGCACACGTCGAACGTGACCGCACTAGGTCGTCTTCTGTGCTGATAGCCTCTTTGAGGAAGATGACGCACGGAAACGTTTTCATCTTTTACGCCCACATTTCTAATGTGTCAGCGTAAAAACTTCCTATTTTCGCAGTTATGAGCGTAAAAGCTCTGGCTGCCGAAGACTTGGTGTATACTATAAAATTTTAGTTTTACGCTTTGGATGGGACCTCCGGCGTAATAACAAGATTTTTAGTAGTCTGGCATAAAGCACGGACCGTATACCGCCAATTACGCTTCAAGATATGACTCCTGGCGTAGGATGACCAAATTTTGTACAGTCTTGGCGTAAAGCACAGACTGTCATCTCTTGGTCTTTTTGTTGCAAGATTCCTATTGACATGTTTTTCTTACATTCTTCACAGTTAACTTGCAAGAGTCTCCGCTGGCCGAGGTGATGAGTTCTGCTGTCGGGATGCTGCACTCGAACTACTTGGAGGATCTGTCGCACGTGACATTTCCTATCTCCGGACTCCAGTATCCTGAAGGAAGGAGGATTTTGATATCGGCTCAGGGCGAGCGAATGCTGCTGAGCATGATCAACGGGGAGCCCCTAACGTATGTAGACGGGGAACAGTACATCAAGCCGGCCTTTCTCTTTGGGGACATGATAGACGAGCAGTCCCAGACGAAGCCCAAGAGAGAACCCTGGGTTTTTCCTGCTGAGAGCGTGGTCTTGTATCTGCCCATGATGCCGAGAGATTATCCCATCTCAGCTTTCTTCCATGCCACACATCGCAGGAGGATGTCGTGGACGCTGACTCCTGATCTTCACGGGAAGCCGGAGAAGATCTTTCATCTGAAAGGAGCCGACCAGGGGTCGTTTGTCAGCCGCCCTTCTGGAGTCGTGACGTTGTTCAAGGGACTGTGCCTGGGCAGCGTCCCGAGTGAAGACAGTTCAGTGATCCAGCCGGTCCAATTACCGACTTTTTGCAATGACTTCATGGTGCGAGGGGGGGTATACCCCAAGGAGAATCCTCGGTGCAATGGGTGGATCACCCCAACAAACCTCCGATGGTCCTGCCTAGTTGACTGGGCCTTGAAGCATTTTCGAAGAGAGTTGGAAGTCATTGGACTGTATGCCGCCGTGAGCGTGACGAGTGTTGGGTTGCCTCCCAACCGTAACCTATTTCTGGCGCTGATGGAGCGATACATTTCGCTCACCGGGACTTTCGCCACTCTACTGGGGGAGTTGGGGTTGGCCCTCCATGAAATGGTAGCGATCTCGAGACTGCCGATGGGGGATACTCTGTATGAAGAGTATGTTCCCACCAACCGGGAGTTGGAGGACTCTGACCCTCGGGTTATGGAGGTGTACCAGGAGCTGATGTGCCACTACTTCGTGTGCACTGCTTTTTATAATGAGCCTTCTGACTTGGCTCACACCACTAAGTGGATGTCCTACCTCTTCTTCCACCGGGCCAGGGCCGTCAAGTCGGTGAAGGTTTCGGGGGATAAGTGTTTATGGTAGAAAACAAAAAGAATGAAAGATGTATTCAAGACGAGGTTTACACAAGACCCGTGTTCTTTTGTTTACAAACAAACTTGTACAATGTAATCCTATACGAGGATGTGGGAGTACAATTTATTTAATCTGGGTATAAATTGCTATAGGTGTCTGATCTGCAGTCGATCACTTTAGCCCTTGGACCACACGATGGTGAAGAAGTGCCGTAGAAGACAGGAGGTAGCTTCGAAGGTTGTAAAAGAGGGTGGATGCACGATGCCAAGGTCGTCGATCCCTACCCCTTGCCTGAGCTCCGGGTTCCTCTCTCTCTCTCTCTCTCGATCTCTTCTCTCTCCTTTGTTTTTCTTGACCCTGTCCGATCTCCTTTTCAGAAGTCTGATCGTTGATCAATTTCTTCGACCTTGGATCTGATATTGGTTTTCTTAACCAATTTTTGACCTTGTTCCTCATTGATAGAGGTCTCTATTTATAGAGTTTTAGTGACAGTGACCACTCAGTTGGTGTAAAAACCGAGGAGTGGAATCACAGCACCCTTTTACACGACGGTTAAAATAACCAATGCCTACGTATAGATGATCTTTTGAATGAGCGTATAACGCGGGTCCAACTAAGGGACACAACGCGTATTATTGCTACGAAGATCACGGCATAAAAGCCATGTAGGTAGGTATCCTCCGTGTAGAAGAGGTGGGCGTAAAAGCCAATGTCTGTCACCATGGCATAAAAGCCAAAATAGGCATAGAAGCCAGGTAGGCATAGAAGCCTGATGGCATAGAAGCCGAGTGAGCATAGAAGCTGAGGAGGCATAGAAGCCGAGAAAGCATAGAAGCTGAGGAGGCGTAGAAGCCCTGAGAGCATAACAGCTGAGGAGGCGTAGAAGCCCTGAGAGCATAACAGCTGAGGAGGCATAGAAGCCGAGAGAGCATAACAGCTGAGGAGGCGTAGAAGCCCTGAGAGCATAAAAGCTGAGGAGGCGTAGAAGCCCTGAGAGCATAAAAGCTGAGGAGGCGTAGAAGCCACTGCGCAATGCTGAGTGCTGACGTGGACGTCTTTAGCCGGAATCACGGCTTTTGAAGATATAATCAAATCTCTCGCATTAAATGCAGAGATCTGCCACCATCCTGTGCATTAATTGCGAAGGCGTGTTCTGAAGGCCTGCCCCCGTTCTGAGCATCAGGCGAAGAGACGTGCCTCGAGCCTTGTACAAAGTGCAGCTTTTGACGTGGCAGTCTGTTTGTCTTCCGCGGTGTGTAGACGGTTTCACGTTTGCCTGTGTAAAATAAGGCAGCGTATCCCCTTGTATGCGAAAAAGCAGTTTACGCAAGGGGGGTGTCACCACACGATGGTTCGATGATTCTTAATCAAATCCCCTTCATTAAATGCAGAGATCCGCCATCATTCTGTGCATTAAATACGAAGGCATATTTTTGAAGGTCTGCAGCTCTTCTGTGCATTCGTCGCAGAGACGTGCCTCGAGAAGACTGTCACCGTCTTGTGCACCAATCGCAGAGACGTGCCTCGAGCCCTGTATAAAGCGTCGCTTTTGACGTGGCAGGCGGTTTGTCTACTGCGGAGTGTAAACAGCTCATGTCTGCCTGTGTAAAACAATGCAGCATATTCCCTCGTTCATGTAAAAGCAGTTTACGCAAAGGAGATGGCGATAACTGACAGCCTGGGTTACAATGCCATGCTATCATTATAGCCGTCGTCTGGGTAGCCGAGCCGTATCCTTTTGTCAGAAGTTCAGACATCAGGTTTATTACAGGGTCTGACAGGTTCATCTCGGGGAGCACGAAGCGTTCCTCGTACTTTTTAATACCGCATTTGAAAGCGGATGTGTTTTACGCCATATAGGCGACGAAGCCCTCTGCTTTACGCTCTGAGGCGGCCTGGACATACTGCACTTACGCGGATGGTCCTGAGAAGCTCTTGTCTTGCCTGCTTGATGGCTCTGAGGTCATCTCTTTACGCTACCCCGCACCAATAAGTTGAGTATAGTCATCCGGCGTATTTTTCATGCTTCTACAAGACCCCCTTCAAAGCTTTTAAATTCTTTGGAATTTGAAACGCTTTGAATGAAGCATGAACCCTCCCTCGTAACTCGAAACGCCTCCTGAATGGAGCCCGAAATGGTCAAGTTTGACACGTTCTTTCAGGCCGATCTTTATGGCAGATTTATTGGGGGTAGGTGTGACCTCGCTTGCCTATAAAAGGGCTGAGGAGTTAACCTGTTTCTTCCCACATTTCCTTTCACCATGCTGAGATGATCGCCGGAGTTCGTCGGGTCGACCTGAGGAAGAAGAAGACCATGTTCTTCCAGCATATAAGGAGCCAAAAAAGATGGCGTCTTCGAGCAAGAGTCATCTGCAACGATGAATCATGGAAGGATATCTTAGCCTCCCTTGCTCGGGATAATCAGCAACTTTATATGGCTGTTCTTCCAGGAGAAGGGAAGGGGTCGTATTTGACCACACGGCTTGCAAGCGGTGCCTTCTCCTGTTACCTCCGGCGGTGAGAGCAGCGACTAGCTCTGACCTCGGGCATTGAGTTGGGTAAAATATCTCAACTCAATCTGTCACGGCGCACGGAGCGTGGGATCTGCATAATTTATGCAAGCCCCAACTCTGTCGTTCTCTCGCCGGTGATTATTGCCATGTCAATCAGTCTGCTGGAACTAACTGACTGCCGAAGAAGATGGATGAAGAATTGTGCCCCTGCGAGAACCTTTCAGAACAGCTTCTGGGCAATCTTCAGATGACGATGGGGAAATCCTTTGTAGATGGAGTTTCCCTCAGATGTAATCATGAAAATGAAAAGAAAACCCTTGTAGATTGGATTTTCCTCATATGTAAGTATGATTTTAACTTTAATAAAGTCGTCTTTCTTCTCTGCATATGATCATCTTTGCCATACGTTGCTGTGAAGTCTGAATATGTGCAGCTTTGACACGTCTAATTCTTTACGCCGACTCTGATAGAAAGAGTATTATGTCCCGTCCTGTCTTTTACGCATAACTAGTGATGCACAGCTGCTTTAGGAATGTAGGAACCGCGTAGAGTTTCTGAACTGTCTTTTGATGAACATAAATTTTGTTCAGACTTTGTCTTCAAGAGTGACTTCTCGAAAATCCCTTGGAACAGGGTCGAGGAATAGCTATCAAACTGAAATTGCCATCTTGATAGACGAGATATTCAGACCGGAGTCTGGATGAACCTCTATTTGACCCGAGAAGAGTAATTTCTCAATGTTTGAACTCTGTATGCTTCGGATACTTAGGATATGTTGAGGCCAAGACAGAGTATCTTCTGTATGAACTCCTGTAATTGACCGCCTTGCTGTTTCGGACATGCAGAAAGTCAAAGATCCGTAGTGTAGATGAGCTAAAAATCCTGAGTTCGTAGCCTATTGAGCGTAGAAAGCCACCGAGCGTGAGATCATAGGTTTGGTATCTGCTGAGCGTGAAGTCGTAGGTTTGTAGCCTTTCGAGCGTAAAAGCTACCGAGCACAAAAGGCATCCGGGCATAAAACCATAGACTTATAGCTTGCGAGCGTAAAACCATAGATCTGTAGCTGTCGAGCGTAGAAAGCTCCTTTAGCGTAGAACTGTAGATTCGTAGCCTGTGAAAAAGAAATCTTCCGAGCGTGAAATTATGGATCTATTGTCTCCGAGCGTGAACTAAACACCACCTAGCGTGAGACCATAGCTTTATATCTGTTAAGCGTGAAGTCATAGGTTTGTAGCCTCTCGAGCGTAAAAGCTACCGAGCACAAAAGGCATCCGGGCATTAAACCATAGACTTATAGCTTGCGAGCGTAAAACCGTAGATCTGTAGCTGTCGAGCGTAGAAAGCTCCTTAGCGTAGAACCACGAATCTGCTTTGCACGAAAAACTTTTCGAATTTGCTGACTGTCCGTCTTTCGAGAGTAGTGGGCTGCCGTAGTACCCAATCATAACCAAATATTAATTTGCGAGATTTGGTTAGGGTTTTGAGGAGTCCGTCCGAGGATTCGAGGAGTCGATCCGAACCCTATATATATCCCGAGTTTTTGAGAGAAAAACTTTTTATCCATTTTCTGCGAAAGAGAGTCTTCGTCTGTTCGAGTTTTTCTCCGTTCCTTCTCCGAGCAATCAGAGTCTTCAGGAATGGCGCCGAAGCAAACCCCCTCCACTAAGGGAAAGAGTGTAGGTTCTTCTTCTCATCCTTCCGCCCCAGCGAGGGAGTCTTCGGTCGGGCAAGGCGAACTTTATCCTGAGCAAAGTATCCCGCCGACGAGCAGCGCTCCCGGCCTTAGAGGTAGAGCCTTTTGGATGACAAAGAATGACGAAAAATCCTTCGCACACGTTGAACGTGACTGCGCTAGGTCATCTTCTGTGCTGATAGCCTCTTTGAGGAAGATGATGCACGGAGACATTTTTATCTTTTACGCTCACATTTCTAATGTGCCAGCGTAAGAGTTCCATGTTTCCGCAGTTTCGAGAGTAACAGCTCTGACTGCCGAAAACTTGGTATATACTATAAAATTTTAGTTTTACGTCTGGGGACGGAACCTCCGGCGTAATAACTAGAATTTTTGGTAGCCCGGCGTAAAGCACGGATCGTATGCTGCCAGTTACGTCTCTGGATGAGACTTTCTGCGTAAAATGACCAAATTTGTACAGTCTTGGCGTAAAGCACAGACTGTGGCTTCTGGGTCCTCATGTTGTGAGATTTTGTAATGACGTGTTTTTCTCGCACTTTTGCAGTTAATTTGGGTGAGTCTCCACTGGCCGAGGTGATGGGTTCCGCTGTCGGGATGCTGCACTCGAACTATCTGGAGGATCTGTCCCACGTGGCATTTCCTATCTCCGGACCCCAGTATCCTGAGGGAAGGGAGCTTTTGATATCAGCTCAGGGCGAGCGGGCGCTACTGAATATGATTAACGGAGAGCCCCTGACGTATATAGACGGGGAGCAGTACATAAAGCCAGCTTTTTATTTTGGGGACATGATTGATAAACGGTCCCAGACGAAGCCTAAGAGAGAGCCCTGGGTTTTCCCAACCGGGAGCTTGGTCTTGTACCTGCCAACAATGCCGAGAGATTATCCCATCTCGGCTTTCTTCCATGCGACACATCCTAGGAGGATGTCGTGGACGCTGATGCCTGATCTTCACGGCAAACCGGGGAAGATCTTTCATCTGAAAGGAGCTTACCAGGGGTCATTCGTCAGCCGTCCTTCCGGCCTTGTGACGTTGTTCAGGGGACTGTGTCCGGGCAGTGTCCCGAGCGAAGATAGTCTAGTGATCCAGCCGGTCCAGTTGCCGACTTTCTGCAACGACTTCATGGGGCTAGGGGGAGTATATCCCAAGGAGAATCCTCGATGCAACGGGTGGATCACCCCAACAAATCGTCGATGGGCTTGCCTAGTTGACTGGGCCTTGAAGCACTGTCAGAGAGAGCTGGAGGGCATTGGGCTGTATGCCGCTGTGAGTGCGACCAGTGTTGGGTTGCCTCCTAACCCTAACATGTTCCTGGCGCTGATGGAGCGATATATTCGCTCACCGGGACTTTTGCCACTCCACTGGGGGAGTTGGGATTGGCCCTCCATGAGATGGCAATGATCTCGAGGCTGCCGATGGAGGATACCCCATATGAAGAGTACGTCCCCACCAATCGGGAGTTGGAGGATTCGGACTCTCGGGTGGTAGAGGTGTATCAGGAGTTGATGTGCCACTACTTCGCGTGCACCGCTTTTTATGACGAGCCTTCTGATTTGGCTCACACCACCAAGTGGACGTCCTACCTCTTCTTCCACCGGGCCAGGGCCGAATTGTCTCTCAGGGGAGACAACGAGGCACGGCTGGAGCAGGCCCGTGCCGATGCCTTGGTTTCCAGGGATGAGAGGATAGCTGCACTGACGAAGCTGATTCATGATCTGACTGCTCCCCTACCATGATGTACCCTTCCCTCTTTTGTTTGCTTCACAGTGTAATTTTGCTCTTTATTGGGAATAAATAAAGCAAACTTTTTTCTGACTTTGTAGACCTATCATTTCGGAATGTAAATGACAGGTTTTGGGCGAGGGCGATATCAGAGGTGATATGGACATGATATGCTCTCAAGAAACTTTAGCAGGACATACTTATTCAGAGGTCATACGGACATGATAGAATATGCTTTGACTAAGGCTTGAAGGCAAGATACTATCAGAGGTGATATGGACATGATAGGCTCTCAAGAAACTTTAGCAGGACATACTTATTCAGAGGTCATACGGACATGATAGAATATGCTTTGACTAAGGCTTGTAGGCAAGATACTATCAGAGGTGATATGGACATGATAGGCTCTTAAGAAACTTTAGCAGGACATACTTATTCAGAGGTTATACGGACATGATAGAATATGCTTTGACTAAGGCTTGTAGGCAAGATACTATCAGAGGTGATATGGACATGATAGGCTCTCAAGAAACTTTAGCAGGACATACTTATTCAGAGGTCATACGGACATGATAGAATATGCTTTGACTAAGGCTTGTAGGCAAGATACTATCAGAGGTGATATGGATATGATAGGTATTGCATTTCCAAATTAGTTGAACGTATTTATTCAGAGGTTATATGGACATGATAGAATACGACCCAACTAGTTTTGTTTTGGAAGTAGTTTTGTCAGAATTGAGGTTTTCGCTATATTCCAATTGAGCAGAGGAGGTTAAGCATAGTACCTTTTCAGGAATTTGCCGATGATAGGAGCCATTAAAAGGTCTCCATTAGGATGGGCTAACCTGTAAGCGCCATTTAAGAACGTTGTCTCGATCACATAAGGACCCTCCCATTTGGGCTGGAATTTGCCTTTACTCCTGTGAGTAAGAATCATCGACCTTCTTACGGCTAGAACTAGCTCGCCGACTTTGAACACTCTTTTCTTTACTTTATGATTGAAAGCTCTGGAAATGCGTGCTTGGTAGAGCACGATGCGCTGTTGAGCTTGGAGGCATTTCTCGTCTAATCCTTCTAGCTCTTGAAGCCTTAAAAGGTCATTCTTTTCTTGAGTCAGTTTGTTAGCCACGGCTATCCTGAGTGACGGGATCTGGATTTCAATGGGAAGAATTGCTTCGCTCCCGTAGACCAGTGAGAATGGAGTACAACCTGTCGGTGTTCGTACCGTTGTGCGGTATACCTAGAGACATTCTCCCAGTCTCTCGTTCCAATCTCTTATGTTCGAAAAGACAAACTTCTTCAAGAGTTTGATAATGGTTTTGTTGAAAGCTTCTGCCAAACCATTAGCAGCTGGATAATACGCCGTAGAGGCAATATTATGTATCCGATTTTTATCGCAAAATCGATGAAATGCTTGACTGATGAACTGAGGCCCATTGTCGTAAATTATCCTCCGAGGTACTTCGAAGCGATAGATGACGTGATGCTTGATGAAGCTGATCACATTAGACGCCTTTACCTCAGCAAGAGGGATCGCCTCTGCCCATTTGGAGAAGTAATCCGTGATGGCCAGTATGAACTGGTGACCCCTGAAAGAAGACGGGTGAATAGGACCGATGACATCCATACCCCATGCTTCGAAAGGCCAGGATGCAACCGTAGGATATAGATATTCAGACGGTTGATGTATGAAGTCTGCATGGACCTGACAGGCTCTGCATTATCTTGCATAGTTGATCGCGTCTGTGATCATAGTGGGCCAGTAATAGCCCATTCTCCTGATACAATCCTGTAGCTTAGGACCGGGTTGATGCGCCCCGCATACGCCGTCGTGAGCTTCACGAGTAATCTGCTGTGCTTCGTTGTCAGAGCGACATCTCAATAGCAGTCCGTCATAGGTCCGACGATATAGGCATTATGAAGATGCATCGAAGTAGAAGCGTAGAGATCGTCTTTTGACGGATACCGCTTCTTTGGGATCCTCTGGCAAGATTCCGTATGCCACGAAATCTATAAAGGGACTCTTCCAATCTCTTCTGGGAGGATCGGCGTGTGCAGCGTAGCTGCGTTCTATGTGAGAGCTGTTTTTCACACAGAATAAATCTCTGTTAAAAAGGATTACCAAATCCTGCCTTCTTATAGGAGTAGCTAAATATGCGGCTAGACTGGCTAGGGCATCAGCTTCAAGATTCTGGGATCGAGGTACATGCTCCAGGAAGAACCCTTTGAATGTCACGGCTATCTCGACCGTTGCTTGGTGATAGGGGATGAGGTTTGGATTTCGGACTTCATATATTCCTCTGACTTGATTGCCGATAAGCAGAGAATCACCGAAAACTTCCAGGGATTCGACCCCCAGCTCTTTAGCGACTTGGAGCCCGTTTAACAGAGCGTTATACTCTGCCACGTTGTTAGAGCATGGCTCGTTGAGAGAGTATGCTCGGTAGATGACGAGTTTGTCCGGAGTAACCAGGACGATTCCTACTCCTGAGACCACTTGTCCCTTGGGACCAGTCCTGGAGGCACCATCGAAGAATAGTTGCCATGCGTCACTTTCCATCGCGGAATTGCATTCTGCAACTTTGTCAGGGATGTCCTCGTACAACTTGGAGGTCTCCGAGATCGGATGAGTAGCTAGAAAGTCGGCCAATGCTTGGCCTTTGATGGACTTCTGGGGGATGTACACCATGTGATATGGTGTTAACAGCATCGCCCAAGTTGCGAGTCGAGAATTAAGAGCACTTGGCTTGCTCATTAGTACTCGAAGAGGGTTGATCCTGGAGATGATATGGATAGTCTGGCCGGTGACATAGTGCCGCGTTTTCTGGATAGCGAACATCAGAGCCAAGCATTCTTTCTCCACTGGGTTGTACCGGTGTTCGGCTCCGATCATCATTCTACTTAGATAGTAGATAGCCTGTTCATGCCCTATATCATTCTTCTGCGCAAGAAGAGCTCCCAAGGCATGGTCCATTGCTCGAACGTATAGGAAGAATGGTCTTCCTATGACGGGAGGCACCAGAACTGGCGGATGAGTGAGGTAGCGTTTGATATCGTCAAACGCTTGTTGACAGGCTTCGTCCCATACGAAGGATACACCCTTCTTCATGAGGCGAGAAAAAGGATGACATCTCCCAGAGAGGTTGGATATGAATCTCCGGATGTAAGCCAGGCGTCCCTAAAATCCTCTAAATTCCCTCAGATTGTGGGGCGGTCGTATTCCTACGATGGCCTGGACTTTATCAGGGTCCACTTGTATGCCTTTGGCGGTAATGACAAACCCCAGGAATTTGCCGCTAGATACACCCAGAAAGGACTTCGTAGGATTCATCTTGAGTTGATGTTGGCGCATTAACTCGAACACCGTCCTTAAGTCTCGAACGTGATCATCTTTGAGACGGCTTTTGACAGCTATGTCGTCCACGTAACATTCTACTGTTTTGCGTAAGTGCTCATGGAATATGTTACTCATAGCTCGTTGGTATGTTGCCCCGGCGTTCTTCAACCCGAAGGGCATTACTGTATAGCAATATACCCCCAGTGGTGTTCGGAAGGCGGTATGCTTCTCGTCCCCAGGATGCATCTTGATCTGATTGTACCCTGAGAATCCGTCCATGAAAGACATGCATTCAAAACTGCAGGTGTTGTCGATTTAATTGTACCCTGAGAGCCGGGTCAAGCATGCCTCCGCCTGCATTAATGCTTCACTAGACGAGTATCCTGGGAGAGCCTGAGTAGCTCAAAGATGGACTGCCTGGCTGGTGTATTAGCCAGTTGGGCCAGGATGTCAAAGTTGTATGGCTTCTCTAAACCTTTGTTAGGGATATTTTTCACAGGTTTATCAAAGCGAACTTCTTTCTGCTTCCCCTTGTCCGTTGGAGTCGGCCTTGCAGGATCGGTCTCTGGCATGACGGACTCGGGTCCCGAAGGTTTGGTGGCTGAAGTATCCGCCGGTGCACCTTCCTGATTTGCTTTGTAGTCATTGAGGTATGCTCTCCCTGAACGGGTTGCGGCTAGTACCTCGTCCTCGTTTGACGGTGAAGAAGTTACAACCATATGGCATGGTTTGCATTTGGAGTTCTTTTTAGACGCAGCTCTAGTAGCATTAGACTCTTTCTCGAGCTCTGACACCAAATCCGGATGAACCCACATGATCTCGCCCCGCCGGGTGGTTAGGGGTACCAGGTCGTGATTTTGACCCTTAGCTGGAGGGAGATTGACGATGTTCATCGTGGTCCGAGAGATGGGCGCAACACCATTCGAGACCTCCTAGGGAGGCAGATTGCCAAACTGTAGAGAGATCATGTTGGCTGTGACCGTCTTCTCAGTGTTGTGCAGAGTTATGGCTTTGGCATCGATCAAACCCTGGATCTTCCTTTTCAGTATGTAACACGCCTTTGTCGGGTGGTGCACATATCTGTGGAAGATGCAGTATTTGGGGTCGTTAGTACTGCCGACTTCTTGGGGCCACTTCAACTCCGGAAGGGTGATCTTGCCACTTTTGACGAGACACTCGAATATACTTGGGATATCCTCGTCGTCAAAGGAGTAGACTTCTACGGGCCTGGACGTCCCTGGTCTCGTCTGCGTGGTTGCCATCATCTTTTGTCTGGACGTATTGACCGTCAGAGCTTCTTTCCCTTTTGGACCACGAGGATGGTCGCTGCTGGGAGATGACTTCTTGCCTCTGTCAGAGGTGAAGATCATGATGCCATTATCGCGCACCTTGCGACTGTTGTCTTCAGTGGCTACGGCCGAGAGGATGAACGAGGGCCAATCACGGAACTAATATGGTCCTGTGAACATTGAGACCACGGGAAGGAGGTTCTTCCTGCAAATGTCCACCAATGCAGAGTCTGGAACTCCTGGAGGCATCTGTAAGGTGGCCTGACGAAAACGCTCGATGAAGGTGCGAACGTCCTCTTTTTCCCTTTGCTTGACTTCGATGAGAGAGGACATGGACATGTCCATTCCTTCCTCGTAGAATCGCATAAAGAATAAAGCTTTGAAGTCCTCGAAGGAAGTGATGCAGTTGTCCGCCAAGCTACGGTACCACTGATAGGCTACTCCCGAGAGACAACCTTTGAACACCCGAGTGAGGAGGGCGTCGTTCCCTTGCAGCAACACCGTCATCATACTAAAATAGTTCATGTATTGACTTGGTGATATTTTTCCCTCGAACAGGGCCATGGTCTGAGGTTTGTACCTCGGAGGGAAAGGGACCTCTTCCCAGATAGCTGGGTAAGGCTAGTTGATTCCCAGTTTCTTGAGCTGATCTTTGTGCTTCAAGGCGTCAAACTGGGCTTTCAACTCCCGTACTGCCTGCATCGGATTTTCTATTGAAAGCAGGACTACGGAGTGGTGCGGAGTTGGTTGTATTGTGACTCCAACGGGAGGCAATATATTCTCCGAAAGCGGAGGAACCGTCGACTCTTGATCTAGAGAAAGTCCTTGGCTTGGATTGGGTGGCGGCAAGTCCAACCCCACACGTATCTGAGTTGGCGGGATCGATGCTTGAGCCATGGCAGTTGCGTGCTAAGTTAGCATCATCTGGTGCATGTTTTCCATCATGGATTGCATTTGTTTCAGAGATGTCTCCAGCGTAGTGATGCGTTGCTCCGCGTTTCCTGATGGTGAAGCCTCCTCGCGTTCATCTTCAACGGCGTAAACTCCCATCTCCCTGGGTGTCATTGAAGGATTAGTATAGGTCGCTGTAGAAGTCGACTCTACACTTTCAGCATCTGATTCGGGGGCTTGGCGGTCCTCGGCGTCGGAATCAGAAGAGGACGAAGCTGGTTGTCATGACCTTGTACGAGTGTTTTGGAACACCCCGGCTTCAGCGTTCCTGAGGAGCTCATTGAACCTCCTTCGGCTCGGAGGCCTGGAGGGATGATGTCTTGAGTTCGAACCTCGTCTAGGCATGTGTGAGACCATGTTTACAGATGCATGCGTGGGCTCCTTTTTCTAGAAAGACAGAGAGTAGCTTAACCGGTCGAAAACCGATCGTCTCGTTTTAGAGCAACAGCAGTCAATCACAACCCTATGACTATTACAACAGTGTTCGCCATGAGGCATAATAGACACATTGGAAGGTTCCCTCTCTTTACGCTTCTGGATTAGATATTTGCACAGGTTAGGGGGAATTACAGAAGAAGACGATTGCTTGTTTCTTCTATTTTCGTCAGCAGACATGCGGAGGTTGGGCACTATGGCTCTTGCTGTGCCACCTGTGTATAACAGGTTGGCCATCTGGGTGGTAGATAACCCTGGGGGAGGGTGCCTCTCCTCATTTTGAGCTTGCTTTACGCTGAGGGATTTCGCCTGGCGTAATTTGAAGTTTTGCTCAAACGGGCGTAAAGCTGAAGAGGTCCTCAGCCGGCCGTCGGCTTCTCGCATAATCCGGAGGGTATGCAGATTGTCCCCTCGTTGGCGTAAAGGCTGAGGAGTTGAATACTCTGCCGCTTGCTTCCCTTCGCGGAGACCACAGTGCTCATCTGGTTCCTCGTAGAGGTCAGATGTCATTTTGCGTACGGGGCGTGACTTGTACTTCCGATTTGGCGCTAAGGCATCATCAGAATTTTTGTCTGTACCGCGCGTAGCGGGAGACTGGTTTCTGCGCGTGGAGCGCAGTGGATACTCCTGGGTTAGCGCTAAGGCTTTGCCCGAAGTTTTGTCTGTACCGCGCATAGCGGGAGACTGAATTTTACGTGCGGGGCACGGAGGGAGCAATGCTACAACCTCATTGGTCGGAGAGATCGGAGAGATCGGAGAGTCCACAGGAATGGTAGAGGATGTCTTGGGCATCCAGACCTTGCGCAGCTTCCTATTGTTTTGGACGGAGAGAGGGTGAGAGCTACCCCCGGTTCGAAGCATGTCTTCGTAGGCAGACTGGTCGAATTGGACGACCAGTGTCTTCTTCATGGTTCCTATAGGTACCGCATCGTGTTGAGCAATTACTTCCTCATCAGAAGAGAAAGATGTCCCCAGCAGAGTCGCCATCTTGTTTGTGGTAGAAAACAAAAAGAATGAAAGATGTATTCAAGACGGGGTTTACACAAGACCCGTGTTCTTTTGTTTACAAACAAACTTGTACAATGTAATCCTATACGAGGATGTGGGAGTACAATTTATTTAATCTGCGTATAAATTGCTATAGGTGTCTGATCTGTAGTCGATCACTTTAGTCCTTGGACCACACGATGGTGAAGAAGTGTCGTAGAAGACAGGAGGTAGCTTCGAAGGTTGTAAAAGAGGGTGGATGCACGATGCCAAGGTCGTCGATCCCTACCCCTTGCCTGAGCTCCGGGTTCCTCTCTCTCTCTCTCTCTCGATCCCTTCTCTCTCCTTTGTTTTTCTTGACCCTGTCCGATCTCCTTTTCAGAAGTCTGATCGTTGATCAATTTCTTCGACCTTGGATCTGATATTGGTTTTCTTGACCAATTTCCGACCTTGTTCCTCATTGATAGAGGTCTCTATTTATAGAGTTTTAGTGACAGTGACCACTCAGTTGGTGTAAAAACCGAGGAGTGGAATCACAGCACCCTTTTATACAACGGTTAAAATAACCAATGCCTACGTATAGATGATCTTTTGAATGAGCGTATAACGCGGGTCCAACTAAGGAACACAACGCGTATTGTTGCTACGAAGATCACGGCGTAAAAGCCACGTAGGTAGGTATCCTCCGTGTAGAAGAGGTGGGCGTAAAAGCCAATGTCTGTCACCATGGCATAAAAGCCAAAATAGGCATAGAAGCCAGGTAGGCATAGAAGCCTGATGGCATAGAAGCTGAGTGAGCATAGAAGCTGAGGAGGCGTAGAAGCCGAGAGAGCATAGAAGCTGAGGAGGCGTAGAAGCCCTGAGAGCATAACAGCTGAGGGGGCGTAGAAGCCGAGAGAGCATAACAGCTGAGGAGGCGTAGAAGCCCTGAGAGCATAAAAGCTGAGGAGGCGTAGAAGCCCTGAGAGTATAAAAGCTGAGGAGGCGTAGAAGCCACTGCGCAATGCTGAGTGCTGACGTGGACGTCTTTAGCCGAAATTATGGCTTTTGAAGATATAATCAAATCTCTCGCATTAAATGCAGAGATCTGCCACCATCCTGTGCATTAATTACGAAGGCGTGTTCTGAAGGCCTGCCCCCGTTATGAGCATCAGGCGAAGAGACGTGCCTCGAGCCTTGTACAAAGCGCAGCTTTTGACGTGGCAGTCTGTTTGTCTTCCGCGGTGTGTAGACGATTTCACGTTTGCCTGTGTAGAACAAGGCAGCGTATCCCCTTGTATGCAAAAAAGCAGTTTATGCAAGGGGGTGTCACCACATGATGGATCGGTGATTCTTAATTAAATCCCCTTCATTAAATGCAGAGATCCGCCATCATTCTGCGCATTAAATGCGGAGGCGTATTTTTGAAGGTCTGCAGCTCTTCTGTGCATTCGTCGCAGAGACGTGCCTCGAGAAGACTGTCACCGTCTTGTGCACCAATCGCAGAGACGTGCCTCGAGCCCTGTATAAAGCGCCGCTTTTGACGTGGCAGGCGGTTTGTCTACTGCGGAGTGTAAACAGCTCATGTCTGCCTGTGTAAAATAAGGCAGCATATCCCCTCGTTCATGTAAAAGCAGTTTACGCGAGGGAGATGGCGGTAACTGACAGCCTGGGTCACAGTGCCGTGCTATCATTATAGCCGTCATCTGGGTAGCCGAGCAGTATCCTTTTGTCAGAAGTTCAGACGTCAGGTTCATTGCAGGGTATGACAGGTTCATCTCGGGAGCACGAAGCGTTCCTCGTACGCTTTAATACCGCATTTGAAAGCGGATGTGTTTTACGCCATATAGGTGACGAAGCCCTCTGCTTTACGCTCTGAGGCGGCCTGGACATACTGCACTTACGCGGATGGTCCTGAGAAGCTCTTGTCTTGCCTGCTTGATGGATCTGAGATCATCTCTTTACGCTGCCCCGCACCAATAAGTTGCGTATAGTCATCCGGCGTATTTTTTATGCTTCTACAACAAGCATGAGCCCGTGAACTGTTTGGGCGTGCTCAGTGTCGAGGTCGTTGAGGATCTTATGGAGAAGGCCAAAGCTCCAGATCAGTTTCTCAATGACGGGGTAGGAAAGTACCCTGAAGGCACTAAGGCCTATAGTTACTTGAGGCGCTGCCGCAGGCCTTTGTCTGAGGAAGCCAAGCTGGCTGGCTTTCTCTCCCTATGTGTAACACCCTGTTCCGCTCAAGCGGACTGCCGTCTCAAACGGCAATAGTACAACTGTCCCGACCCGCCTTGCCTCAAACAAGAAGCAAAAAGATATCCAGACTTCTCCCTACAGGAATCCGGCTTGGACTTTCAGAGGCTCGCTTGACGTATCGCTCTACCGAGGCAAATCATCGCTAAGGTGGGTGGCTACGGTGAACTTGTCTTTGCTTAGCCAGCACACATAAAATCTGGAATATTTATGCTAGTCGCTAGGTGATTCACCCCCTGCATGCTAATAAATCCAATGCACCTAGCTAAGGGAATAATCCCAACTCATATTGCTTATGCTAGATCATGGAAACTGAAATACTGCTCATATACAGACCCTCGCATGCCAAGTCCTCTAACGATCTAACTCTCGGCTTACCTTCGGGTCCGAGCAAACATGTTTACTTGTGTTCCTTAGAAACGTATGCTTGTCTGCTTTAACGTTGCCTTGTTTTCATTCAAACCTCGGAAGACTACCAAACAGTCGTTCCGTGCATGATTTTACCTGCAAGTATCTAAGACCGTTGGGTCATAAGGCAGCCCCGAACCAGGGGAATGCATCAAGATAAGTCAATCAATGTACAGATTCAAGTATCTCGTATTCTCGTATTCAAAGTGCACTTGCGTCTCAAGTTCCAGTGCACTCCTGTTCCCGTGTATCTCATGATAATTGACTGACCCAACAACTGTATGTCGCGGACAACCTGTGCACAAGGTATTGAACGTTCAAGTTCTTGCGGACGGCTACACCGGGGCACCGAAGCCGATCCGATCCGGACGGAACTTTCTGATAGTCGTATGTGAGTGGGCGGCATGGAGTGAACGCCCCAATGGCCTAGCGTCTCGTTCTATACCGTCCCGGGCGAGGTGGCGTGTAGCAACACAAGACCTCTCGCACCCAACCGCCCAGAGACTATAACGGTCCTTTATGGCTTTGCCAGCGATAACTGTTCATATAGATAAGTCATCCTCGCTTAGCGGCTATCCGCATGCGAGTCACTGCATCGCATCAAATGAACAACTAAACACCTGAACGATCATGATAAAATGACTCTCATGTTGCATATGCTATTGGTTTGGTTTTCATCAAGTATGCCTCCCGAATGTTTTATACTTGCCCGTGCTTGAATTAACAATGTTTGCCTTGGACAGGGAAGGCCAAATGGTAAGTCTCGCCGTGTTCCTCTCATATCGCACGGTGCACTGCCCGACACGTTAGGCTATTCAAATCTTGTATGAAACTGATCCTAAGGCAAACTAGAAAGACAACTTAATAGTTGTGCACGGAACCTGTATTACGTGTTTGGATTTGTCGAGCGGGCGAGTAGCTTCCCCACCAGTGCATTCAATGTACTGATAATCCACCAGTTTGTATGCAGGGTACGGGAGAACCTCGTTCGGTGCGGACGCCTCCAACGTGCATGCTAAGGCATGGACATCACTCCGAAGCAACGGTGCGTCCGGAACAGAAGCACATATACAAGACATAAGTTGTGAACATCGCCTGAACATCGCCTCTACAATCATTCCATAATTGTAGCCACTTGGCACGCTTTTACTGTTTCAGAGAGAGAGGCTTGAGAGACTTGTAATCTTGGCTATACGCCGCCTGTAACACTTGTTCATATCAATAAAAGAGCTTGCTTTACTTCAACTTGTGTTTTAATGCTTCTGTTATATTTGTCAACTCAGAGAACTTGTTACCGATCGCCTATGCGTTCATGACTCTGCTGCACTCGGACAATCTATGCGACTCTGTGGCTTAGAACTCTTACCGCCAGCCAATGAATCACGGCCTTGCACGGGCGCGGTTCACGCTCGTGCGGCATCACGCCCGGATGGGTCAAGCGATCGTTCCACGGAAGCGCTGGCGAGGGTGATTCCCGCCTAGCGGGAACGGCCGATTTGCCTGCGGGCGGGACCGGGGCGTGACAGAATGGTATCAGAGCCTGGCTTCTACGCCTTTGGACTTCGATTCGATATCTCTGTTTCAAAAGCTCGTTCGTGGGTTATGTGCACGCTCTCTCTCAATACCTCGATGGGATATTCCAACAATAAGTCTAAATACTTTCAAAATGCGTTTTGATTGATATGATTGCTTGTCTGGTTGTATGCTGCGAGTGGCCTTTGTGCCAACCTGTGCGAACCCTTGAGAGTATCGCTAGTAGCTTGTCCGAGATTTCACTAACTCTAAGTTTGGTTGAATGCATCTATTCGAGGGACGCCTTGAACTAGTGCACCATCCAAGACTTAGAAAAAGGTGAAATTCGAGTGCTGAGACTTCGCTATCACTAAGCTGGTTGACGTGTTCACACTAGAAATGCATGTCGAAGGTGCGCACGATCCAGTCTAAGCGATATGCTGATTTCGACGCTTGTGCAAGTGAATATCCAAATGAACAAGTACAACGACTTGTCTAGGATTGCCTCAACCCTAGATTACTGCTTGTCCTTAGTAAGTCTCGAGGACGAGACTTCTTCTGAGCTGGGTAGGATGTAACACCCTGTTCCGCTCAAGCGGACTGCCGTCTCAAACGGCAATAGTGCAACTGTTCCGACCCGCCTTGCCTCAAACGAGAAGCAAAAAGATATCCAGACTTCTCCCTACAGGAATTCGGCTTGGACTTTCAGAGGCTCGCTTGACGTATCGCTCTACCGAGGCGAATCATCGCTAAGGTGGGTGGCTACGGTGAACTTGTCTTTGCTTAGCCAGCACACATAAAATCTAGAATATTTATGCTAGTCGCTAGGTGATTCACCCCCTGCATGCTAATAAATCCAACGCACCTAGCTAAGGGAGTAATCCCAACTCATATTGCTTATGCTAGAACATGGAAACTGAAATACTGCTCATATACAGACCCTCGCATGCCAAGTCCTCTAACGATCTAACTCTCGGCTTACCTTCGGGTTCGAGCAAACATATTTACTTGTGTTCCTTAGAAACGCATGCTTGTCTGCTTTAACGTTGCCTTGTTTTCATTCAAATCTCGGAAGACTACCAAACAGTCGTTCCGTGCATGATTTTACCTGCAAGTATCTAAGACCGTTGGGTCATAAGGCAGCCCCAAACCAGGGGAATGCATCAAGACAAGTCAATCAATGTACAGATTCAAGTATCTCGTATTCTTGTGTTCAAAGTGCACTTGCATCTCAAGTTCCAGTGCACTCCTGTTCCCGTGTATCTCGTGATAATTGACTGACCCAACAACTGCATGTCGCGGACAACCTGTGCACAAGGTATTGAACGTTCAAGTTCCTGCAGATGGCTACACTGGGGCACCGGAGCTGATCCGATCCGGACGGAACTTTCTGATAGTCGTATGTGAGTGGGCGACATGGAGTGAACGCCCCAATGGCCTAGCGTCTCGCTCCATACCGTCCCGAGCGAGGTGGCATGTAGCGACACAAGACCTCTCGCACCCAACCGCCCAGAGACTATAACGGTCCTTTATGGCTTTGCCAGCGACAACTGTTCATATAGATAAGTCATCCTCGCTTAGCGGCTATCCGCATGCGAGTCACTGCATCGCATCAAATGAACAACTAAACACCTGAACGATCATGATAAAATGACTCTCATGTTGCATATGCTATTGGTTTGGTTTTCATCAAGTATGCCTCCCGAATGTTTTATACTTGCCCGTGCTTGAATTAACAATGTTTGCCTTGGACAGGAAGGCAAAATGGTAAGTCTCGCCGTGTTCCTCTCATATTGCACGGCGCACTGCCCGACACGTTAGGCTATTCAAATCTTGCATGAAACTGATCCTAAGGCAAACTAGAAAGACAACTTAATAGTTGTGTACGGAACCTGTATTACGTGTTTGGATTTGTCGAACGGGCGAGTAGCTTCCCCACCAGTGCATTCAATATACTGATAATCCACCAGTTTATATACAGGGTGCGGGAGAACCTCGTTCGGTGCGGACGCCTCCAACGTGCGTGCTAAGGCGTGGACATCACTCCGAAGCAACGGTGCGTCCGGAACAGAAGCACATATACAAGACATAAGTTGTGAACATTGCCTGAACATCGCCTGAACATCGTCTCTACAATCATTCCATAATTGTAGCCACTTGGCACGCTTTTACTGTTTCAGAGAGAGAGGCTTGAGCGACTTATAATCTCGGCTATACGCCGCCTGTAACACTTGTTCATATCAATAAAAGAGCTTGCTTTACTTCAACTTGTGTTTCAATGCTTCCGTTATATTTGTCAACTCAGAGAACTTGTTACCGATCGCCTATGCATTCATGACTCCGCTGCACTCGGACAATCTGTGCGACTCTGTGGCTTAGAACTCTTACCGCCAGCCAATGAATCACGGCCTTGCACGGGTGCGGTTCACGCTCGTGCGGCATCACGCCCGGATGGGTCAAGCGATCGTTCCGCGGGAGCGCTGGCGAGGGTGATTCCCGCCTAGCGGGAACGGTCGATTTGCCTGCGGGCGGGACCGGGGCGTGACACTATGGCTGCTTCAAGTAGTGGTGCCTGGCACCGCGTCCGCGGACCGCATTCATCGGAACATCCTGTGGCCCGCCATCCGTCTGGTGTTCGGGGCAAGGCTGGGCTTGCTTCCTGCCATGGTGTGCCGTATACAGGCTGGACTGAGAGCCATGACTGACGGACTGCTCGTCGATGAAGCTCGACGTGATAGCTTTCCTCGGGTAGATTTACCATACCTGTACTTGATGGGATGGTTAATTCTCCATAACCCCCGGGTGATGTCTTCCGGTCCTTGTAGCAGCGCGGGGGGTAGTTTTTTGCTGAACTACAAGGACTCCCTCTGGAACGTGAGCACAGTCGTGGACTGTCGACTGGCGCTGAGCCTCGGTCATTGCTGGAAGCTCCTCTGTACTGTCCCTTCTGTACATCGCAATTAGTCAGGGATTAGGCTTGAGGATTTAGGCGGAGAAAAGATCAATCTTTCCCCGGAAGCTTTTAATTGGTTGGTCTGCATCAGACCCTCCCATTTGCTGTACAGAAGCGAAGATCATTGCTTCTTCGAGCCTTATTTACCCTGTCGGTTCGCCAGGCAGTTTGGGTATGATCAGCTGCACGTGGGCAATGCCATTACCAGCTTTAGGTCCAGGGGAGGACTCATTGATAGAGCCAGGGGATGGCGGAACTTCATCATGGGCTACACGGGAGCAATCTTCATCGTGCCGGTCGCCACCCTTTCCACGGAGCTGCGCATCCTCCATTCGTACGCTTAGTTCTACGTGGCGATCAACACCCTCCATCGCGATTTTGATACACGTGGAAGCTTCAGGGTGCCTTCTTCCAAGCCTGGGGGAAGAATCGAAGTCCCCTCGGTTTCATCTGACGAGGACGAGGAGTCCGTCATTCCGGATGAGCCTCTGGTGTCGGTGCCGAGGTGTGAAGTGCCTCCGTCTGCGGGGGCTTTGGCGGTCTCTGGGAAGCGAAGGGCTCCTGTTTCGAAGCAGACTTTCCCTCGCAAGAGGAAGAAGAAGATGGCTGATCGCCCTCTCTGGATTCCTGGCATTGAGGCTCCTAGAGAGGAACCTGCTGCCTCTCCTGTTGGGGATGTCCCTTTGATTGGAGGTTTCCCGCCTTTCGGAGAGGGACCCTCAGTTTCGGCTGGCGGTGCCGGAGAACTCCTGCTTGAGGCTGCCGTTGCTGCCACTGCCGCCGGTAGTGGGATGAAATCGCCCGCGTGGCCGAGGCAAATAGGAGAATCTTCCTCTAGACCAGCAACGGAGGAAACTCCTACTGTGTCCGTGAGCATGACCAGTGAGGTTCCAGCTGACGAACCTCGAACACGTCTCGGTGGAGGCTTGGTGGAGCTCCTGGCGATGTCGGTTGGCCCACCTCCTTCTCCAGGTATGACAGTTCGTATTGCGTCATTAAGGCGTGATATAGCTACATCGGCTGCAGACGCGGCATATATACCGTTGACTATGGGTAAAGGTCATCTTTATGTCTCCTCTTAGAAAGATTACTATCATATTGATATCAACTTTCTTGTCCTCTTTTCAGGGGATGGCGTCCACGGGGAGTATAGCGTTGAAGTGCATTCTGGCTCTGCTCGGGCTCCTGACGATGATACGGAGGCGTTCGACTTCGAGGAGGAAATTGATGGGAATTAAAGTAATATATCCAACATCATAAGGATTATGAGAAAATCTACAAATACAATCTTCTCTAGTAGACAGAATTAAGGAAGCTCAACAAGGAGACCCTAAACTCCAAAAAATATGGAACCAACCCGAGGAAGGACTCTAGACTGGAATAAGGAAGCATACAGATGGATCGTTAAGATTCGGAGATCGATTGTGTGTACCCAATGGAAATTTAAGAACAGAAATCATTTCAGAAGCTCATAACTAGCAATATTCCATTCATCCAGGGAGTACTAAGATGTATAAGGACCTGAAACAGAATTTTTGGTGGCATGGAATAAAGTGAGAAATTGCTAAATTTGTGTCCAAATATCTTGTCTGCCAGCAAGTAAAAGCAGAACATCAAAGGACAGCAGGTCTCCTTCAACCTCTTCCAATTCCTGAATGGAAGTGGGAACATATTACAATAGATTTCGTGACCGGGCTACCTAAGACTCAAAGAGGTAACAATGCTATCTGGGTCATCATAGACAGGCTTACTAAATCAGCTCGATTTATACCATTCCGAGTAGGACAGCCAACCGAAGTATTAGCAGACCTGTATATGAAACAGATTGTCAGTCAATATGGAATACCGGTAAGTATAGTTTTAGATAGAGACACTAGATTTACTTCACATTTCTGGAAGAGTCTGCAAGAAAGTCTCGGCACTCAGTTAAAATTTAGTTCAGCATACCATCCACAAACAGATGGTCAGTCAGAAAGGACAATTCAAACTCTAGAGGACATGTTGAGAGCCTGCACATTAGATTTTGGAGGATCATAGGACGACCACTTACATTTGGTGGAATTTTCTTATAATAACAGTTATCATACTAGCATCAAGATGGCTCCTTTTGAAGCATTATATGGGAGAAAATGCAGATCACCAATGTGCTGGACAGATGTAGGAAAAAGGCAATTATTAGGCCCAGAACTAGTGACACAAACTATTGACAAGGTTAAAGCAATCAGAAATCATTTGCAAGCAGCTCAAGATAGACAGAAGATGTGGGCCGATAAATATCGAAGAATATTAGAATTTCAACCCGGCAATCATACATTTTTAAAGATCTCGCCAACAAAAAGGACAATTAGATTTGGGACCAGAGGGAAGCTGAGTCCAAGATATATTGGACCATTTGACCTACTAGAGAAAATTGGGAAAGTATCTTATAAACGGGCCCTACCCCCAACACTAGAAGGGGTACATAATGTATTTCATGTATCTCAACTCTAAAGATATGTACCAGATTCGAACCATATACTGGACCAGTCAGAAATCACTATCGAACCAACTCTACGCGTCGAACAACGACCTGTTGAAATTTTGGATCGTAGAGACAAAATACTACAAAATCGGATCATTACATTAGTCCGAGTGGCTTGGAACAAGGACTCTCCAGGGGAATCAACTTGGGAAAAAGAAGAAGACATGCGAAAGCAATTTTCATACTTATTTGCTGATCAAGGTTAGCTACTCTTTGATTTAAATTTTGAGGACAAAATTTTTATAAGGAGGATAGAGTGTCATAGCTGCTAGCTATTCATTTAATTTTTTTTATAATTTTTATTTTTCCATTTTGTCTCTCTAATGTATATATGTAATTACTAATTTAGGTTTTACAAATTCCCAATTGCAAGGGAACTATGTCATATATGAATTTCTGAATTTTTGGAGGGGTCTTATGCATAAAACCCCAAAATCCATGGGAAAGAAGAGAAGAAACCAGCAGCTTCTCCCTGACTCATCTCCCATATTTCTACCTGTAGACTCCTTCTTTCTTCTTCATTTCCCAGGGAACACATATTACCCTTTCCTCCATTCCCCTCTCCATGAAGAGCTAGCCCTACCCATTTTATAAGTACCAGGAGTAAGAACCCCTTCCTATCTTCATCTTCTTCTTATTTTCCTTCCTTACTCTTACTGTTGCTGCTGTCGTAGGCTGCCACCGCCGCCACCGCCACGAGCGTCGTCGATGCGTCGCCGCTATCGCCGCCCCCGCCGCCCCCGCCGCTGCTGCTTCTGCCGCTGCTGTTACTGCTGTACTGCTGCTGCTGCTGTCGCAGACGGCCGCCACCGACGCCGGCACTTTCTCCCGCAGGCGAACGCCACCACCACCATCTGTAGAAGCATGAAAAATATGCTGGATAGCTATACGTAGCATGTTGATGCAGGGCAGCATAAACAGAGGACCTCAGAGCCATCGACGTGCAAACAGAGCTTTTCCGCTAAGCACAGCGTAAAAAGTAGGCTCAAGGACCATCCGCGTAATACAGTATGTCCAGGCTGCTTCAGCATAAAAAGGGTGCTACATCGCCTTTATGGCGTAAAACTCATCTGCTTTCAATGCAGCATTGAAGTGTATGAGGAACGCTTCGTATTCTTTAAAATAAACCTGTCAGATCATGCAATGAACCTGACGTCTGGACTCCTGACAAAGAGTACTGCACGACTACCCAAGCGACGGCTATAATGATGGCGCGGTACTGTAACCCAGGCTGTCATTTACTGCCATTTCCTTGGCGTAGACCGCTTTTACGCATACAAAGGAATACGCAGCCTAGTTTTACACAGGCAGATGTGAGCTGTTTACGCTCCGCAGAAGACAAACAGCCTGTTACGTCAAAAGCTGCTCTTCGTACAGGGCTCGAGGCACGTCTCTGTATTTAATGCGCAGAGCGGTGACAGGTTCTCAAGGCACGTCTCTGCATTTAATGCGCCGAATACTGACAGATGCCCGAGGCACGTCTCTGCATTTTATGCGCAGAAGGGTGGCAGACCTTCAAAACTTGCCTCTGCATTTAATGTGCAGGATAATGGCGGATCTCTGCATTTAATGCAGGAGATTTGATTAAATGTCACTGAACCGTCGTCTAGTGACATTCCCTTTGCACAAACTGCTCTTACGCGTACAAGGGGATACACTGCCCAGTTTTACACAGGCAGTTGTGAGCTTCTTACGCTCCGCAGAAGGCAAATAGACCGCCACGTCAGCAATTACTCTTCGTACAGAATTTGAGGCACGTATCTGCATTTAATGCACAGAATGATGGCAAATCTTAAAGATAAGCCTCTGCATTTAATGCGCAGGATGGGAGCAGATCTCTGCATTTAATGCAAGAGATTTGATTATATCTCCAAGAGCCGTAATTCTGGCTAAAACGTCCACATCACTCGGCTTTTATGCCCGCTCGGCTTCTATGCCCACTCGGCTTCTACGCCCGCTTGGCTTCTACGCCCTCTCGGCTTCTACGCCCACTCGGCTTCTACGTCCGCTCGGCTTCTACGCCCACTCGGCCTCTATGACCACTCGGCTTCTATGCCTACTTGGCTTCTATGCCATGGTGATAGTTATTGGCTTCTACGCCAACCTCTTCTACACAAGGGATAACTACCTACGTGGCTTCTACGTCGTGATCTTTGCAGCAGATATACGCGTTTGTCCCTTAGTTGGACACGCGTCACATGCTCACTCAGAAGGTTATCTATACGCAGGCATTGGTTATTTTAAACCGTCGTATAAAAGGGTATTGTACTTTCCACTACTTGATTTCTACACCGACTGAGTGGTCACTGTCCCTAAAAACTCTATAAATAGAGACCTCTATCAACAGAGGTCCAAGGTCGAAAAGAAGGTCACAAAATTGAAGGTCGACAATCGGGAGAGAAAACGGTCGAGAGAGAGAGAAGAATCTAGAGCTCAGGCAAAGAGAAGGGATCGACGACTTTGGCATCGGGCATCCACCCTCTTTAGCAACCTTCGAAGCTGCTTTCTGTCTTCTACGGCACTTTTTCAACATCGTGTGGTCTAAGGGCCAAAGTGATCGACTGCAGATCAGACTCCTATAGCAATATTTACCCAGATTAAATAAATTATACTCGACATCCTCGTATAGGATTAAATTGTACAATCTTGTTTGTAAACACAGAAGAAGGGCAGGTTTTTGTATAAGATCTCGTTTCCACATATTTATCTTTCCGTTTATTTTATCAAACAACAAGATGGCGACTCTGTTGGGGACATCTTTCTCTTCTGACGAGGAAGCAATTGCTCAACACGATACGATATCCGTGGGATCCATGAAGAAGATACTGGTCGTCCAGTTCGACTAGTCTGCCTACGAAGACATGCTTCGAACAGGGGGTAGCTCTCACTCTCTCTCAGTCCAAGACAACAGGAAGCTGTGTAAGGTCTGGATGCCCAAGACATCCTCTACCATTCCTGTGGACTCTTTGACCTCTCCAATTTCTCCGACCAACGAGGTTGTAGTATTGCTCCCTCCGTGCTTTGCGCATAAAATTCAGTTGCATGTCTCTGGCAGGGCAGACAAAACTTCTGGCAATGCCTCAGCGCTAACCCAGAAGTATACTCCGCGCTCTGTGCGTAAAATTCAGTCTCCCGTCCCTGGCGGAAAAGGCAAAACTTCAGACAATGCCTCAGTGCTAGTCCAGAAGCCTACACCGCGCTCTGCGCGTAGAAACCAGTCTCCCGTCTGTGGCAGAACAGACAAAATTTATGACAAGGCCTTAGCGCCAAATCAGAAGTTCCAAATGCGCTCTACGCGTAAAAATACATCTGCCTTCCGCGGAAAAGCAAATGACCCCTGCAATCTACGCAAGGGAAAGCAAGCGGCGGACTACTCAACTTCTCGGCCTTTACGCCAGCAAGGGAGGAATCTGCCAGCCCTCCGGATTATGCGAGAGACTGACGGCCGACTGAGGACATCCTCAGCGTTATGCCAACCAGAGCAGAGCTTCAAATTATGCCAGGAGAAGCCCCTCAGCGTAAAAAAGGCTCAATTTGTGGAAAGACACCCTCCTCGGGGATTATCCGCTACCCAGATGGCCAACCTGTTGTATATAGGTGGCACAGGGAAAACTAGGATTCCCAACATCCGCATACCCACTGATGTGAACAGAAGGAACAAGCCATCTTCTCCTTCTTCTTCTTCTGTAAAGACTCCTGACCTGCGTGACTATTTGATCCAGAAACACGAAGACAAGGGTCATAAACAGGCTTCAGTTTCCCTAACGGTCAAATGCGGGGAGATCTTGTGGGAAGACGCATCAACATCTAATGTCGTCATGACAGGTGGGCCACATGAAGATTTCATCTTTATTATTCCTCCAACTCGCGACGATCAGCATCTAATATTCTTCGGTCGCATGCGGAGCAGCCCGATCATGCAGGAAGAATTTTGCGAGTCTGAGACTGGCAGAATACAAATCCACAGATATAGCCCACAAGCATTAAAGATTATACAAAATATAGGTTATGATTTAAAGCTGAAACAAGGCCTCAACTATGGAAAGGGCAGACGAACACCGTTGCATGGTAATTCTTACCGTCAAGAAGCTCGTTTTGGGTTGGGGTATACTGCATCTCTTGCGAAACTCAAATCTTCAAAGTCTAATCCTGAACAACCAGAGGCAGATCCTGCTAAATCAGCTTCTGTGGACAAATGCCACGACATGTCTGGGGGTAGCCTACCATGACAAAATAGGGCGGCATCCAAAGCTAGGGGTAGAATTCCCTCAAGATCCAAAGATGATGCAACGACGACGATCTTCCCGGAAGACCATAAAACTCAGGCATCAGGAGCCCGAAGACCAAAAGGGACTTACTCCTTCAACGAAGATGACATCATTGAAATCTTTAATATGTTGATGGAGGAACGCAAGCTTCAGCTTCCCAACATCAGACATCCTGAGAAAGCTGGCAAAGTTGATCACCCAGATTATTGTCTCTTTCATCGATACATTCATCATCCTACCAAGGCGTGCTATGTACTGAAAAGGAGAATCCAGGAGTTGGTTGACGCCAAAATCATCACTTTGCATCTATAAACGAAACGATGATCATCGCAAATCGGTCTTTCTAAACGTGACAATTTGCTCCCTTCAAGAATGTACCTGAGGAAGAGTCCCTGAAGTTTCCTCAATAGATTCTTCAGGACCGTCCTCAATCAAGAAAATCACTCCACAGTGAATTGTTCAGACATAAGTTTATGTTCATATTACCTCTGAACTATCATCCAAGCATTTTATTTCTTTCACCAGAAGTTTGTCATGTTCATATTACCTCTGAACAAACTCTTCGAGTTCCTGGCTATCGATTATCATGTCCATATTACCTCTGATATCAAATGTCATTTCAACTTAACGCCCGTACTTAACCCTAAGTACGCCAGTGGTGTTAGGCCCACAAAAATTGCCATGTCCATATTACCTCTGAGCAGATATGCACCTCCATCCCCGATGGAATTGCAACCCAGAAGTTTGTCATGTTCATATTACCTCTGAACTAACTTTCCAAAATTTTGGCTACCGATTATCACGTCCATCATACCTCTGATATCGGTTGTCATCTCAACTTAACACCCGTACTTAACTCTAAGAATGCCAGTGGTGTTAGGTCCACAAAAACTGCCATGTCCATATTACCTCTGGCAGGGCTTGTCCCAAACCTATTATTTGCACTCTCGTGCGCAACGAATAATAGGTCTACCAAAGAACCAGTGGCGTGTCCTCAATACCACAGTGTGATGGAGGTGGTCCCAAATATCACTTTCACTCAAGATGACATGTTGTTAAAACATAACAGGCATGACAGACCCCTCTATTACACCGGGTACGTCGGTTCCATGGAGGTCGACCGGATTCACATAGATCCAGGATAATCAATCAGCATTATTCCTCATAGTCTGCTCAGACCGCTGAGGATTTCTACCAGCGAATTGGCTTACACCACCACTACAATCGTGGATTTCAACGCAAGAAAAAGTAAGCCGTTGGGGAAAATTTGCCTGAGAATCCAGATCGACAACCTCAGATCAGTGGCCACATGTTATGTCATTGATTCAGAGGTGTCCTACAATATTCTGCTGGGCAGACCTTGGATCCACGACCACAACATTGTTCCTTCAACTCTACATCAATGCTTTAAATATGTAGACGTCCAAGGAACAGTACAAACGGAGTTTGCTGACCTGAACCCGTTTAGAGGAGTAAAATCCTACTACTCTGATGTCGTGTTGTACTCTCAAGACTACATGGAAGAGGTGTCAGCCGAAGCAGAGAAGGAATCCCACCGGGAGCCAGAAGAACCCTCTGCCGAACAACCACTGTCAATCAAGGTGAAAGGACGGACTACCCGTCCAAAAGCCATAGAGCCTATGGCGATCCACCTGAACAAAACCAGGTCAGGAAAAGGGGGTGATCCTCTAGTGATCACTTTGAACCAGAAGCCTCCATCCTTGGTCATTAACCTTCGGTGCAGCAGGCAGCCGATCGATGTAAATGCAACCGGGAACAAAGTTTCAGATGATAATAAACGTCCTCATTTCCAGTATATTGATGCTCAAATTCCGAACCAGGAATCCTCTTCCCATGATGATACAGAACCTATAGCGCAAAAATTCTTGGAAGCTATAGATTCCTATCATCCATATATATGGGAAGTGGCGTCATCATCCAATGTCACCACGACAAATAGACCGCATGAGGATTCTATCTTCATTGTCCCGCCTACTTACAGCAGTCAGCATTCAATAGTCTTTGGCCGCATGCGCAATGGACCGACTGTACAAGAGGATTCTCCCGACGACGACATTGGTGAAATGCAGGTTCACAGATACAGCCCGCAAGCTCTGAAGATCATGCAAAGTATATATTATAACTTGAAGCTGGAACTAGGTCTCAACTACGGGAAAGGCAGACGAATGCCGCTGCACGGCGATCCCTACTATCAACGAACTCATTTCGGGTTAGGGTATACCACCTCCCTTGCAGCTCCTGAGTCGAACGAGGATATCTTCTCCTCTTCTCAAAATGGCTCAGCACCCTCCGACTCATCTCAGGCTCTCGAACGAACATTATCAGTAAATATGGTAGTGACAGATTCCTTTGAAGCAGACGAACAAGAATCTGAACTGTTTGAGAATGACGCTTGGGCTCAGCAAATGGATACACAATGGGAGTTCCGCTTCGAGCAGAGAGAACCTCCCACTGAAGATAAAGTTATCCAGATCGACGTTGGGGATGAACTTTCGCCAAAGCCGATATCTATCAGTAACAATCTTTCCGAAGCAGAAAGGGAAGAAGTCATCCAGCTGATAAAATAATATATCGACGTCTTTGCGTGAAATTATGAGGACATGCCAGGTCTTGATCCAAAGGTGGTGTCACCACCCCATTTCCAGAGCCGGGTATTTTTTTTTATTTTTAATTTAGTTAATTGTGCATTATTTTTAATTAATTGTATTTATAATTAATTATTGATTGTATTATATTTTATTGATTGTTTTAGGATTTTGGCTAGCCTGGACCCATGTCAGACCCTAGTGGACCCATGTCCGACCCAGCCCACACCCTTGTGAGAATTATTTTAGGGCTTAGAATATTTATTTTATTTTTAGGAAGTTAGTTGGAGAGATTTGGAACTAGTTTGAGTGCATTTGGAGACCCGGAACCCAAAACCGAGTGAATAGGGGCGTTTTGGGAATTTGGAAGTTGTAAATCCCCTTTTAATTCCCATGGTCGGCCCCTACCTACCCCCCCCACACCCGATCACAGCACACCAGCAGCCCTCTTCTCCCTTTCTCTTCTTCTTCATCTTCTTCTTCATTCCTTCTTCTTCTCCACTTCTCCTTTCTTCTTCCTTCCTTCTCCAAGTAAGTTTTCTTCCACTTTTCTTCTTCTTTCTTCCATTCCTTCTTCTCTAAGTTAACCCTAACCCTAGATCTTTCCCTAACCTAGGTGGGTAGAGCCTAGATTTTGTGTTGGAGCTTGGATTGGGAGCTTGGAAGCTTGGATTGGAGGATTTGGAGAGATTTGGAGATTTTGGCTTGGGATTCCAACTCCCAAGAGGTAAACCCTAAATTTCCTCTTGTAATTACTCTTTTATAGTGTAATTAATATTTTAGAACCTTCCTAGACCCGTAGGCTACCCGTGGGAGGAAGTTGGAACTAGTTGGGTAGTGTTTAGAGACTTTGACATTAGGTTTTGTGTCGATTTCGGGTGGAATCCGAATTTGGCCCAATTTTGGGTGATGCCCTAGGTTAGATGGACCTAGGTAGACGTTGTCGGGAGTCGTGAGGGTGAGTGCGTGTCTCCGTTTGGGCACGGGAAGCCGTGTCGCGGAGAAACGGGCATTTCGGGCGAAATTGGGGCTTTTCGTCGTCGCCGATTCCAAGTGCGTGTGCGTTTCCGCCACGGGCCTAGAATCGACGCGGGAGCGCATTTTCTAGGATCTAGACATCGTTTAGGACGCGTGGGTAAATTTTGGGCCGATTCCGAGTTCGTTTGGTGTGCGTTTCAGGAGGTTTTCCGAACCGCGCACCACGTGTTCGTCGAAATGACCGAACGGCCATTTCGACTTGGTTTCCTCGTTTCGGGCTTGTGCGCGCGTTGGGTTAGTATCGGGGAGTGTGTGCTAGAGTTTTTGAGCTATATTTTATATATTTATAGGTGTTTGTGCGTATCGGGGCCGTTGGGCGTGCGTTGTGGGCGTTGTGTGCGTTGTGTTGTGTGTTGTGTGTGTGTTGTGTTTTTATATTTATATATGTATATATATATTTGTGTGTGTGTTTTTATATATATATATTTATATATATATGTGTTTTTATGTGTTTGTGAGTGTGCTAGTGAGTGCTTGTGTGAGTGTGTTGGTGCTAGTGTTGTGAGTGTGTGTGTGTATTAGTGTGAGTGTGCTAGTGTGTGTGTGTTAGGGTGTGTAGATGAGAGTTATATATATATAGATATTTAGTTATATATATATAGATATAGATGTATGTATATATATATATAGATATATATATATATGTGTATATGTAGGCGTGTGTGTGTGTGTGTGTTTGAGAGAGAGAGGGGGGGGGCAGATTCTGGAGCAGCAGCAGCAGCTTCAGCTGCAGTAGCAGCAGCTAGCAGCAGCATAGCAGCAAAAGCAGTGGCAGCAGCAGCAAAAGCAGGTGCAGTAGCAGCAAAAGCAGTGGCAGCAGCAGCAAAAGCAGTGGCAGCAGCAGCAGATAAGCACAGTAGCAGCAGCAGCTAGTATTCGCAGCGCTAGTAGCAGTAGCAAGCAGTGAGGTAGTAGGGAGATAGATTGATAGGGTGTATATATATATCTAGATAGTTAGATAAATAACTAGATAGCTAAATAGATATATAGTTACCTAGATAAATAGATAGATAGATAGATTAGTAGTTTGATAGTTAACTAGATAGACTAATAGATATCTAGATAGGTATTAGTATATAGATAAAGATAGATAGTTAGATTATTAGATGGATAGGTAAGTTATTAGATAGTTAGATAGTTAGGTAGGTAAATACTAGATATTAGATATCTAGTTAGATAGATAACTAGATAGGTTGACAATAGATAGGTAGATAGATAGTTATATCTATCTAGGATATAGATGTATATACATATAGTTATATACATATCTATAGATATCTAGATAGTTATACATAGATATTTATGAGTTGGGTAAGGTAAGGTAATATATATATATGTGTGTATGGGTAAGGTAATGGGTATTAATGGGTATGTGTGTGGATAAATATATATATAGGTAGATACCTACTTAGATATATATATATATGATAGATATATATATTATCTAGCCTAGATTAATAACTAGGTGCATAATCAATAGCTAGATAGCTAGTTAGAGGGGTTTTAGAGCGAAACCTCAATATCTTGAGATACCAAGGTATTTCAATACCTTAAGATAACTAAGGTATTGGGTTTCGAGCGGGGTTTTTGAGTAATAGCCTAGGATTTGTCTTGGAATGATTTTTATATGTTTATATATATATAATTACGTGTGCTAGCGTAGGTTTTAGCGGGTTTAGGCGGGGTGCGTAGCCTAGGTTGAGGTATCGGATACCGAGGGTATCCCGGTATCTCAAGGAGGCGAGTTTGTGAGTTTTCTAGCTTAATGACCTCGGTTTGACCTAGAATTTCAGGAGCACCCTAGTTTGACCCAGACTTGACCGTAGTTGACTCGGTTGACCGCCAAAGTCAACTTTTGACCTAGTTTTGACCTAGAGTTGACTTTTTGGACCCAGAGTTGACTTTTTCACCCAGATTTCACCGGTTTGACCCGTTTGACCTAGAACGACCCTAGAAACCTATTTTTAGTTATTTTATATCTGTTTAACTCATTAGAACCCTGTTTAACCTTGCTTTTCGCATTAGGTCCTTGCGACACCAGTTCGGATCGCCAGTTGCTCAGGACGTCAGGCGAGTACATTCTCTGATAGTTTTCATTATCTGATATTTATTATGATTCAGCTTCTAGTATAGTATCATCTGATTATTCTGGCACCACACGGGACACTGACTGGTATTTCTGGATTCATTTACTTGCGACACGTACATTTCATGTTTCTGGCCTCTATTCTGGAATCACTACTGGCATCACCTACAGGCATCACTACAGGCATCATTCATGTACAGGCTGGACTCATCTTGATTTGCGTGTCGGGTCTTGGATCCACTTGTATTAGTCGGGGCGGGGAAATACTCGAGTAGACATGTAAACATTCCTATCTGGCATCATCAGGAATCACTCCCTCTGGTCTAATCTGGAATGATAGCAGCCGTGCACCCAGTGCGCGGTGAGCCGTACTTACCCCTAGCCGTTTACATGTCGAAACAAGTATTTCAAAGACACCGAGTTCATTCTTTATAGTCTGGACTCTCATGCATTTCTTGACTTGTCTCACTTACATGTTTCTGGACTTGACTCACTACATGTTTTTCATGCTGGACTCACTACACGTTCATGTGCACGGACTTGATCTTAGCTTAGATTCTTGTATCTTACAGTTACTACTATCTTGTTCCTGATATTCTTGCATCTTTACCTTTATGCACCAGTGATTTATATTTCTTGTTTCATACTTGCTTCACCCTACTTGCTACTTGCTATAACTGTTTTATAGTTTTTATCATTTAAATGGAACTGCTGTTAGAGATGTACTTGCTCCAGTCCTGACTGGACATATTTTTTTCCAGAGTATCCGGAGGATTGGTGTCCGACTTTCTATGGACCTGAGCCTGTCGATGGTGCAGACAGGGACCCTCTAGTTTAGAGGTGATTTCCGGGTTGGTAGCCGGGATCACTAGGATCTTGTTGTTGTTTTTATTAGCTTTTAGCACCGGATTTGTCTCCGGTTTTGGATTGAGACCTTGTTTGTATATTATTTTGGATGATGTATTGTTGTATTATTATTATTATTGATGTTGTGGTTGTTGTAGTAGTAGTTGGTGGTTAGACTTTATAGCTGTTAGTCTTCTTTGTTATCTTATCGTGCTTAGATTCGTGATTGAGTATATTGTGATTATCATTTGATATTGCTCCTCCGTTTGGAGTTGAGATCTTACAGGTTTATATATTGTTTGTGTGGTTGCCCTCCTTTTGGAGAGGTCATGCCCGATTTTTTTGTGTGAGATTATTATCTAGATAGTTGACCTAGACAGCGTTCTACCGCCGATGCTGCGGCGTAGGCTGGACGTACCCACGACTCATGCCCGATTTTCCGGGTGCGGGTCGTGACACGTTTTTGGTGGCGGCCCCATGCAGGTCTCGATTCGCAATTAGTGCGATGTCGTAGTGGTACAACAACTTAGTTGTACTGCTGCGAGCCTGCTATAGGATCTAGGATCTAGGATGAGTGTGTACTCAATCATGACTAGGAACAATTCCAATCTAATTATTCTGAAATTGCTTCTTTTGAAATATTATGTCCTTCTTTGATGATATCGTATCTTGCACCGTATTGACTTCTTTTGATCTGTGTTCAGGATGCCTCCGAAGACACGATCCCATCGTACCGTTCCAGCAGTTGCCTCGGAGAGGTCTGCTACCTCTCGTCCAGCTCGTATTCGGGCAGCTGCTACCGCTCCACTCACCACTCCTGCGGTTGAGGGAGCCTCTGTTTCTCTCGGGGATCCTTCTCCACTTATCGATCCGAGGACTACCCCAGTCGTTCCGGTGGTTCCTCCACCACTTCCTGCTCCAGTAGATGCCGCTCAGTTGTTTGCGTTCTTCAGGGAGATGATGGATGCGCAGCACCGTCAGGTGGATATGATGAGGCTGGGCATTGAGAACGCCCACCAGGTGGCCATGACGGCAGTGGATAGGGTGGCACAGAATCAGCCACAGGCAGATCAGATTCAGTGCCCGAGGCAGGGCAGTATCATTGACTTTCAGAGGATGCGGCCCAAGGAGTTCCGTGGTACAGAAGGGATCCTGTACGCGGATGACTGGATAGAGCAGATCGAGGGCATCTTCAGGCTGGCACAGATTCCAGACAGCATGCAGATAGAGGCAGCGGGTAGTCAGATGTTCGACCTCGCTTTGACATGGTATCGCACAGATACGAGGATTGCAGCGCCAGGGCTTACTTGGGAGGCTTTCAAGAGGCTTTTTAAGGAAAAGTTTTTCCCAGATGTGGCGCTCAGTGCTTTGGAGAGCCAGTTCGAGGCACTCGTCCAAGGGAGCATGACAGTGGACGAGTACGCAGCGGAGTTCTGCCGTCTGGGCAGATTTGTAGATGGCTTGAGTGAGGCAGCCAAGGCGAGGAAGTTTCGCAAGGGCTTGGTTATGGCGGTCAAGTCTTTGACCAGGAGCGATCGCGAGGCGACTTTTGAGCAGATAGTAGGAGATGCTCAGAGAGCAGAGGATGACTTGGAGCTCAAGTCCAAGAGAGGCAGGGATGATTCAGGCAGTGCCAGTGGTAGTGCGGGACCAGCTAAGCGTCCCTATGTGCAGAAGGCAGCGCAGCAGGGTCAGGATCAGAGGGTGCCCACTTGTGCCTACTGCAGGAAGGCAGGACACACCTGGGATGATTGTAGGAGGAGGCTGAAGGTGTGTTTGTTCTGTGGATCCGCTGCTCACCAGATGAGAGGTTGCCCCACTGCACCTCTATTGGGTGGAGCACAGGATCAGAGAGTTGGAGCTAGGCCATCTGTGGCACAGCATCATGCCCCGCACCAGCAGAGGGATACACCCCAGCAGGGCAGGGCTTATGCGTTGACGGTCGAGGAGGCCGATGCTACGGATGACGGGTTAGCAGGTCTGTCTCTTGTTTCTTCTTCCTGTCCTTTTCCATTCCTGTGGTGTGCTTCATTAGTACCTGTTAGACTTTTTTCCTTGTGCTGTGGTAGATAGTGTAGTGACCCTGATTGAGACTGTGATAACACGACTAGTAGGACCCTGATCTTGTGTGTTGTTTAGGTAGGATTTCTTGACTTTGATTGTTGGGGGTTTGACCTAGAGGAGTGTGATTGACTTTAAATTTCGAGGACGAAATTTTCTAAGGAGGATAGGCTTGTCACCACCCCATTTCCAGAGCCGGGTATTTTTTTTTATTTTTAATTTAGTTAATTGTGCATTATTTTTAATTAATTGTATTTATAATTAATTATTGATTGTATTATATTTTATTGATTGTTTTAGGATTTTGGCTAGCCTGGACCCATGTCAGACCCTAGTGGACCCATGTCCGACCCAGCCCACACCCTTGTGAGAATTATTTTAGGGCTTAGAATATTTATTTTATTTTTAGGAAGTTAGTTGGAGAGATTTGGAACTAGTTTGAGTGCATTTGGAGACCCGGAACCCAAAACCGAGTGAATAGGGGCGTTTTGGGAATTTGGAAGTTGTAAATCCCCTTTTAATTCCCATGGTCGGCCCCTACCTACCCCCCCCACACCCGATCACAGCACACCAGCAGCCCTCTTCTCCCTTTCTCTTCTTCTTCATCTTCTTCTTCATTCCTTCTTCTTCTCCACTTCTCCTTTCTTCTTCCTTCCTTCTCCAAGTAAGTTTTCTTCCACTTTTCTTCTTCTTTCTTCCATTCCTTCTTCTCTAAGTTAACCCTAACCCTAGATCTTTCCCTAACCTAGGTGGGTAGAGCCTAGATTTTGTGTTGGAGCTTGGATTGGGAGCTTGGAAGCTTGGATTGGAGGATTTGGAGAGATTTGGAGATTTTGGCTTGGGATTCCAACTCCCAAGAGGTAAACCCTAAATTTCCTCTTGTAATTACTCTTTTATAGTGTAATTAATATTTTAGAACCTTCCTAGACCCGTAGGCTACCCGTGGGAGGAAGTTGGAACTAGTTGGGTAGTGTTTAGAGACTTTGACATTAGGTTTTGTGTCGATTTCGGGTGGAATCCGAATTTGGCCCAATTTTGGGTGATGCCCTAGGTTAGATGGACCTAGGTAGACGTTGTCGGGAGTCGTGAGGGTGAGTGCGTGTCTCCGTTTGGGCACGGGAAGCCGTGTCGCGGAGAAACGGGCATTTCGGGCGAAATTGGGGCTTTTCGTCGTCGCCGATTCCAAGTGCGTGTGCGTTTCCGCCACGGGCCTAGAATCGACGCGGGAGCGCATTTTCTAGGATCTAGACATCGTTTAGGACGCGTGGGTAAATTTTGGGCCGATTCCGAGTTCGTTTGGTGTGCGTTTCAGGAGGTTTTCCGAACCGCGCACCACGTGTTCGTCGAAATGACCGAACGGCCATTTCGACTTGGTTTCCTCGTTTCGGGCTTGTGCGCGCGTTGGGTTAGTATCGGGGAGTGTGTGCTAGAGTTTTTGAGCTATATTTTATATATTTATAGGTGTTTGTGCGTATCGGGGCCGTTGGGCGTGCGTTGTGGGCGTTGTGTGCGTTGTGTTGTGTGTTGTGTGTGTGTTGTGTTTTTATATTTATATATGTATATATATATTTGTGTGTGTGTTTTTATATATATATATTTATATATATATGTGTTTTTATGTGTTTGTGAGTGTGCTAGTGAGTGCTTGTGTGAGTGTGTTGGTGCTAGTGTTGTGAGTGTGTGTGTGTATTAGTGTGAGTGTGCTAGTGTGTGTGTGTTAGGGTGTGTAGATGAGAGTTATATATATATAGATATTTAGTTATATATATATAGATATAGATGTATGTATATATATATATAGATATATATATATATGTGTATATGTAGGCGTGTGTGTGTGTGTGTGTTTGAGAGAGAGAGGGGGGGGCAGATTCTGGAGCAGCAGCAGCAGCTTCAGCTGCAGTAGCAGCAGCTAGCAGCAGCATAGCAGCAAAAGCAGTGGCAGCAGCAGCAAAAGCAGGTGCAGTAGCAGCAAAAGCAGTGGCAGCAGCAGCAAAAGCAGTGGCAGCAGCAGCAGATAAGCACAGTAGCAGCAGCAGCTAGTATTCGCAGCGCTAGTAGCAGTAGCAAGCAGTGAGGTAGTAGGGAGATAGATTGATAGGGTGTATATATATATCTAGATAGTTAGATAAATAACTAGATAGCTAAATAGATATATAGTTACCTAGATAAATAGATAGATAGATAGATTAGTAGTTTGATAGTTAACTAGATAGACTAATAGATATCTAGATAGGTATTAGTATATAGATAAAGATAGATAGTTAGATTATTAGATGGATAGGTAAGTTATTAGATAGTTAGATAGTTAGGTAGGTAAATACTAGATATTAGATATCTAGTTAGATAGATAACTAGATAGGTTGACAATAGATAGGTAGATAGATAGTTATATCTATCTAGGATATAGATGTATATACATATAGTTATATACATATCTATAGATATCTAGATAGTTATACATAGATATTTATGAGTTGGGTAAGGTAAGGTAATATATATATATGTGTGTATGGGTAAGGTAATGGGTATTAATGGGTATGTGTGTGGATAAATATATATATAGGTAGATACCTACTTAGATATATATATATATGATAGATATATATATTATCTAGCCTAGATTAATAACTAGGTGCATAATCAATAGCTAGATAGCTAGTTAGAGGGGTTTTAGAGCGAAACCTCAATATCTTGAGATACCAAGGTATTTCAATACCTTAAGATAACTAAGGTATTGGGTTTCGAGCGGGGTTTTTGAGTAATAGCCTAGGATTTGTCTTGGAATGATTTTTATATGTTTATATATATATAATTACGTGTGCTAGCGTAGGTTTTAGCGGGTTTAGGCGGGGTGCGTAGCCTAGGTTGAGGTATCGGATACCGAGGGTATCCCGGTATCTCAAGGAGGCGAGTTTGTGAGTTTTCTAGCTTAATGACCTCGGTTTGACCTAGAATTTCAGGAGCACCCTAGTTTGACCCAGACTTGACCGTAGTTGACTCGGTTGACCGCCAAAGTCAACTTTTGACCTAGTTTTGACCTAGAGTTGACTTTTTGGACCCAGAGTTGACTTTTTCACCCAGATTTCACCGGTTTGACCCGTTTGACCTAGAACGACCCTAGAAACCTATTTTTAGTTATTTTATATCTGTTTAACTCATTAGAACCCTGTTTAACCTTGCTTTTCGCATTAGGTCCTTGCGACACCAGTTCGGATCGCCAGTTGCTCAGGACGTCAGGCGAGTACATTCTCTGATAGTTTTCATTATCTGATATTTATTATGATTCAGCTTCTAGTATAGTATCATCTGATTATTCTGGCACCACACGGGACACTGACTGGTATTTCTGGATTCATTTACTTGCGACACGTACATTTCATGTTTCTGGCCTCTATTCTGGAATCACTACTGGCATCACCTACAGGCATCACTACAGGCATCATTCATGTACAGGCTGGACTCATCTTGATTTGCGTGTCGGGTCTTGGATCCACTTGTATTAGTCGGGGCGGGAAAATACTCGAGTAGACATGTAAACATTCCTATCTGGCATCATCAGGAATCACTCCCTCTGGTCTAATCTGGAATGATAGCAGCCGTGCACCCAGTGCGCGGTGAGCCGTACTTACCCCTAGCCGTTTACATGTCGAAACAAGTATTTCAAAGACACCGAGTTCATTCTTTATAGTCTGGACTCTCATGCATTTCTTGACTTGTCTCACTTACATGTTTCTGGACTTGACTCACTACATGTTTTTCATGCTGGACTCACTACACGTTCATGTGCACGGACTTGATCTTAGCTTAGATTCTTGTATCTTACAGTTACTACTATCTTGTTCCTGATATTCTTGCATCTTTACCTTTATGCACCAGTGATTTATATTTCTTGTTTCATACTTGCTTCACCCTACTTGCTACTTGCTATAACTGTTTTATAGTTTTTATCATTTAAATGGAACTGCTGTTAGAGATGTACTTGCTCCAGTCCTGACTGGACATATTTTTTTCCAGAGTATCCGGAGGATTGGTGTCCGACTTTCTATGGACCTGAGCCTGTCGATGGTGCAGACAGGGACCCTCTAGTTTAGAGGTGATTTCCGGGTTGGTAGCCGGGATCACTAGGATCTTGTTGTTGTTTTTATTAGCTTTTAGCACCGGATTTGTCTCCGGTTTTGGATTGAGACCTTGTTTGTATATTATTTTGGATGATGTATTGTTGTATTATTATTATTATTGATGTTGTGGTTGTTGTAGTAGTAGTTGGTGGTTAGACTTTATAGCTGTTAGTCTTCTTTGTTATCTTATCGTGCTTAGATTCGTGATTGAGTATATTGTGATTATCATTTGATATTGCTCCTCCGTTTGGAGTTGAGATCTTACAGGTTTATATATTGTTTGTGTGGTTGCCCTCCTTTTGGAGAGGTCATGCCCGATTTTTTTGTGTGAGATTATTATCTAGATAGTTGACCTAGACAGCGTTCTACCGCCGATGCTGCGGCGTAGGCTGGACGTACCCACGACTCATGCCCGATTTTCCGGGTGCGGGTCGTGACAGGTGGCCACTCATAAGCTCAATATATTGCCCAATTCAAAGCCTGTGAAGCAGCACCAACGCCGGTTCCGCCCGGATATGATGGACGCCATTGAAGCTGAAGTCAAGAAGTTTATAGCCTGCAGCTTCATCCGAGAAGAACAACATCCCGACTGGGTCGTCAATATTGTCCCGGTCATAAAGAAAAATAGGAAAGTACATGTCTGCATCGATTATCGAGATCTGAATGCAGCCTGCCCCAAGGATGAGTTTTCTCTTCCCATCACAGACGTCATGATTGACAATACATACGGTTTCGAACGTATATCTTTCATGGACGGATTTTCAGGATACAACCAAATCAAGATGCATCCCGAGGACGAGAAGCATACTGCCTTCCGGACACCATTGGGGGTATATTGCTATACGGTCATGCCCTTCGGATTGAAGAATGCCGGGGCTACGTACCAACGGGCTATGAGTAACATATTCTATGAGCATTTACGCAAGATAGTGGAATGTTACGTGGATGATATAGCTGTCAAAAGCCGTCTCAAGGACAATCACATCCAAGACTTGAAGACAGTATTTGAATTGATGCGCCAACATCAACTCAAAATGAATCCTACAAAGTCCTTTCTGAGGGTATCTAGTAGCAAATTTCTGGGATTTGCCATTACCGCTAAAGGCATTCAAGTGGACCCTGATAAAGTCAAGGCCATCTTAGAAATGCGACCGCCCCGTAATCTGAGAGAACTCAGGGGATTTCAAGGTCGTCTGGCTTATATCCAGAGATTCAAATCCAACCTCTCTGGGAGATGTCAGCCCTTTTCTCGCCTCATGAAGAAAGATGTATCATTCATATGGGACGAAGCCTGTCAGCAAGCGTTCGGTGATATCAAACACTACCTCACTAGCCCGCTAGTTCTGGTGCCTCCAGTCATATGAAGATCATTCGTGCTGTATGTTCAAGCGATGGATCATTCTCTGGGAGCTCTTCTCGCACAAAAGAACGATATGAGCCATGAGCAGGCTATCTACTACCTCAGCAGGATGATGGTCGGAGCCGAACACCGGTACAACCCAGTGGAGAAAGAATGCTTGGCTCTGATGTTCGCTATCCAGAAAATGCGACACTATGTCACAGGCACATCATCTCCAGGGTCAATCCACTTCGGGTACTGATGAACAAGCCAAGCGTTCTTAATTCCCAACTCGTGACTTGGGCGATGTTATTAACACCGTATGACATGGTGTACGTCCCTCAGAAGTCCGTCAAAGGCCAAGCATTGGCTGATTTTCTAGCTGCTCATCCGATCCCGGAGGCCTCCAAGCTGTACGAGGACATTCCCGACGAAGTTGCAGAGTGTAATTCCGCAATGAAAGGCGATGCATGGCAACTATTCTTCGATGGTGCCTCCAGAACTGGTCCCAGGGGAAATGTGGTTTCGGGAGTAGGAATTATCCTGGTTGCTCCTGATAAGCTCGTTATCTACCGAGCATATTCTCTTAGCGAGTCATGTTCTAACAATGTGGCAGAGTATAACGCACTACTAATCGGGCTCCAAGTCGCTAAAGAATTGGGCATCGAATCTCTGGAAGCTTTCGGTGACTCTCTGCTGATCGTCAATCAAGTCAGAGGAATATATGAAGTCCAAAATCCAAACCTCATCCCCTATCACCGAGCAACGGTCGAGATAGCCATGACATTCAAAGGATTCTTCCTGGAGCATGTACCTTGATCTCAGAATCTGGAAGCTGATGCCCTAGCCAGTCTAGCTGCAGATTTAGCTATTCCTATAAGAAGGCAGAATTCGATAATCCTTCTTAGCAGAGATTTATTCTGTGTGAAAAACAACTTTCACATAGAATGCAGCTACGCTGTGAACATAGATCCTCCCAGAAGAGACTGGAGAAGTCCCTTTATAGATTTTGTAGCATACAGAATCTTGCCGGAGGATCCTAAAGAAGCAGTATCCGTCAAAAGACGATCATTACGCTTCTATTTTGAGGCATCCTCATAGTGTCTATATCGCCGGACCTACGACGGACTGCTATTGAGATGTCTCTCAGATGATGAGGCATAGCAGATCATCCGTGAAGCTCACGACGGCGTATGCGGAGCACATCAACCCGGGCCTAAGCTACAGGATTGCATCAGGAGAATGGGCTATTACTGGCCTACTATGATCACAAATGCAATAAAGTATGCAAGATAGTGCAGAGCCTGTCAGGTCCATGCAGACTTTATCCATCAACCTCCTGAATATCTACATCCTACGGTTGCGTCCTGGCCTTTCGAAGCATGGGGTATGGATATCATTGGTCCTATTCACCCGTCTTCTTCCAGAGGTCACCGGTTCATACTGGCCATCACGGATTATTTCTCCAAATGGGAAGAGACGATCCCTCTTGCTGAGGTGAAGGCATCTAATATGATCAGCTTCATCAAGCATCACGTCATTTATCGCTTCGGGATACCCCGGAGAATAATTCATGACAATGGGCCTCAATTCATCAACCAAGGGTTTCATCAATTTTGCGATAAAAATCGAATACAAAACATGGCCTCTACGGCATATAATCCTGCTGCTAATGGTTTGGCGGAAGCTTTCAATAAAACCATTATCAAGCTCTTGAAAAAGTTCGTCTCTTCGAACAAGAGGGATTGGAATGAGAAGCTGGAAGAAAATCTCTGGGCATATCGCACAACGATACGAGCACCGACAGGTTGTACCCCATTCTCATTAGTTTACGGGAGCGAAGCAGTTCTCCCCATCGAGATCCAGATTTTGTCACTCAGGATAGCCGTGGCTAATGAGTTGACTCAAGAAAAGAATGACCTGTTAAGGCTTCAAGAGCTAGAAGGATTAGACGAGAAATGCCTCCAAGCTCAACAGCGCATCACATTCTACCAAGCACGCATTTCCAGAGCTTTTAATCAAAAAGTAAAGGAAAGAGTGTTCAAAGTCGGCGAGCTAGTCTTAGCTGTGAGGAGGCCGATGATTCTTACTCACAGGAGTAAGGACAAATTTTAGCCCAAATGGGAAGGCCCTTATGTGATCGAGACGACGTTCTCAAACGGCGCTTACAGGTTAGCCAAGCCTAATGGAGACCTGTTAATGGCTCCTATCAATGGCAAATTCCTGAAAAGGTACTATGCTTAACCTACTTTGCTCAAGTGGAATATGGCAAAAATTTCATTCTGACAAAACTACTTCCAAAACGAAACTAGTTGGATCGTATTCTATCATGGTCATATTACCTCTGAATAGATATATCCTGCTAAAGCTGTCATTTATATTCCAAAATGATGGGTCCACAAAGTCAGATGAAAGCCTCTTTATTATTCCCAAAAAAGAGCGAAAGTACATTGAAAAGCAAAAAAGTACATCATTTGGGGGGAGCGGTTAGGTCGCGAATCTGCTGCGCCAGAGCAACCATTCTCTCATCCCGGGAGTTCAAGACGTCGGCGCGAGCCCGTTCCAACCTTGCCGCATCGTTGTTCAAATCAACTAGCTCAGACCGAGCCTGCACAAAATCATCATGGATAACACCCACATGCGTCAGATTCTGCTGAACAGTCGCCCGTCGCTCCTTCAGCACATCTCGGGCTGCCAACAAAGAGAGAGCCTTCGCCTCCACTCGAACGAGCTCATCCTTCAAAATGTGGGCCTGCGCTGCCGCTTCCTCATATTCGGCTTCGCACCTTAACTCGGGAACGACATACCCCAATTGGACACGTTCTTCGTCCATCTCCCGCTGTTGAGCCTTTGGACTTATTCAGAGATGACATCTGTTCAGCAAGATGCGCAGTCAGGGAGTCGTACCTAGCTTGAACGAGACTGTCAATGTTGCCTCGAGCTAGCTGCAAGTATTCGTTAATGGGTTGCTCCAAACCATTAACTATCTCCTCCAGCGCGTCAGCTACCCCAGTATCATTGAATTCTTGGATCGGCACTATAGAGGCCCGCGAGGACCTCCTCAGCGACGCAAAGCCCAAATTCTTCTCCAACACCATTGATATTAACATTTTTAAGGTGGCATAGAAGATACGAATGTATTGCTCAGTCAGCGCAGCTAGATCCGATTGGACGCTGGGAGTGGCCACGATAGTGGCGAGTCCCCCTCCAAGAACAATCGCAGACGATGTTGCCACGGCCGTCGCCTCAACAGGAGGTGCGACAAAGGAAGAAGCGCCAACACCGAACGAAGTAACCGGCGTACTCAAAAGAGGCATTGTCGCAACGACAGGCTCGTCCTCCTCTTGAGATATCGGAATCTCTTCGACAGGCGAGCCGGCACCCGAAGATGCTTCCTCTTCAAAATCAGGTACCTCCGTATCGCTGCCAAGACCTGATACAGAGCCAAAGGGCACATCTACACTGCCCTCCCCGAAGATGTCTTCCCCTGAAAAGAAGACAAAAGGAAGTTAATATCAGCATAATGTTAATTTTCCTAAAAGAAGAGGCATAAAAGACGGCATTTACCCATGGCCAATGGTGTATATGTCGCGTCCATGGCCAGTACAGTTAAATTATTTCTTAGTGATGCTAGGCAAGCTGTCATACCTGGAGAAGGGGGTGCTCTTCCGAATATCGACAAGTACTCTTCCGAATCTCCGTCGAGATCCACTTGAGGTTCACCGGTTGGAATCTCGCTGGGTGCACCTACAGACACGGCAGGGGTCTCTCCCGATGCTGATCCGGATAAAGATATCCTTATTCGGCTCGGCCCCGAAGGCGATCTCGTTCTACTACCGGAAGCGGTAGCAGCGATAGCAGCCTCCAACAGGAATTCTCCGGCACCACCAGCCGGGACTGTCAAGTTTCCCTCTCTAAAAGGCGAGGAACCTCCAATCAAAGAATCATCTCTGACATGGGGAGATGCAGGCTCACTTCTAGGAGCCTTAATACCAGGAATCCGGAGAGGACGAATAACCGTCTTCTTCTTCCTCTTGCGAGGGAAAGTCTCCTTCGGAGTAGGAGCCCTTCGCTTCCCAGAGATTACCAAAGGCCCTGCAGGCAGAGGTACTTCACCCCTCGATACCGCCAACAGAGGCTCATCTGGATTAACGGACTCCTCACCCTCGTCAGAAGAAACCGAGAGGACTTTGACTCTTCCCCCAGACTTGGAAGAAGGCACCCTAAAACTTCCATGCATATCAAAATCGCGATGGAAGGTGTTGGTTGCCATATAGAACTGGGCATACGAGTGGAGAATGCGCAGCTCCGTGGAGAGTGAAATGACAGGCACGGTAAAAGTTGCCTCAGTGCAACCCATGATGAAATATTGCCATCCTCTGGCTCCATCAATGAGTCCACCCCTGGACCTGAAGCTGGTGACGGTATTGCCCATGTGCAACTGATCATACCCGAATTGCCTGGCGAACCGACTAGGCAAGTAGGGCTCAAAGAAGCAATGGTCTTCACTCATGTACAGTAGGTGGGAAGGTCTAATACAGACCAACCAATTAAAAGACTCGGGAGAAAGAACGGTCTTCCCGTCGCCTACGTCCTGAAGTCTGATCCCCTGTTGATTGAGATGTACATGGGGGACTGTGCAGAAGAGCTTCCAGCTGTGACTGAGGTTCAGAGCCCGCCGACAGTCTATAACTGTGGTCACATTCCAGGAGGAATTCTGGTAGTTCAACAAGAAACTAGCCCCCGAGCTACTACCAAAGTCGGGAGACATAACCCTAGTGTTATGAAGAATTAACCATCCCATCATATACATGTATGGTAATTCTACCCTGGGAAAGCTATTATGCCGAATTTCATCGATGAGCAGCCCGTCAGTCATGGCCCTCAGGCCAGCTTGAATGCGGCATACCATGGCAGAGAGCAAGCCCAGTCTTGCCCCGACCACTAGACGCACTGCAGGCCATAGCGTGTTACGGTGAATGTGGTCCGCAGATGCGATGCCGGGTACCACCAGTCGGGGCAGCCATATGGAGAGGAAGCCGGCCAGTAAGCTTTCCTGGACAGAGGCCTGCGGCAGTGCCTCAAATAACTATAGGCCTTGGGGCCTATGGGATACTTTCCTATCCCTTCATCGAGGATCAAGTCCGGAGCCCCAGCGTCTTCTATGAGATCGTCAACTACCTGAGCATTAAGCACGCTCAGAGGATTCAAAGGCTGATCCTTGCCTTCCAATACCTTCTCCGGCTTAGCAGTCCTGGACCGGTGAAAGAAGAGGTAGGACGTCCATTTACTGATATAAGCTAAATCTGAGGGCTCGTCATAAAAGGCGGTGCAAGCGAGGTAGTGGCACATCAGCTCCTGGTACACTTCCACTACCTGAGGGTCCGAATCCCCCAACTCCCGGTTCGTGGGAACATACTCTTCATATGGAGTATCCTCCATCGGCAGTCTCGAGATCTCTGCCATCTCGTGGAGGGCCAATCCCAACTCCCCCAGTGGATTGGCGAAAGTCCCGGTGAGCGAGATATATCACTCTATTAATGCCAGAAACAGGTTGGGGTTGAGAGGCAACCCAACACTGGTGGCACTCACAGCTGCAAACAGACCAATGCTCTCCAGCTCGATCTAAAAATGCTTCACGGCCCAATCAGCTAAGCGAGCCCATCAAAGATTTGTGGGGGTGATCCACCCGCCTGTCCGAGGGTTCACCTTAGGGTATACTCCCCCGCGCCCCATGAAATCATTACAGAAAGTCGGTAATTGGACCGGCTGGATCACTAAACTGTCTTCACTCGAGACACTGCCCGGGTACAGTCCCCTGAACATCATCACATTGCCGGTAGGGCGGCTGACAAACGACCCCTGGTTCGCTCCTTTCAGATAAAATATCTTCCCCGGCCTGCCGTCAAGATCAGGAGTCAGCATCCACGACATCCTCCTGGGATGTGTAGCATGGAATAATGCCGAGATGGGATAGTCTCTCGGCATCTTGGGCAGATACAAAACCAAGCTCCCGGCAGGGAAGACCCAGAGTTCTTTCTTGGGATTCGTCTGGGACTACTTGTCAATCATGTCCTCGAAGAGGAAAGCCGGCTTTATGTATTGGTCCCCATCTATGTACGTCAGGGGATCTCCGTTGATCATGTTCAGCAGTGTTCACTCACCCTGAGCTGATATCAAAATTTTCCTTCCTTCAGGATACTGGGGCCCAGAGATTGGAAATGTCACGTGCGACAGATCCTCCAGATAGTTGGAGTGCAGCATCCCGACGGCAGAACCCATCACATCGGCTAGCGGGGACACATGCAAATTAACTGCAAGAGTGCAAGAAAAATACATCAGACATTACAGATCTTGCAGCATATGCAGAAAAATCAATAGTCTATGCTTTATGCCAAGACTGCAAAAAAACTTGAGCTTTTACACTGGAATCCCATTCCAAGACGTAAAATTCAAGACTGGCAGTATATGCAAAGTTTTCGACAGTCTGTGTGTTACGCCAGACTGCCAAAATTTGAGTTACTACGCCAGAATTTCCATCCCTGCGTGACACTCAAATTATATAGTATACGCCAACTTTCGACCGTCAAAGCTTTTACGCCAGACTGCGAAAAGATGGAGTTTTTGCGCTGACACATTAGAAATGTGGGCATAAAAGATGAAACATCTATGTGCATCATCTTCCTCGAAGAGGCTATCAGCATAGAAGATGACCTAGCGCATTCACGTACAACGTGTGCGAAGGATTTTCAGTCGTTCTTTTTCGTCCCAAAAGCTCTACCTTTAAGGCCGGGTGCACTGCTAGTCGGCGGGATACTCCGTTCAGAATGAAGCTCGCCGTGCCCAACAGAAGTCGCCCCCGCTTGAGCAGAAGAACGAGAAGAAGAAGCAACCTCCTTTTCCTTAGAGGAGGAGACTTGTTTCGAGGCCATTAATGGAAACTTTGAAGACTCAGAGAAGAAATGAAGAAGAACTCGAACAGTCAAAAGCTTTCTTTCGCAGAAGACGGATGAAAAGTTTTTCTCTCAGAAACTTGGGGTATATATAGAGTTCGGATGGACTCCTCGAATCCCGAACCAAATCTCACATTTAATATTTGGTTATGATTGGGAACTATGTCAGCCTATTTACTCAGAGAAGGCGGACAATCAGCGAATTCAAAAAGTTTTCGTGCAAAAAAGATTTGCGGTTTTTACGCTAAGAAGCTTTCTACGCTCGACAGCTATAGATCTACGGTTTTACGCTCACAGGCTACTAGTCTATGGTTTTACGCCCGGATGCTTTTATACTCGGTAGCTTTTACGCTCGAGAGGCTACGAACCTACGACTTCACGCTCAGCAGCTACGAATCTATGATCTCGCGCTCGGTGGCTTTTTTACGCTCAAAGGCAACAGATCCACGACTTCACGCTCAGAAGATTTTTTTTTCAGAAGCTACAAATCTACAGTTTTTACGCTAAGGAGATTTCTACGCTCGACGGCTACAGATCAACGGTTCTACGCTCACATGCTACTAGTCTATGGTTTTACGCCCAGATGCTTTTATGCTCGGTAGCTTTTACGCTCGAGAGGCTACAAACCTACGACTTTACGCTCAGCAGATACGAATCTATGATCTCGCGCTCGGTGGCTTTTTACGCTCAGAGGTAACAAACTTATGATTTCATGCTCTACGACATTCCGCATATCTGAAAAATGCGCAGGCCAGTACAGTACATCTGAACAATTCTCAAGGTGGTCAATAGCAAGGGTTCACACAGAAGATATTCCTTCTTGACCTCAAAATATCCCAAGTACCCAAGGCATACAGAGTTCAAACATTGAAAGTTACTCTTCTTCATGGGTCGATTCGAAGTTCATCCAGAATCTAGTCTGAATATTTTGTCTAAACAGTTCAAGATGGCGACTCGGTTTTTGACAGCCATTTCTCGCCATGTTCCAAAGGATTTTCGAGAAATCATTCTTGAAGACGACGGTCTAAACAAAAATTCTGTTTATCAGAAGTAAAAATAGTTCAGAATTTTATGCGGTTCCTCATTCCTAACAGCAGGGCAGTTCGAACACTCGACTGCTAAAGCGGCTTTCTGCGCATCCTTAGTTATGCGTAAAAGATAGGACAGGACCTAGCACTCTTTCTAAACAGAGTCGGCGTTAAGTTATCAGACGTGTCGAAGCTACACATATTCAGACTTCACAGCAAAATATGGCAAGATGATCATATGCAAAGAAGAAGACAATTTTATTAAAATTAAAAGCATGATTACATATGAGGGAAATCCAGTCTAAGAGGGTTTTTCTTCATTTTCATGATTACATATGAGGGAAATTCTGACTATAAAGGACTTCCTCATCGTCGTCTGAAGATCGCGCGCAGAATCTGTTCTGCCAGGTTCTCGCATGGGCGAAATTCTTCATCCATCTTCTCCAGCAGTCAGTCGGTGACCGCAAACCGACTGATATATGATCAACGGCGGGAGGATACAAAACTGGGCCTGCTTAAATTATGCAGACCCATCCTCCAATACGAAGAAGTAGGGTAAATCTGCTTTCTTGTGTCCAGCGCCGTGACAGATTGAGTTGAGATATTTTACCCAACTCAATCTCGGACAGCAGCTAGTTTGTCTGCCCTCGTCCATGGATAATGGGAGAAGGTACCGCTTGCAAGCTGAGTGGTCTAATACGACCCTTCCTCTCTCCCGAAGAACCGCCATACAAAGTTGCTGATTATCCCGAGCAAAGGAGGCTATGATATCCTTCCATGATCCATCGTTGCAGAGGACATTTGCTCGAAGACGCCGTCTTTTTCGGCTCCTTACATGCTGGAAGAACATGGTCTCCTTCTTCCTCAAGTCAACTCGATGAACTCCGGCCATCATCTCTGTGTGGTGAAGGAAATATGGGAAGAACAGGTTAACTCCTCAGCCTTTTTATAGGCGAAAGAGATCACACCGATCCCCAATAACTCCCCCATAAAGTCAGCCTTGAAAGAACGTGTCAGACTTGACCGTTTCAGGCTCCATTCAGAGCGTTTTCAAATTACGAAGAACGGTTCATGCTTTATTCAAAGCGTTTCAAATTACGAGGAATTTAAAAACTTTGAAGGGGGTCTTGTAGAAGCATGAAAAATACGCTGGATAGCTATACGCAGCATGTTGATGCAAGGCAGCGTAAATAGAGGACCTCAGAGCCATCGACATGCAAACAGAGCTTTTTTGCTAAGCACAACATAAAAAATAGGCTCACGGACCATCCGCGTAATACAGTATGTCCAGGCTGCTTCAGCGTAAAAAGGGTGCTACATCGCCTTTATGGCGTAAAACTCATCCGCTTTCAATACAGCATTGAAGTGTACAAGGAACGCTTCATATTCTTTAAAATGAACCTGTCAGATCATACAATGAACCTGACGTCTGGACTCCTGACAAAGAGTACTGCACGACTACCCAAGTGACGGCTATAATGATAGCGCGGTACTGCAACCCAGGCTGTCATTTACTGCCATTTCCTTGGCGTAGACCGCTTTTACGCATACAAAGGAATACGCCGCCTAGTTTTACACAGGCCAATGTGAGCTGTTTATGCTCCGCAGAAGACAAACAGTCTGTCACGTCAAAAGCTGCTCTTCGTACAGGGCTCGAGGCACGTCTCTGCATTTAATGCGCAGAGCGGTGACAGGTTCTCAAGGCACATCTCTGCATTTAATGCACCGAATACTGACAGATGCCCGAGGCACATCTCTGTATTTTATGCGCAGAAGGGTGGCAGACCTTCAAAACACGCCTCTGTATTTAATGCGCAGGATAATGGCGGATCTCTGCATTTAATACAGGAGATTTGATTAAATGTCACCGAACCGTCGTCTAGTGACATTCCCTTTGCGCAAACTGCTCTTACGCGTACAAGGAGATACGCTGCCCAGTTTTACATAGGCAGACGTTGTCACGCCCCGATCCCGTGGAATCGATAGTCGTCCCCCGGGCGTGACCGCCGTGCGGGCCTAGGTTGCGCACCGCACAAGGCTAAGTATTTTTGTTTTGCATAGCGAGCACATATTCAGAGTACGCAGATAATTGAAACGCATATTGAAACATGGAAAAGTTCTCTTTTATTGATAATATGAACATCTATTACAAACTCCTTGAACTGAGACATAAGGATTGCCTCTATGGGCTTACAAAAGTGTTGACACAAAATGAGATAGCAGTCCTGTACATTACATCCCTTACTAAACTCAAAATATAAGACCTTGGGACGGAACGACTGCCTTGCCACGAAGCTGCATGATTGCTTTGGTGGCTAGCTTCTTCTTCAAAAGGCTTCTTCTCCAAAATGCTTCTAAGGTGGCACGGTCGAGGCGTGCCTACAGCTGGACTGGATTGGGGGTTTGTCTCCTGCTCCTCGCTCGGTTCTTCCTAGCGCGGGGAACCTGTTTCAACAAGGGTCAGTACATCGAAACGTACTGGTGAAGGCAAGCTATCCCAACTATACCAATCAACACGTTGTTTTTAATGAAACATGCATATTTATGGGTTTCTATCTTGCCTTAGTTTATTTTACAACAAGACATAGATATAGAATTATTGAAATGACTCGTCACCGTTCGGTGATATTTACCTGCCCGTCTGAACCACCTGCATAATGCTTACCTTGCCTTCCCTGTCAAGAAGACACAAGTTAGTAGCAACAGGTTTAAATCTACAAGGGGATCACTGGCACGTTGCCATAATGGACGGGCTAGTCTCAGTACGGAGTGCCATGCGACGCATAGATCAGGACGTCTCAAGGCATTCCGTCCTATAGCAGGCGACTATCATGAGTTCCGTCCGGATCGGATCGGTGCCGGTGCCCCAGCGACCGTCCGCAGGAACTAAGACCTTGTGCACAAGTTGTCCGTGATCAACGCAGTACACTAAGTTAGCAATCGAGGCAAATCAGGGCATATCAGAAGCATGGCAGTACAGGGCAAGATTTACTTTTACATAGCCTATCTGTTCAGTTTATGGCATTGAAAATGAGTTCTATACATAGCACAGTTCTAAGAAGAAATATACATTCTAACTTATATTTATGCATATGATGAACATTCCAAACGAGCAAGCATATAAGTAAGTAACCGTTCATGAGTTTCATTTGACAAGCAATATTTTTCAAGTCTATTCCCTTTTTATCTTGATATCTTTTAGTTATTAACTTGGTATCGTTTGATCGGGGCAAGCACGAACACGAGATTTAGGTGTGAAGACTAGCAAGTAGGGCTAGCTAATCGGGTTGGTAGCCACTCACTTTGGTATTTGGAAGAAAAGGAAAGAAGTGCTTTAGGCGTCCGCTCGAGCGACGACTACAGCTGGTTCACCTGTATTGACACGAGCAGCTGATCAGTACTTCTTCCTCTCTATCCTTTATCGGAATTGAAGTGCAGTCCTAAGAACGAAAGCAATGTAATCCATCGAAACCGTTCAAGAAAACCCAAGCAAATCCGAAATCCAACTCAAGGCACGAAAGCAACAAGCGATAGCGAAAACTAGGCAACAAAAGAATGCAGCGGAGAGGTCCCTCCTGACTCTGCCGCTAAGTCGATCCCAGGGGCACGGTCCACTGAATATGGGAATCGATTCCGAAGAAACAAATCCATAACGAGGACGAGTTCTTAATTCAATCTATCCCGATCGAACGATACCGTCTTGTATTTCTTAGCCGCGCTCCCCGAATAGGGGGAACGGGGCACCACATCCTACCCAACTAATTGGAAGTTTCGTCCCGAAACTTAAGGAATAGAACCTACCACTAGGAAATAACGAGGGGAACCTTTCCCTCATTTCAGATTCAAGCTCCCAAGTAGATTCTTCGACAGAGTGATTCCGCCAAAGCACGCGCACTAGAGGAACCGAACGGGTCCGAAGCAGCTTTTCTTTTCTATCCAAAATTTGCACAGGCTGTTCTACATACGTCAAGTCGGCTTGAAGGTTCAGTTGGTCCAGGTCTACCACATGGCTCGGGTCGTACACATATTTCCTAAGCTATGAAACATGGAATATATCGTGTACGTCGGATAGGGATGGTGGTAGAGCAATCTGATACGCAACTGAGGCAACCCGCTTTAGTATTTCGAACGGGCCGACAAATCTCGGACTTAGCTTTCCTCTTGCCCCGAACCTGCTGACTCCTCGCATGGGCGAGACCTTGAGGAATACTCGGTCGCCTACTTGGAATTCTAGTGGTCTTCGATGTGTGTCCGCGTAGCTCTTTTGACGGCTTTGAGCTACTTTTAATCTATCCCGAATCAGCCGGACTTTCTGGACGGTCTGCTCCACGAGCTCAGGGCCAAGTACTTGCCGTTCTCCAACTTCGTCCCAGCAGATAGGAGATCTACACTTTCGCCCGTATAACGCCTCATACGGCGCCATTTGAATGCTTGATTGATAACTATTGTTGTAAGCAAATTCAGCTAAAGGTAGATGGAGGTCCCAACTCGTCTTCAAGTCCAAGGCGCAGAGTCGCAACATGTCTTCGAGGATCTGGTTGACACGTTCGGTTTGGCCGTCGGTCTGTGGATGGTAGGCGGAGCTAAACTTCAACTTCGTCCCCATTGCTGACTGCAGGCTTCCCCAGAAACGTGATATGAATCGACCATCTCGATCGGAGACTATGGTTACGGGCACGCCATGGAGTCGAACGATTTCGTTGAGATATATCTGAGCCAGGCGGTCGGCACTCCAAGTAGATTTGATCGGCAGAAAGTGAGCTGACTTGGTGAGTCGATCGACGATAACCCAGACTGCATCATGTCCCCGTCGCGTCCTCGGCAAACCAACGATAAAATCCATCGTTATATCATCCCATTTCCACTCCGGAATAGCAAGGCTCTGTAGTTCTCCGCCTGGTTTCTGGTGTTCGGCCTTTACTCGTTGACAAGCCATGCAATACGACACAAACTGTGCCACATCCTTTTTCAAGCCGTGCCACCAAAACGTCGTACGAAGATCCCGATACATCTTTGTGCTACCCGGATGAGAAGTATAGCTAGCATAGTGGGCTTCCGTGAGTATCTCTTCCCTGAGGGCCGCGTCGCTTGGAACGCACAGTCTTCCCTTCACTCGAAGCGTCCCATCCGTGCTTACCGCAAAGTCGGACGCCTTCCCTGCTGAGATAAGGGTATGAATCTTTTGCAGGAACGGGTCGTCCTTCTGAGCGGTCTTTACTCGTTGTAACAAGTCGGGTTCGAGGCGCAGTTGTGATACTTGCGCCCACTTTGTGTATCTGATTTTCAAAGTAATGCCCAGTGATTCAAGATCCCGGCGCAGCCTATCATCAATAGCCAAACTTCCTGCAAACACTCGACTCAGTGCGTCAGCTACGACGTTTCCCTTACCAGGCGTGTATCTGATCATGAGATCGAAGTCGCTTAGGAGTTCAAGCCATCGCCGCTGCCGAAGATTCAAATCTTTTTGAGTGTACAAATATTTCAGGCTCTTATGATCTGTATAGATTTCGCACGGCACACCATAAAGATAGTGGCGCCACAGCTTTAATGCGAACACTACCGCGGCAAGCTCGAGGTCATGCGTTGGATAGTTTTGCTCGTGAGGCTTTAGCTGTCTAGACGCGTAGGCGATCACTTTGTCACGTTGCATCAGGACACATCCTAGTCCCCTTCCCAATGCATCGCTATATATTTTGAAGTCATCTGGTCCATTTGGCAAAGTAAGGACCGGAGCGGAGATGAGGCGCTGCTTTAACTCCGTAAACGAAGCTTCACAGTCGTCCGTCCAAGTAAACTTCGCACCCTTCCGTGTGAGCTGCGTTAAGGGCGAAGCAATTCTAGCAAAGTTCTGTATGAACCGACGGTAGTATCCTGCCAGTCCAAGAAAGCTTCGGATGTCGCTAGCTGATTCCGGATGTTTCCACTGTATAATGGCTTCTACCTTTTTCGGGTCAACTGAGATGCCTTGAGACGAGATAACATGGCCCAAAAAGGATATACTGTCTAGCCAAAACTCACATTTACTCAGTTTGGCGTACAGCTGATTGTCTCGAAGGATTTGCAACACCATCCGCAGGTGTCCTGCGTGCTCATCCCTAGTCTTCGAGTACACCAAGATATCATCGATAAAAACCACTACAAATTTATCGATGAAAGGTCTAAATACCCGATTCATAACGTCCATGAATGCCGCAGGAGCATTCATCAGTCCGAACGGCATCACGAAAAACTCGTAATGACCGTACCAGGTTCGGAAAGCAGTTTTGGGGGTGTCCTCTGACCTAATCTTCAGCTGGTGATAGCCCGAGCGAAGATCTATTTTTGAAAACACTGCTGCTCCTTGTAGTTGATCGAACAAGTCATCAATCCGTGGCAGAGGATATTTGTTTCTGATTGTGACCTTATTTAATTCTCTGTAGTCGATGCATAGGCGTAGAGTTCCGTCCTTCTTCTTCACGAAGAGCACGGGAGCGCCCCAAGGAGACGCTCGGACGGATGAACCCACGGTCAAGTAATCCTTGGAGTTGGCACTTTAATTCCTTCAGCTCTGCAGGGGCCATTCTGTATGGAGGTTTGGAGATCGGCTGCGTGTTCGGAAATGTGTCAATAGTGAATTCAATCTCTCGATCGGGCGGCATGCCGGGTAGTTCGCTCGGAAACACGTCGGGGAACTCCGCCTCAACGGAATTTGGCTCGACGTTTGCGTAGTCCTGCCGCGCGTCCCGAACTGATGCTAGAAATCCCTCGCAGCCTGTGTAGAGCATTCGCCGAGCAGATTTTGCCGAAATCACCATGCAGGCCGTGGTCGCATCGTTCGCTGGACTACTGGTGTAACAGAACACGGCTTCTCCGGGCAGACGGAAAACGACTCGCTTCTCTGCACACTCAATGGTTGCCGCGCATGCGCCTAGCCAGTCCATTCCCAAGATGATATCATAGTCCCTAACATCTAGAACTAAGACATCGAGCGACAGCTTCTTCTCCCCAATACAAATGTAACCACCTAGGCATACTGAACGAACAGAGATTTTTGTACTAGAGGGGGTGCTAACATTTAAATCTAAGTGCAACGGAGTCATTTTTACATTGTTTTCCACGGCAAAATTTGTGGAAATAAAACTATGCGTTGCACCTGAATCAAATAGAACGCGAGCAGGTATATTATTGAAAAGTAAGGTACCTGACACGACGGTATCCGAAGCTAACGCTTCTTCCCGTGTCATGGTGTAGACTCGGCCTTGAGCTTGATTACGCCCTGGCTGAGGCGCCGCTCGATTTGCTTGAGGAGCCGGAGTCTGTTCTGGTTGTGGCGGTGGACGACGCGGACAGCTGTTAATCTGATGGCCTGGATCGCCGCAACGGAGACAAGTCCCAAGCTTGCGGCGACAATCTTTTTCGATATGCCCTGGCTTCCTGCAAAAGTTGCAGGTCTTGCTAGTGTCTCCACGCTGTTTACCGCCGTTATTTGGACGCTTTGCAGCGTTGTTTCCTCTATCATTGCCTTGGCGTTTGTGATTGTAAGTTTGCACAGCGCCGGCAGCAATGTGAGGATACTGCGGTTCCAGGGAGAGGGCATGGTTTAATACTTCCCGCATTGTCTGATACTGCGGAACGGCTACGTGCCCGTGAATGCCAGGACGTAGCCCTCCTTCGAATCGTCTGGCACGACTCGCTGCATCCGGTAGATAAGCGGTAGCAAATTTGGTCAGTTTGTTGAATTCTGCCGAGTATTGCTTCACCGTCATACTGCCCTGCCGGAGCTGAACGAATTCATTTTCCCGTTGACGTCGTAGAGGCGGGGGTACAAACTCCTCCTCAAACGCGGCACGAAAAGTCGTCCACGCGATCGCCTCCTCTCCATGGCCAAGTTGAAGAGATCGTCGATGCACGTCCCACCAGTCGTGCGCATTGAGGCGAAGCAGTAGTTGGGCACAGGTGACGCGCTTGTCTTCCGGCACCTCCAGGAGGGAAAAATGATCTTCAAGCTCGGCAAGCCAATCTAGGGCCACGATCGGGTCCTCAGTCCCTTCGAATGGCGTGTTGCAGACCTTCTTGAAGTTTCCAAAGGAGAAGGTAGTCACTTCCCTCGTCCTTGGCACGGGCGATGGTTCGACTTCAAGCGCTGGCTGCTCCACTGGTGTAGCTGTCGTTGCGGTAGAATGGTTGGAGGCCAGGGTCTGAACAAGCTGTTGCAGGGTATCTACCTGCTTTTGTTGGACTGAGAGCCTTGCCTCTAGGTTGCTCTCGAACTTGGCTTGGCGGGCATCATCCCTCTGTCGTTGCTCGGTTAACATTTGCACCACTTGTTGAATCGAGTCTGTTTGAGACATGCCTCGTTGGCTCCGAGAGCTTCCTGATGTTCCGGAGCTGCTCTCCTGAGTCCGAGGCTCGCCTGGCGCCAGCGCTGATGGTTGCGCTTGCGTCGTTCCTTGAAAGAAAGGTAACTTACATCAGGATCATAATGTATTATGGACTTATTGCATGAACGTATCTCATTTTGGCCTTAACGAGTTCAGGAGTTCGCATAAGCGAGTTATCGCTAAGGGAACTTTTCCAGTTCATGAATAAAAGGAACTTTGAAGCTGTGCTCTGATACCAACATGTCACGCCCCGATCCCGTGGAATCGATAGTCGTCCCCCGGGCGTGACCGCCGTGCGGGCCTAGGTTGCGCACCGCACAAGGCTAAGTATTTTTGTTTTGCATAGCGAGCACATATTCAGAGTACGCAGATAATTGAAACGCATATTGAAACATGAAAAAGTTCTCTTTTATTGATAATATGAACATCTATTACAAACTCCTTGAACTGAGACATAAGGATTGCCTCTATGGGCTTACAAAAGTGTTGACACAAAATGAGATAGCAGTCCTGTACATTACATCCCTTACTAAACTCAAAATATAAGACCTTGGGACGGAACGACTGCCTTGCCACGAAGCTGCATGATTGCTTTGGTGGCTAGCTTCTTCTTCAAAAGGCTTCTTCTCCAAAATGCTTCTAAGGTGGCACGGTCGAGGCGTGCCTACAGCTGGACTGGATTGGGGGTTTGTCTCCTGCTCCTCGCTCGGTTCTTCCTAGCGCGGGGAACCTGTTTCAACGAGGGTCAGTACATCGAAACGTACTGGTGAAGGCAAGCTATCCCAACTATACCAATCAACACGTTGTTTTTAATGAAACATGCATATTTATGGGTTTCTATCTTGCCTTAGTTCATTTTACAACAAGACATAGATATAGAATTATTGAAATGACTCGTCACCGTTCGGTGATATTTACCTGCCCGTCTGAACCACCTGCATAATGCTTACCTTGCCTTCCCTGTCAAGAAGACACAAGTTAGTAGCAACAGGTTTAAATCTACAAGGGGATCACTGGCACGTTGCCATAATGGACGGGCTAGTCTCAGTACGGAGTGCCATGCGACGCATAGATCAGGACATCTCAAGGCATTCCGTCCTATAGCAGGCGACTATCATGAGTTCCGTCCGGATCGGATCGGTGCCGGTGTCCCAGCGACCGTCCGCAGGAACTAAGACCTTGTGCACAAGTTGTCCGTGATCAACGCAGTACACTAAGTTAGCAATCGAGGCAAATCAGGGCATATCAGAAGCATGGCAGTACAGGGCAAGATTTACTTTTGCATAGCCTATCTGTTCAGTTTATGGCATTGAAAATGAGTTCTATACATAGCACAGTTCTAAGAAGAAATATACATTCTAACTTATATTTATGCATATGATGAACATTCCAAACGAGCAAGCATATAAGTAAGTAACCGTTCATGAGTTTCATTTGACAAGCAATATTTCCCAAGTCTATTCCCTTTTTATCTTGATATCTTTTAGTTATTAACTTGGTATCGTTTGATCGGGGCAAGCACGAACACGAGATTTAGGTGTGAAGACTAGCAAGTAGGGCTAGCTAATCGGGTTGGTAGCCACTCACTTTGGTATTTGGAAGAAAAGGAAAGAAGTGCTTTAGGCGTCCGCTCGAGCGACGACTACAGCTGGTTCACCTGTATTGACACGAGCAGCTGATCAGTACTTCTTCCTCTCTATCCTTTATCGGAATTGAAGTGCAGTCCTAAGAACGAAAGCAATGTAATCCATCGAAACCGTTCAAGAAAATCCAAGCAAATCCGAAATCCAACTCAAGGCACGAAAGCAACAAGCGACAGCGAAAACTAGGCAACAAAAGAATGCAGCGGAGAGGTCCCTCCTGACTCTGCCGCTAAGTCGATCCCAGGGGCACGGTCCACTGAATATGGGAATCGATTCCGAAGAAACAAATCCATAACGAGGACGAGTTCTTAATTCAATCTATCCCGATCGAACGATACCGTCTTGTATTTCTTAGCCGCGCTCCCCGAATAGGGGGAACGGGGCACCACAGACGTGAGCTTCTTATGCTCCGCAGAAGGCAAGCAGACCGCCACGTCAGCAGTTACTCTTCGTACAGAATTTAAGGCGCGTATCTGCATTTAATGCGCAGAATGATGGCAAATCTTAAAGACAAGCCTCTGCATTTAATGCGCAGGATGGGGGCAGATCTCTGCATTTAATGCAAGAGATTTGATTATATCTCCAAGAGCCGTAATTTCGACTAAAACGTCCACATCACTAGGCTTCTATGGCCACTCGGCTTCTATGCCCACTCGGCTTCTACGCCCACTCGGCCTCTATGACCACTCGGCTTCTACGTCTACTCGGCTTCTATGCCTACTTGGCTTCTACGTCTACTCGGCTTTTATGCCTACTTGGCTTCTATGCCATGGTGACAGTTATTGGCTTCTACGCCAACCTCTTCTACACAAGGGATAACTACCTACGTGGCTTCTACGCCATGATCTTCGTAGCAGATATACGCGTTTGTCCTTTAGTTGGACATGCGTTACATGCTCACTCAGAAGGTCATCTATACGCAGGTATTGGTTATTTTAAACCGTCGTGTAAAAGGGTGATGTACTTTCCACTACTCGATTTCTACATCGACTGAGTGGTCACTGTCACTAAAAACTCTATAAATAGAGACCTCTATCAACAAAGGTCCAAGGTCGAAAAGGAGGTTGCAAAATTGAAGGTCGACAATCGGGAGAGAAAACGGTCGAGAGAGAGAGAGAAGAATCCAGAGCTCAGGCAAAGAGAAGGGATCGACAACTTTGGCATCGGGCATCCACCCTCTTTAGCAACCTTCGAAGCTGCTTTCTGTCTTCTACGGCACTTCTTCAATATCGTGTAGTCTAAGGGCCAAAGTGATCAACTGCATATCAGACTCCTATAGCAATATTTACCCAGATTAAATAAATTGTACTCGACATCCTCGTATAGGATTAAATTGTACAATCTTGTTTGTAAACACAGAAGAATGGCGGGTTTTTGTATAAGACCTCGTTTCCACATATTTATCTTTCCGTTTATTTTATCAAACAATACCATCTCGTCGGACACATCGCTCATCGTCGGACACGAACACTACAGAGTTCCTTCCCTTCTTCCAAAGAACCTAGGTATATTAATTTCCCCCAATTCTCTTCTTCCAAATTTTAAAATTAGGTTTCCAGAAATTGATTTTGATCCTATTAACCATTATTAACCTACTGAATTAGGGAATCGACGTCGACACTCGGGAAAAATCTAGAAATCCTTAACCAAGGAAAGTCCTCATTCATCTCCTTCCAATTTAATTTTTTTCTAATTATTTGGATTATTAGTTGAAGTATATTAAATTAGAAACTCAAGTTGTTCTTGATAATTAATCCTTATATTAGAACGCCAAACAAATTAATTCGACATTATGCATATATTATAGAATCATGTTGTAATATATAATTAGGATACACTTGTTTATATAAACAAAATAATGGTACATAGCTTAATTAATTATGGTCAATTCGGAGAGTGAGGATCTAGGTTAAAACATAAGAATTTCGATGATGAATTGGAATAGTTTGGTATAACTTAATTTGTCCGATTACTCTTTCGGTACGGACTCTAGTGTGAGATACGATTTAAATGATTTAGATTTGAACATGATTATTTACAACATTAATAACTCATATAAGTATGTGTATATTGATTTTATAGTGGTACATTAGAAAAGTTTATCGTTATAATACGTATCTGGAAAATTCCTCTTTAAAAAGACATGCGGAGATAGAAGTAATTATATACCATTTCGGAGTTACATATAGGATCTAGAATTGTATTATACGCAAGAGAAAAATTCCCAGGCCTTATAAATATGCCTAGTTATATATGTATTCTTTAAAATATAAGAATTACAATTTTAGGAACATTTAGTACATATGATACTTGGATGTGTTAATAATTAGTCTAGTCATTGAAATATTGATATATGTTTTTGAATCATTATGCTTCTGATATTTACTTTTGTTGTCCTGTAAATAGTTAACGAGTTGCCAAGCTAAGGTTTGTGACTAAACTAGCTAATTCTCCAAGGTAAGAAAATCTCCTTACCTACTTAGAAGATAATGATATTATTAATTGCATGGATTCCGGTGTTGAGAGTTGCTCCACCGAAGGGGTCGGCGAGCCCGGGAATGCTACGGAGGGTTGCTCCGGGTGGAAATTATAAATTGTTAAAAAAATTCGAGAACATAATACAAAGAAAACTCTGCCAAAATTTTTAATAATTCCGGAAGTTAACCAATATTTCGATATTCCGAGATATCGCCAACATTCCAATGTTTCAACCCTAGATTCACACACTACAGACCACTAGAAATTTTACTTTAAAACTAGGAATAACTAATAGAAGTCTAGAATACACAGGACACGGACACGAGGAAAATCAATTCAGACCAACTGATGACCTGCTCTGTGAAAGCGATACCTTGAATTGTGTGATTAAATACTTGTGCTCAAGTTGATATTTTGCAGTATCCTGGACATGCATTCCATTTTAAACAAACGGTTAAGACAATACAGAGCAGAAACTCAACTTATAAATAATTAGAATAAGGAATGATTGTAGTTTTAGGCTAGAAGCATTGGGTGGGGAGAACAGCATAAATGACCACCTACAAAATTCTGCCACATAATTTTAAAGTCTGGCTGAATTCAGCGGTTTAGGCTCTCTCGCAAGGCCTTGCGAAGTGAGCGGGTGAGGCTTAGCTCACTTTATGTTGCCCATGAGGGGCTGGACCGGATCATAACCTCGTGCCATCCTATTTTCAAGTCACCCTAATTATAATTACACCTTCTTCGATCCAAAAGGAAAAACAATCAAATGGATGGATTCAAGATTGGCCCAAAGGAGGTTGGGCCGGATCATAATCCCGTGCCATTATATTTTCAAGTCACCAATTAAAAACACACCTATCTCGAATTATAATACTCGAATAGGTGAATTCAAGATTAAGCCATGAGGGCGGGGCCGGATTCTAAGCATCGTGCCATTCAAGTCACACCAAAATCCTTCACAGCGGGATTTGTGGCGGGAAACTAGGTGAAGTGGTTATTTAAGGCTTGTTCTCCAAAATTGCATCATCATTTAGGAAATTGGTTGTGTATTGTGGTAGTGACATAGGATTTGTGATGATTGATTTATAGATACGATAGGAGAATTAGATTAGGAGTTATTCAAGTCAAGTATACCATGTTATGTTTATTCTCTTATTTCTTTTAACTATTGCTCCTTGCTCTAATATCATATCTTTCATTGTTTACCGTTCTTGACTGAGGACTTGCTTGTCGTTCTAACGACCTAGTATTGTTCACTAGGGATTGAAGAAGGAAATGAGAAAATACTACCCCTCTACAATGTGGACGAGAATGATGAGTAATCAGCTAGTGATTTCAGAGAGTATAGTTCTAGTAGTTGCAACTGTAATAATGTAACTTTAACAAGGAGCTGTTGTAAAGACTTATCTAATTGTAAATAAATCAGAGTATTTTGGTTTAGATATATTGCCTAATTATTTCAGCATGACTTGCATTTTATTCTAAAAGACTTACAGACGACAATCGCTGATACGAATGTGACAGTATTCGTATGGGACGTAGCCTGGAGATGTAGTTACGTATCCGACTCACCGTATCTTGGGAAGCGGGGCATGACAAAACTTCTCTTAGATTGTGATCGAGAAAAATTGGATGTAGAGGTTCAAGTCATTATAAAATTGAGAATTCTAGAATGATGATTAATATGATAAAGGATTGATGAATTTTAAAAACCGGGATATGGCAAACCAAATACCGATACGTGAGCATATGATTTAAAATTTTAATATTGAAGGTTGAATCAACGATTTAAACCTCGAGGAAAATAAAGAGAACTCTAAACATGGACATGGACGGATTAAATTTCAAATTTGAGAATTAAATTAAAAAAAATTTTGATTGCAGGGTTACCTATTTGAACTATTGAGGATATAAATTAAATTTAAATTGGAAGAGTACAAAAGTTCATAAGTTGAAAAATAGGAGAAAAAAAATATTGATTAGAATTATTTCTAAAAGAGATTTTGTTAGTTGAAGATCGCGATATAAAAAAAGTGATATACAAAGATGTTATATGGATTGAAAATAAATTTGGATGTTGATGAGGAAGTACAATAGGTTGAGATTTGATTTGAATAGTGACCATCTTAATTTTGAAGTGGTTACAAAGGATTGTTTAGAATGTTAGTTATCGCAAAGATATTACGATTAACTTGCCTTATGTAGGTAAAGGAATGACAGACTATGCCTTATTTTAATTTCGAGGATGAAATTATTTTAAGTTGGGTAGATTGTGAACCCCCTCACACAAAATTAGGCCTACTTGGCTTAGATAGTGAAATTAGGGCTAGTTTGAACCAATTAGAACTAGAACACGGCAATTATTTAATTATGCGATACTTTATAACGCTTAGCACACCTTACCATTGCCTCGATAATTGGAGCACCTCACTAGCCATTGTCTGTCTACAAATTTCATAACCCTGTCCTAGACATGACCACCATCTATTTTGACCTTTGTATAATTTATAATCATGCTTTCTGATGCGACATTTTAGTCGCACAATAAACGTCGCGGACGTTATTTCCTAATTCTAAAAACAAATACGACTCTGTACCCTTGTGCGTTCCAATCAAAATTGGAGGCACAATCTTGACCGTTTTATACAACCCGAAATTTATTAATATTCTACACTGTATCCTCTATGTCCCTGACACTTGTGTCCCACCTAATTTTATTCTCATGTACTTCTAATTAATTTTAGAACATCGTGCGCATTCGATTTAATTAATTAAATCCAATTTCCGTCTTTGTGCAATTTTTCCAATTGTTGGGGGCTTTTATGCAAAAATGCTTTGAGGTATCCCTACCATTGGATAATACATGAAGAAGCCCAATTTTTCCTTCACACGGAATTTTTCCCATAAATTTTGGGATGTACAAACGCGCAACATCGCCCCGTTATTTTAAATCTATATTTACATTTAAATAATGTAACTCTAGCCCTCCAAACACCCTCATGAGAGCCCAAGGCCCAATCCCAAGGAGGGTTGACCAAGTCCTAATCCTAGGTCAACCCCCAAACCTAAAAATCCTACATGTATAAATAATCCTCTTCCAAAATTTTCCCTTTTTCCTTTTCTAAACCAAAACCTAAATTCTAATTTAGTCGATTCCCATCTCCCATGTATTTCACCATCCCCCTCCTTGGACCTGTCGACCAGCCGGAGCCACCCCTCCCCGTCGACCGGGGCAGCCTGAACCGCCGCTGCTCAATGTCGCAGCCACCCTTCCTCTCTCCTCCTCCGCCTGAAGACCCACCGGAGCAGCACCAGGCCATCACCACCACCGCCAGCACCCGACTTTCTCTTCCTTCCCCATCGATCCCCCTTCCTCGTCAGAACCTCGCCGAACTCCGTCAGCCTCCCTCTCCTCAACCTCTTCTCCTTCCTCCCTGAATTCTTCTCCTTTCCCCGAGAGCCTCTCCCCCGACCGAGCAACTGAACCAAGGCTACACCATTGCCGCACCACCAGTACTTCACCACCATCGTCGGCCTCGACCTCCAACTTCTCTTCCGGTTCACCACCACCATCAGCACCGAGCTCCTCTCCTCTTTCCCCATTCACCTGAGCTTCACCTCTCATTCCCTCTTTCCGAGTTCCTCCATCTCGCACCTCCTCCACGGCCGGCACCACCGTGATCCACTATCACCCTTGCCATCTTCCTAACATCTTCCTCGTCGACTCCAGCTCCTCCCTGTCATCGATCCTTCCTTCCTGCTCAACCCCCATGGCCGGACCCTCCTGGCCGGACCTCCCCTCCCCCTGGCCGGACTCCGGTCAGCAGCCACCACCTCATCACCCTCACCTATATCGTCGTCCTCGCAATCGCTAGCATCCATATTGTCATCCCCGCCGTCATCAACATCGTCCTCGTCATCATCCTCATCAGCGTCGTCACTAACAATGTCGACATCATCACCCTTAGTCATCGTCCTCATCATCAGCACCATCACCATCGTCGCCGACATCGTCATCATCCCCATCATCAGGATCATCAACATTATCATCATTCCTATCATCCTCGACATTGCCATCACCGTTATCTCAAACCATCATTATCATCTCTCATTCTCAACACATAAAACCCTAATCATTGCCTCGTCATCTTTATTAGCAATATCATCCTCATCATCACCATCATACACATCACCATCTTCGTCATCTGTAATCATCATCATCGCTTCCATCGTCATCCATATCGTTATCATCATCGTCGTCATAGTCATCACCTTCACCATCATCATCACTATCATCCCAGTCACCCTCTACAGCATCCTCCTTATCTCATCACCTAATCGCCATAATCAGTATCACCCTTAACCATCACCCTAGCAACCTCAATTACCGTCACCCTTGCCAGACAACCCACAACAGTTATCCCCGATTTTCGTACCTGTGCACGCTGACCCCAAAGACCTGTTGGATTTATCTGCACGACTTCCGGAGCTGGTTATTGGGACTACACAGTCGCTTGCCAGGCAAGTATACCTTGCTCTGTTGTACTATTTAAATTCTGTATTATTAGTTGCATATTATTATTTAATTATTCACGTCCGAGAGAGACTCGGGTGCAGTCAACGAATGCGTTGACGTTAGGACTTGTGTCTGACCTAGTGTCTAGTAGACCCACATAAAGTTGTGGAGTTATTGGTATGACTCCCCAGGCCTTGACACATTTCTTACACGTATTGTGAGTCTCATGTAGGGCACGGACTTACGTGTGCGGTTGGCCACCTGTACGTATAGGCGTGCGACGGATAAGGAATAACTGCTAATAGTGATGCATGTTAGAAGAAGTAGCAGTTATTAGTAGACGGAGCATAGACTGTCGTGATACGATGGCCCAATCCTTGTCCTTGTTTGGTTGTAAGGTTGGGCTATTGTTCTAGCGACAGAGTATGAGCCAGAGTTACGACGCCCGACGTAGTAGCTAAGGCGTGTTGTGGATACAACATGCTTAGATCATTGGACGGGGAGGACTACTAGTAGGCGTATGGGATGTCACGACCCAATTCCGTAGAATCACTTGAGGCGTCTCCCGAATCGTGACCACCGTGCGGGCCTGGGGTTGCGCCCGCACAAGGCTTTAATGATTTGCATAGCAAGCACATATTCAGAGTACGCAGATAAATTAAAACACAGATTTGAAACATGGAAAAGTTTTCTTTATTGATAATGAACATCTATTACAAACTCCTGAACGAGTCAGCTAATATGCCGAACGGCTTACAAAAGTGTTGACTCAAAATGAGATAGCAGTCTTGTACATTACATCCTTTTATAAACTCAAAATGATAAAGACCTCCAGGCTGGAGGACGGCTTTGCCACGGAGCTGCATTTGTGTATGAAGAGTTGCAAGCTCCTGGCTCCAAAATGCTTCGAGGGCGCGGTGAAGATGCGCCAACAGCTGGACTGGATCGGGAAGACGACTTCGGCTCCTCGCTCGGTTCGCCTTGGTACGGAGAACCTGTTTCAACGAGGGTCAGCATATCGAAACATGCTGGTGAAGGCGAGCTAGCCTGACTATACCAATCAACACGTTGTTTTAATGAAGCATGCATATTTGTGGGTTTCTATCTTGTCTTAGTTCATTTACAAGTAAGCAGAATATAGAATTTACTGAAATGAACGTGCCACCGTTCGGTGGATTTTACCTGCCCGTCTGAATTACCTGCACAATACTTACCATGCCTTCCCTGCCACGAAGACACAAGTTAGTATGCAACAGGTTTAAATATACAGATGATCACTGGCATAATACCACGAAGGACGATTTATAGTCTCAAGATGGACGGATGTGCAACGCGGGTGCGAGCCCCCGTTGCACGCCTTATTTCCGACGATACAGACGACTATACAGACGTTCCGTCCGGATCGGATCAGTCCCAGTGCCTCGACGACCGTCCGCAGGAACCAGATTTCTTTGTGCACAAGTTGTCCGTGATCGCACGTTATGTTAACTGATTTATAGCAGATTATACTGTTGAGGCAACACGAATACAGACAAGCAGAATTTTATATTGCAGAGCCTCACTGAATAATTAAGCACAATACAGGGTGTGTGTCATACTTAGCACGGTTCATAGAACATTTACACGAACAAGCATACTATAAGATAACAGTTCACATGTTTGATTGACAAGCATAATAACCAAGTCTATTCTCTTTTATCTTGGTTTCTTTTATTATTACTTGGTATCGTTTGATCGGGGCAAAGAAGAATGCAGATTTTTAGGGTGCGAAGCTTGGAAGCAGGGCTAGCTAATCGGGTTGGTAGCCACTCACTTAGAAGTTGGAAAGGAGAAGAAAAGATGCGCTTTACGACTCCGCTCGCAAGCCACCTACTGCTCGTTCACCTGCACACGAACAGCTCGATTAATACTTCTTTCTCTCTTTTCAATCTCGGAATAGAAGTGCAAGTCAATGAACGAAAACAATGAAAACCATCGAAACCGTTCAAAGAAAATAAGCAAATCCCAAAACCAACTCAAAGCACGAAAGCAACAAGTGACATCGAAATCCGAGGCAATAAAAGATAGCAGCGGAGAGGTCCCTCCTGACTCTGCCGCTAAGCCGATCCCGGGGGCGCAGTCCACTGAATATGGGAATCGATTCCGAAGAAACAAATCCATAACGAGGACGAGTTCTTAATTCAATCTATCCCGATCGAACGATACCGTCTTGTGTTTCTTAGCCGCGCTCTCCGCACTGGGAGAACGGGGCGCTACATCCTACCCAACTAATTGGAAGTTTCGTCCCGAAACTTAGGAATAGGACCTACCGTTAGGGATTATTCTGTTGGGACAGAAGCTTAGAGGGGAGTGGACAATCCCGAGATACGTGGTCCCTTGCACCACAGTTGAAGCACAGACCCTTGCGGCGATAACAATTGTCAGTGGTGTGCCCCGACTTTTTGCAGAATTCACAGAATGGTCTCGGGTTTCCCCTTTGGGGACTGCCGTGGTTAGGGCACTTTGCAGCGGTGTTTCCTCTGTCGTTGCCTTGGCGTTTGTGATTGTAGGTATGTACAGCGCCGGTGGAAACATGAGGATACTGCGGTTCGAGAGATAGGGCGTGATTCATGACTTCACGCATGGTTTTATACTGATTATTGACCACGTGCCCGTGGATGGCAGGGCGCAAACCACCTTCAAATCTTCTAGCTCGACTCGCTGCATCAGGTAAATAGGCCCTAGCGAATTTGGAGAGTCGGTTGAATTCAGCGGAGTATTGCTTAACTGTCATACTGCCCGGCCATAGTTGCACAAAATCGTTTTCCATCTTACGTTGCACTGGAGGGGGTATAAACTCCTCTTCAAATGCGGCACGAAAGGTCGTCCACGAGATCGCCTCCTCTCCATGATCAAATTGGAGAGATCGTCGATGCACGTTCCACCAATCGTGTGCGTTGAGGCGGAGCTGTAGTTGGGCGCAGGCGACGCGCTTATCTTCGGGGACCTCTAGCAGAGCGAAGTGATCTTCAAGCTCGGCTAGCCAATCTAGAGCTACCACTGGGTCCTCAGTCCCGTTGAACGGAGTGTTGCAGACTTTCTTGAAATAGCCCAAGTTGAAGGCAGTCATGTCCCTCGGCCTTGGGATTTGAGGCGTCTCCACTTGAAGCACGGGCTGTTCCACCGGAGTCGTTGCTGTTGCGGTGGAATGGTTGGCAGCCAAAGTCTGAACGATTTGTTGCAGGATATCTACCTGCTTCTGTTGGACTGAGAATCGATTCTCTAGATTGCTCTCGAATCTGGCTTGGCGAGCATCGTCTCTTTGTCGTTGCGATTCTAACATTTGTATCACCCGCTCTAGCGGGTCGACTTGAGACATGCCTCGCTGGCTCCGAGAGCTTCCCGAAGTACCCGAACTACTTTCCTGTATTTCGTTCGGTGGTTGCGCTGCAGATTGCGCTGGTACCATTCCTTCAAAAGAAGGTAAATTATATTAGGATCATAATGTATTATGGACTTATTGCATAAACGTATCTCATTTTGGCCTAGCGAGTTCAAGAGTTCGCATAAGAATTTGATCGTTAAAAGAACTTTTCCAGCACGAAGTCTAAGGAACTTGAATCTGTGCTCTGATACCACTATGTCACGACCCAATTCCGTAGAATCACTTGAGGCGTTCCCCGAATCGTGACCGCCGTGCGGGCCTGGGGTTGCGCTCGCACAAGACTTTAATGATTTGCATAGCAAGCACATATTCAGAGTACGCAGATAAATTGAAACACAGATTAGAAACATGGAAAAGTTCTCTTTATTGATAATGAACATCTATTACAAACTCCTGAACGAGTCAGCTAATATGCCGAACGGCTTACAAAAGTGTTGACTCAAAATGAGATAGCAGTCCTGTACATTACATCCTTTTATAAACTCAAAATGATAAAGACCTCCAGGCTGGAGGATGGCTTTGCCACGGAGCTGCATTTGTGTATGAAGAGTTGCAAGCTCCTGGCTCCAAAATGCTTCGAGGGCGCGGTGAAGATGCGCCAACAGCTGGACTGGATCGGGAAGACGACTTCGGCTCCTCGCTCGGTTCGCCTTGGTGCGGAGAACCTGTTTTAACGAGGGTCAGCATATCGAAACATGCTGGTGAAGGCGAGCTAGCCTGACTATACCAATCAACACGTTGTTTTAATGAAGCATGCATATTTGTGGGTTTCTATCTTGCCTTAGTTCATTTACAAGTAAGCAGCATATAGAATTTACTGAAATGAACGTGCCACCGTTCGGTGGATTTTACCTGCCCGTCTGTCTGAATTACCTGCACAATACTTACCATGCCTTCCCTGCCACGAAGACACAAGTTAGTATGCAACAGGTTTAAATATACAGATGATCACTGGCATAATACCACGAAGGACGATTTATAGTCTCAAGACGGACGGATGTGCAACGCGGGTGCGAGCCCCCGTTGCATGCCTCATTTCCGACGATACAGACGACTATACAGACGTTCCGTCCGGATCAGATCGGTCCCAGTGCCCCGACGACCGTCCGCAAGAACCAGATTTCCTTGTGCACAAGTTGTCCGTGATCGCACGTTATGTTAACTGATTTATAGCAGATTATACTGTTGAGGCAACACGAATACAGACAAGCAGAATTTTATATTGCAGAGCCTCACTGAATAATTAAGCACAATACAGGGTGTGTGTCATACTTAGCACGGTTCATAGAACATTTGCACGAACAAGCATACTATAAGATAACAGTTCACATGTTTGATTGACAAGCATAATAACCAAGTCTATTCTCTTTTATCTTGGTTTCTTTTATTATTACCTGGTATCATTTGATCGGGACAAAGAAGAATGCAGATTTTTAGGGCGCGAAGCTTGGAAGCAGGGCTAGCTAATCGGGTTGGTAGCCACTCACTTAGAAGTTGGAAAGGAGAAGGAAAGAGGCGCTTCACGACTCCGCTCGCAAGCCACCTACTGCTCGTTCACCTGCACACGAACAGCTCGATTAATACTTCTTCCTCTCTTTCCAATCTCGGAATAGAAGTGCAAGTCAATGAACGAAAACAATAAAAACCATCGAAACCGTTCAAAGAAAACAAGCAAATCCCAAAACCAACTCAAAGCACGAAAGCAACAAGCGACATCGAAAACCGAGGCAATAAAAGATAGCAGCGGAGAGGTCCCTCCTGACTCTGCCGCTAAGCCGATCCCGGGGGCGCAGTCCACTGAATATGGGAATCGATTCCGAAGAAACAAATCCATAACGAGGACGAGTTCTTAATTCAATCTATCCCGATCGAACGATACCGTCTTGTGTTTCTTAGCCGCGCTCTCCGCACCGGGAGAACGGGGCGCTACATGGGACACCCACTTCTTTTATTCAGATTCCCCGTTCGACAGAACGGTATGGACGTTATATACTTGCAGATTCCCCGTTCTTCGGAGCAGTATGGACGTTATATTATTCAGATTCTCCGTTCTTTGGAGTGGTATGGACGTTATACTATGCAGATTCCCCGTTCTTCGGAGCGGTAGGACGTTATTATATTGCAGTATGCCCTGGTATTGGGGGCATATATGGCATATACTAGCCAGTTGTCATGATTGGTGAATTACGTCAGCATATGTCTAGCCTACACTTTCCCATACTCTCAAAGTTGTCCTCAAGTTGCATTTTACTTAGATGATTAGGTCACCCTTGAGTTTTTACAATATTTACTTTATGGCATGCTTTTATGTATCTTGTTATGTCCCTCTGAGGACCTGGCCCTTTCCAGGTGTATCGTTCATGAGCATTTGTAGGAGCGCAGATCCGGACTGGTTGCGTACATTCCGAGGAGTCTTCTCTTCGAGCCTCGTGATGATTAGATGTTGTACTTATATTGTATTTGTCTTGTTTATTCTATATTCTAGTTCGGTAGTGGATTTATTTCCATCCGACTGCCATCTTTAGATACTTTTCATGTAGATCTAGTTTCATAGCTACTGGTCATTTATTTATATTGATTCTATGGATGAGATCTAGATTATACCTTGTGACTTGTGATAGCTTTATACCACTTGTGGATTTGATATTCATACTACAGCGTACGTATGGGTTTTGGTTTCCATATATTGGAGTTGACATATCCATGCGGCTGGCATGCCTACATGTCCTAGTCCTACGTATTTTGGGACTGGGGCGTGACAATTAATTCTAAATCTTTGATCTCAATCATAACTCCAAGTCGTCCAACATGATTCACATATCTGTTCACGAAACCATCAAGCGTGTCTTACTCCATGTTATAGACTAACTCATCATTGTAACACTTCCGATTCACTTATATTCTCAAACTTGACTTATCATGTCAAACCACAAGTCAAGACGATCCTTCAATTATCATGCTTCGGTCTCCCGTAAGTTCCATCATCCCCGCTGGACGTGAGATCACCACGCCAACACTCTCACTGGATAATCGTCATAATCCGGGCGTGACGCATGTACGAGCATGGAGTTACGCTCACACAAGACAAGAACGTCAAACGCTATAGTTATCATCGAAACGATCGAGATACCTTATCATTACACTTCGCTCCGTCCAAGCTATTATATATCAACTAAGTTATGTTCGTCCATGCCATGATCATAATTCGTCTAGCCAAATCGTCCAACTTCAGTGTTACCATTTGATCAATCCGTAGTCTTACATCTAGTATTCCTCAAACAACTAAGTTCAAATACTTAAGCCAAAGTCTATCCAACTTTGTTACATTCTATTTCATCGAGTTCGTTTGAATAATTACTAAACATGTTTATGTGAGTTCGATTATCCCCGCTAGACGTAAAATTACCACGCCAACACTCCCACGAGATAACCGTTCTTATTTAGGCACGATGTCGAGTATTACCTTTCGAACTAGATTTTAGATTTTAGATTTTAGATTCAAGCAATCATATCATTCACATGCACTTTCAAAAATATTTAGACTCATTGTATGGAATATCCCAACGGGGCAACGAGAGAGAGCATTTCGTACATAACCCACGAACGAACTTTCAAAACTGAAAGATTCGATACGAAGTCCAAGGACGTAAAGTCATGCTCTGATACCAATATTTCACTCCCCGATCTCCCGCAGGATTGGCCATCCCTGCTAGGCGCGAATCACCGCGCCAACGCTCCCACAGGACAATCGTTTCCATCAGGATGTGATGCCGCGCGAGCATAAGCTGCGCCCTTATAAGGCCATTGTCACGCCCCGATCTTCCGCAGGCAATTCGGCCGTTCCCGCTAGGCGGGAATCACCCTCGCCAGCGCTCCCGCGGAACGATCGCTTGACCCATCTGGGCGTGATGTCGCACGAGCGTGAACCGCGCCCGTGCAAGGCCGTGATTCATTGGCTGGCGGTAAGAGTTCTAAGCCACAGAGTCGCACAGATTGTCCGAGTGCAACGGAGTCATGAACGCATAGCAATTCGGTAACAAGTTCTCTGAGTTGACAAATATAGCAGAAGCATTGAAACACAAGTTGAAGTAAAGCAAGCTCTTTTATTGATATGAACATGTGTTACAGGCGGCATATAGCCGAGATTACAAGTCGCTCAAGCCTCTCTCTCTGAAACAGTAAAAGCGTGCCAAGTGGCTACAATTGTGGAATGATTGTAGAGGCGATGTTCAGGCGATGTTCACAACTTATGTCTTGTATATGTGCTACAGTTCCGGATGCACCGTTGCTTCGGAGTGATGTCCACGCCTTAGCACGCACGTTGGAGGCATCCGCACCGAACGAGGTTCTCCCGCACCCTGCACACAAACTGGTGGATTATCAGTACATTGAATGCACTGGTGGGGAAGCTACTCGCCCGCTCGACAAATCCAAACACGTAATACAGGTTTCGTGCACAACTATTAAGTTGTCTTTCTAGTTGCCTTAGGATCAGTTTCATGCAAGATTTGAATAGCCTAACTCGTGAGGCAGTGCGCCGTGCGATATGAGAGGAACACGGCGAGACTTACCATTTGGCCTTCCCTGTCCAAGGCAAACATTGTTAATTCAAGCACGGGCAAGTATAAAACATTCAGGAGGCATACTTGATGAAAACCAAACCAATAGCATATGCAACATGAGAGTCATTTTATCATGATCGTTCAGGTGTTTAGTTGTTCATTGATGCGATACAGTGACTCGCATGCAGATAGACGCTAAGCGAGGATGACTTATCTATATGAACGTTAGTCGCTGGCATAGCCATAAAGGACCGTTATAGTCTCTGGGCGGTTGGGTGCGAGAGGTCTTGTGTCGCTACACGTCACCTCGCCCGGGACGGTATGGAGCGAGACGCTAGGCCATTGGGGCGTTCACTCCATGCCGCCCACTCATGTTCGACTATCAGAAAGTTTCGTCCGGATCGGATCGGCTCCGGTGCCCCGGTGTAACCGTCCGTAGGAACTTGAACAATCAATACCTTATGCACAGGTTGTCCGCGATATGCAGTTGTTGGGTCAGTCAATTATCACGAGATACACGGGAACAGGAGTGCAGTGGAACTTGAGACGCAAGTGCACTTTGAACACGAGAACACGAGATACTTGAATCTTGATTCTGTACAGTGATTGACTTGTCTTGATGCATTCCCCTGGTTCGTGGCTGCTTGATGACCCAACGGTCTTAGATACTTGCAGGTAAAATCATGCACGGAACGACTGCTTGGTAGTCTTCCGAGGTTTGGATGAAAACATGGCAACGTACAAGCAGACAAGCATGCATTTCTAAGGAACATAAATAAACACGTTTGCTCGGACCCGAAGGTAAGCCGAGAGATGAAGTCGTTAGGGACTTAGCATGCGAGGGTCTGAATACAAGCAGTATTTCAATTTCCATGTTCTAGCAAGCAATATAAGTTGGGATTATTCCCTTAGCTAGGTGCGTTGGATTTATTAGCATGCAGGGGTGATTCACCTAGCGACTAGCATGAAATATTCCAGATTTTATGTGTGCTGGCTAAGCAAAAACAAGTTCACCGTAGCCACCCACCTTAGCGATGATTCGCCTCGGTAGAGCGATACGTCAAGCGAGCCTTTGAAAGTCCAAGCCGGATTCCTGTAGGGACAAGTCTGGATATCTTTTGCTTCTCGTTTGAGGCAAGGCGGGTCGAGACAGTTGCACTATTGCCGTTTGAGTCGGCAGTCCGCTTGAACGGAACGGGGTGTTACATCCTACCCAACTCAGAAAAAGTCTCGTCCTCGAGACTTACTGAGGACAAGCAGTAATATAGGGTTGAGGCAATCCTAGACAAGTCGTTGTACTTGTTCATTTGGATATTCACTTGCACAAGCGTCAAAATCAGCATATTGCTTAGACTGGATCGTGCGTACCTTCGACATGCATTTCTAGTGTGAGCACGTCAACCAGCTTAGTGATAGCGAAGTCTCAGCACTCGAGTTTTACCTTTTTCTTAAGTCTTGGATGGTGCACTAGTTCAAGGCGTCCCTCGAATAGATGCATTCAACCAAACTTAGAGTTAGTAAAAATCGGACAAGCTACTAGCGATACTCTCAAGGGTTCGCACAGGTTGGTACAAAGGCCACTCGCAGCATACAACCAGACAAGCAAACATATCATTCAAAACGCATTTTGAAAGTATATAGACTTATTGTTAGAATATCCCATCGAGGCATTGAGAGAGAGCGTGCATATAACCCACGAACGAGCTTTCAAAACAGAGATATCGAATCGAAGTCCAAAGGCATAGAAGCCAGGCTCTGATACCAACATGTCACGCCCCGATCTCCCGCAGGCAATTCGGCCGTTCCTGCTATGCGGGAATCACCCTCGCCAGCGCTCCCGCGGAACGATCGCTTGACCCATCCGGGCGTGATACCGCACGAGCGTGAACCGCGCCCGTGCAAGGCCGTGACTCATTGGCTGGCGATAAGAGTTCTAAGCCACAGAGTCGCACAGATTATCCGAGTACAGCGGAGTCATGAACGCATAGCGATTCGGTAACAAGTTCTCTGAGTTGACAAATATAGCGGAAGCATTGAAACATAAGTTGAAGTAAAGCAAGCTCTTTTATTGATATGAACATGTGTTACAGGCGGCGTATAGCCGATATTACAAGTCGCTCAAGCCTCTCTCTCTCTGAAACAGTAAAAGCGTGCCAAGTGGCTATAATTGTGGAATAATTGTAGAGGCGATGTTCAGGCGATGTTCACAACTTATGTCTTGTATATGTGCTACAGTTCCGGACGCACCGTTGCTTCGGAGTGATGTCCACGCCTTAGCATGCACGTTGGAGGCATCCGCACCGAACGAGGTTCTCCCGCACCCTGCACACAAACTGGTAGATTATCAGTACATTGAATGCACTGGTGGGGAAGCTACTCGCCCGCTCGACAAATCCAAATACGTAATACAGGTTTCGTGCACAACTATTAAGTTGTCTTTCTAGTTGCCTTAGGATCAGTTTTATGCAAGATTTGAATAGCCTAACTCGTGAGGCAGTGCGCCGTGCGATATGAGAGAAACACGACGAGACTTACCATTTGGCCTTCCCTGTCCAAGGCAAACATTGTTAATTCAAGCACGGGCAAGTATAAAACATTCAGGAGGCATACTTGATGAAAACCAAACCAATAGCATATGCAACATGAGAGTCATTTTATCATGATCGTTCAGGTGTTTAGTTGTTCATTGATGCGATGCAGTGACTCGCATGCGGATAGCCGCTAAGCGAGGATGACTTATCTATATGAACGTTAGTCGCTGGCATAGCCATAAAGGACCGTTATAGTCTCTGGGCGGTTGGGTACGAGAGGTCTTGTGTCGCTACACGTCACCTCGCCCGGGACGGTATGGAGCGAGACGCTAGGCCATTGGGGCGTTCACTCCATGCCGCCCACTCACGTTCGACTATCAGAAAGTTCCGTCCGGATCGGATCGGCTCCGGTGCCCCGGTGTAACCGTCCGCAGGAACTTGAACAATCAATACCTTGTGCACAGGTTGTCCGCGATATGCAGTTGTTGGGTCAGTCAATTATCACGAGATACACGGGAACAGGAGTGCACTGGAACTTGAGACGCAAGTGCACTTTGAACACGAGAACACGAGATACTTGAATCTTGATTCTGTACAGTGATTGACTTGTCTTGATGCATTCCCCAGGTTCGGGGCTGCTTGATGACCCAACGGTCTTAGATACTTGCAGGTAAAATCATGCACGGAATGACTGCTTGGTAGTCTTCCGAGGTTTGGATGAAAACATGGCAACGTACAAGCAGACAAGCATGCATTTCTAAGGAACATAAATAAACACGTTTGCTCGGACCCGAAGGTAAGCCGAGAGATGAAGCCGTTAGGGACTTAGCATGCGAGGGTCTGAATACAAGCAGTATTTCAATTTCCATGTTCTAGCAAGCAATATGAGTTGGGATTATTCCCTTAGCTAGGTGCGTTGGATTTATTAGCATGCAGGGGTGATTCACCTAGCGACTAGCATGAAATATTCCAGATTTTATGTGTGCTGGCTAAGCAAAGACAAGTTCACCGTAGCCACCCACCTTAGCGATGATTCGCCTCGGTAGAGCGATACGTCAAGCGAGCCTCTGAAAGTCCAAGCCGGATTCCTGTAGGGACAAGTCTGGATATTTTTTGCTTCTCGTTTGAGGCAAGGCGGGTCGGGACAGTTGTACTATTGTCGTTTGAGTCGGCAGTCCGCTTGAACGGAACGGGGTGTTACAGCCATGATCTGAACAGACGAAGAAATAGCTAAGACATAGAGTCGCACAGATAGTCTCCAATATAGCAAAAATTTGAACGACACGAGTAAACGGCCATTTCGATAACTAGTTCACCAAGTCGATATAACGAAAGCATGGAATAAACACAAGTATGATACATAAACGAGCTCCTTTATTGATAATGAATAAGGTTACAAGCGGCGCTAGGCCGAGATTACAAGACGCTCAAGCTCTCTCTCTATCACTTATAAAGGCGTGCCAAGCGTCTTACAACTTGGGATGATACATAGGCGATGTTCCAACATTATGTCCTGTATATATGCTTCAGCTCCGGACGCAACACTCCAAGGCTCCAGAGCGAACTCCATGCCTTAGCGCGCATAAGGGGATACTCCGCACCGAACGAGGTTTTTTCGTACTCTACAAGTAATCTGGTGGATTATCAGTACATAAATGCACTGTTGGGGAGGCTTCTCGCCCGCTCGACAAATTTAAACATATTATATAGGTTTCGTGCGCCATATATTAAGTTATCTTTCTAGTTTTACCTTAGGATCAGTTTTATGGCAATGATGTAAAGACTAACTCATGTGGCAGTGTGTCGTACGATATAAGTGAAATATGATAATGTCACGCCCCAGTCCCAAAATATCGAGGGACGGGACACGTGGCAATGTCCAGCAGCACGCACCGATGGACAACCCAATTTAATGGATCCATCAGGGCATACTTAAGCTGTATATAAGGTCTATAACAACAAGTCAGAACTAATCTCATCCACAGAAAAGAATATAAAATCAACAGCAATAAGGAAAGTAAAATTAAACATCCAGTCTCAGCAAAGTATTCGGGGAACAACCCGATATAAAGTCTGGTATAATTGTTCTCATAAACATTAAAAGAGTTTAAATATTTTAAACTGAGCTTAGGGAAGCAACTGTTCAGGAGAAGTCCTCAGCGATCACCTCGTCCTCAGCTACGGGTACTGTTCCGTGAAGAGCACCTGTTCCGTAGATCTCTGGATAAACCTCGTCTGCAAATCCTGGGGACATAATCCGGATCCAGGTCCTCAGGGGACATAGCAAGGTACAAGAAAGCACAAGCCAAAAATAAATGCAGTAAAGCAGTTAATGAAATAATAGGGTCAACTATATATCCATCTATGTGAAATGCAAGTTGAAAGCATCACTAAAACTTAGGCTGATACCACTACAAGCTCTGTGTCTGGGAGCCGGTAGCAGCTATACTATGTATTTTACTATGTGTTTACTATGAATTATATTTATATGATCAGCCTGAAGCCTGTGTGTCTCTCCCCACCCAAATGTAATCTTACGTCTCATGTCCACGATGCCTCATGTCCATGTCACGTAAAATCATATCTAATGCAGTGAGTCATACTATGTCTATGAATATAACATCTAGGAATATCCTATCTATGTCATAAACCTGCATCCTATACAGAATCACCTTGAATATTTCAGGAAGATTCTGTTCATGATCTGTGTCAAGTGTCCTGGGTATAATGTACTTGATAAGACAAGTACCAGAATGTACAGGGTCTCGAATGTCCATCTCTAATAACATACACAACTCCACGTACGGGGTTGGCACCCGACTGTAATCGGACGCTAAGTATGCCACACGGCCCTAGGTATAAGCAAGTACAACAAGTATATATGTCAAGGAAACAATTAGCAAAAACTGCAGATATTGGCAAGGTACACTTGCCTGAGTTTCCTGCTCCAATTGTAGCTCGGGCTTCAGCTGGGATTGCAGGCAGTACTCCGGCTGCTGAAACAAACATCACCATCAGATCTAGAAAATATCAATCAGCTAGAAACGCCTGTCCTTGAGTCCAATTTGGAGACAAGGGCAAAAACGTCATTTTCGGGTCAAAACGGGGTCCAAATATGGCCGCTTTGCACCGAAAAACGCATCAGGGTCAAAGGTCTCCAAATCAGTCCAACTTAGTGTTAACAGGTCAGGAACGATGATACTAACCCAACGAAACTTCCAGAATTGGATTCCGATGAGCCGTTCTCAAAATCGCCCGTCAGGTGGAGCCTGTGGGGCCCACGACACGCGATTTTGTCAACGTTCTCAGAATCGAACCAAACTTGGGTCACAGGACCAGCGTATTGCTACGAGTCCGATGGCGCAATTTTTGTCTCGATCCGACGTGTGTACACGAAGTTACAGCATGATTCAAAAAAGTCGGATACGGGACGATGTCCGCGGATACGCACTGATTCCGGGGTGTACGCACATCAGAATCAGCTTCTGCGAAATCCCGTACGTCCGTATCAACGACGCGCACGTATCTGTGAAGACCGCACGCGACCAAGTCGTCCCGTTTGGCGGGGCGTACTCAGTTCCGGGGTGAATCAGGGTCTGGTTTTTTCCTGTTTTTGGATCGCTGTGTGCGATCACCACAGGACGAGATGCCCCGAGCGGTTTGTCCGGGCACCGAGAGGGTCATACAGGCTACGCGATACAATTGACGGAATTAAAAACAGAGCTACGAGTCAAGAGATATGAGTACCTGAACAGAGGTTGAAAATCAGCGAATTCTCGTGTCCGACACAATACACCGTGTCCGTGTCCAGTGCTGCGTCTGCTGCTCCTAGGGTTAGGGTTCAGGGAGACTGTGTCCGTGTCCGAATCCAAGGTTTGAGTTCTGTGTCGCCGGAGGACAGCGAGGGCTCTCTGGGACTGCCACCGGGGTAGGCGGAGGACGGCGAGGCAGGGGGATGGCGCAGCGGGGACGGCGAGTCGAACAGTTGGTGGTGGGGGTGCTGACAGGCGGCGGCCGCTGGAGGTCTGCTGGGACGAAGGGGAGTGGGATGAGGCAGGGCGGAGGAAAGTAAGGAAGGCGGAGGAACTGGGCTCGAGGCCGTGGCAGCTGGAGTCGGCTAGCGGGAACTGGCCGGAGAAGAAGGCGGCGGCTAGGGTTCCGTCAAAGGCTGAGCTCATCGGGCTAGGGCGGTTTTTATAGGAGGTGGAGAAGAAGACTGAGCGGTGGTCGGGGGTTACGGGAGGCGGAACGGCTGGGGGAGTGGGGCAGCCGACGGCGGCCGTTGCAGGTAGCCGGATCGGTCGGAGAGACGAGGCGACGGCAGGTCGGCCGGCAAGGGAGATGAACAGTCGGGTTCGGGGGAGAAAGGATAACGGGTTTCGGGTTGGTGACGGGTCGGGTCGCGGGTCAGACCCGATCCGAAATTCAATAGGCGGGTCGGGTTCGGGTTAACGGGTCGGGTCTGGGTTGGACCCGGATCCGACCCGATAAGGAATTTGGTTTAAATAAAAACCCGGTCCGGTTCAATTTGGTTTGGTTCGGTTTATTTTAAAATAAACCCGGTTTATTTGGGTTTAATAATTAAATTAGTATTTAGGGCTTTTAAAATTCATCCGGGGTCCAATAAAATCTATATGAAGGTCCTAGTTTTCTATTTACACCATAAAATATTATTTTCATAATATTTTAATATTATTTATTAACATTTAAAAATCCTTTAATAATTAAAGAACATGAATTTAATTCCAGAAAAATCCAAGAAAAATTCCAGAAAATTCAGAAAAATCCAAATTTATAAATTTTTGAAAATCAGGGGGATTACAGATAAAACTTACCAACTTACCATTGTTCCTTCCCTTTCCAATGATACAACCGAGTTAACCAAGCATGAATATGTATATAATGACTTAGAACTTGCATAAGGAAAACACAAGTGTCTCGAGCGTATTTCTGATTCAGGTGAACGATATACTCAGATATGTGATACTCAAGTTGCTTTGTTACTTCGATTATTCAAACATGATACTCAGTCCGTTCAAGTGTGTTATATTCAGATATATTCAATACAAATGACTCGCACGCGTATTGCCGCAACCGAGTCAACTTAATCTATATGAAGGTCACTAGCATAGCCATAAAGGACTTAGTCTCTCTCAGGACTGAGACTTCCGTTGAGATAGATGGGTAAACCAAGCGTACACTGCCATATCTTGGGCCCTCTACCGATATTTGTGTCATCCCAAACCAGCGAAGCATCCTGACTGTTTGGTCGCTCAAATATCCTATAATTCCTCCTAGGCTGGCACGATCCCGGTGTCCTGGTGATTTATCCGAGGAATCCACATACCTCATACACGAGTTGTCCGTGACTATTTATGATTCTTTTCTTTATCTCTATCTCTACCTTTATCTTTATCTTTATCTTTATCTTTATCTTTAGCTTTCTCTTTCTCTTTCTCTTTATCTTTATCTTTATCTTATATGTGCAACGACGATGGTTGTAGACGCGGTAGGCCATTACCCGCTACAAGCCATCTTGAGTGATTATTAGATTATTGACTAGATTGGCGGCGCTCCATGCAGCGCGGGTAGCGAGCCTTGCTACACGTCCCCGACATACCCGTCTATAATCAAACTTCACTTTTATTCTTGCTTATCAATTCTTCATCTTTTCAATCTTACATTATGCGTTCCCGGTACGAGAAACCGCCTTGGCGAGCATTTTTATGTTTTCATTACTTGGCGCAGAAATGACTATTTTGATAGTCTTCATGCTTCCAGTGAGTGAACCATAATTGAGTGAAGTACAACAATTTGTGGGATGAATCCATTTGACAAGCATTAAAACGAGATGAGCGAGTACTAATTAGCACGTAAAGCAAGCAAGCATTGCATAAGTATTAAACATAAGGATTTTAAGAATGCGTGCGGCATACTCTACTAGAAACATCAGCCGTTACACTAGCACGGTCTAAGGGCAGTGCGAGGAACCATATATAATCCAAGTTTTATTTCCATGTTCTACACAAGCAATACAAGATGGGATTATTCTCTTAGCTAGGTGTATTTTATTCTTTATTAGTATGCAAGGGGTGATTCACCTAGCGACTAGCATGTATCGTCAATATTTTTAAGTGTGTAGGCTAAGCAAAGATAGGTTCATCATAGCCACCCACCTTAGCGATGATTCGCCTCGGTCAAGTGATACTCAGAGCGCGCCTTTGAAAGTCTAAGTCTGAACTCCTAAAGGGCCTAGTCTGGAATCCTTTGCCTCAAGCGAGTCTTCTCGCTGAGCAAAGCGAGTCGGGTCATCGCACTTGCGCAGTTTGAATCGGCTCTCCGCTTGAGCGGAACGGGTCATTTATACATATAGTGCCATTGCGGAGCGGGGCACTACAATATCCACGTGAAATCTAAGAGATCGCTACGGTAGGGTGTGTGATTTTATTGTAATCTCTGACTTTTCTTCTTGAGTGTGGTGAGGGGTTGAACCTATTAGGGTAAAAGGTTCAACATTGGTTTTGTTCAATCTTATAATTTCACATGTGTTATATATATTTGGATTTGTCCAGATGACGTAGTCATCGACTTTATACGTTGTTCTTATATGTGCTTGGTACTTGCGTTACACGGGAGTTGATTATCTCAGGTAGGTTGGCCTAAGTTTTCGTTACAATTAGTTTCATACACGGAATCGTAGCGCTTGTAGGGCGTGTCCGATCCCAACAAATCAGGTACAACTTAACGTATACGCTTCTTTTAACATGCTTCCTTTTTGGTCTAGTTTTTCCCGGACACACATAAGTAAACTTGCAAGTATAAACACATAGCCATACTTCACTAGAATAACATGTAATTATAAACATATACACTTACAAGAATTATTTTGTGTTCTACGATCATTTTAAAATATATATATCAACTTGTGCCATACGATTATATCTATGAACATACTTGTATGCTACCATCAAATACATAACGAAACATGCATATAAATATGCATGGAATACTCTTTATAAGCTAGGACACACATAAGTAACATGGTTTTTGAATTAAAATTAAATAAATAACGTAGCTTTTAAAATTATTTTTTGAATAAGAGGAGGATGTGCCTTGATTTCTTAATAAAAGAGAGTGTGTCTTTGGGTTGGCAAGTGATGGAAATGATGTGTACTTCTCTCTATTTAGGCTAGAAGCTCTCAAGTATAAGATGTATAAGGTATCTGCCTTCTTTTCAAAAGAGAAGGAAAGAAGAAAAAAAAAATTCAAGAAAGGTATAAATAAAAAGTGTCTCCCTTAGCTTCTAAGCTTGGAAACACCAAGTTGTGTGAGTTCTCACCTTGATATCGTTGCTAAAGAGGATGCTAAAGAGGATGATATGGAGAGGGTTAGGACTTGGGGTGGTCGGCCTTGGCTTGGTGAAGAAGAAGAAAGTTGGAAAGAAAGTAAGGATGTAAAGTAGGAATTAAATAAAACCTAAAAGATTTTATATAAAATGAATGTAAAAGACCTTCAAAAAGATGCAAGAAGTTCTTGGATAGGGAGGGAGATAGCCGGCCTTGTCCATGCAATAAGGAGGAGGTGGCATGAATTTAGGAGATGTGTGTTTACTAAGCTTAATAGAAAGTAGTAGGTGTTGTGAGAAAACTAAACCAAAAAAATTAAATCGTTGACTAAGCTACTAAGTACCTCTAGCACCTCCATGACAAGTAGGTCAAGTACCTCTCCTATTAGAATATAATAAAATTTACGTAAAAATAATAATTATTATTATATTAAAATTTTAGAATTAAAAAAATTATATTAATAAAATAATAATAAAAAATCATAAACTTATTAATATTAGAATGAAGTTTTGGAGTCACTTCCTAATTTTATCGGAGATTCTATACAAATTTGATTTAACTTCCAATATACTATTACTGGTTAAGATTCTCAATTTCTTAGATAATGGTAGGATTTTAATCTTATGCAAATATGTAAATGTAGCTGATATGAAAGAATGTGTATCTCTATAATCAAATAAGATTGTTGCTGAATAAGATGAAATTACTATAGATATGTTTTTAGAATTTTGAATATATATTTAAATAATATTATTTAGTTGGTTTAAATATATTAAAATAGTTTAAATTGTATAGGAATCTAAATTAGATAGAATTTTTAGAAAATTTTACGTGAGGGTAAATGATATACACAACTGACATTTAAAAGAATACAAAAATATAATTAGGTTGAGGATTTACAAACGGATTGGACGGCTCAATTTTAAGTCATTTCTAAGCCGCATTATATAGTAGAAGATTAGCACAGCACGACGACGTCGACGACGATGACTAATAATAATATTATGTATGGTAATTATTTACTAATAATCAAGAATCAATACTGAGCTACTAATTTGTTTGCCAAACAACATCATAGATTCATAGTATTGGTCAGAAAGTACGCAGAAGCCAAACGATGATGCATTTGGTCCGGAGGCTCAGTCTTGTTCGTCCCGAGCTTCCTCAGCTGCGGTCCTACTGCTCTTCTCCACATCCCACCAATTCCAAACTATTCGTAGGAGGTGAGCTCCATTTCTTCTTCTTCTTCTTCTTCTTCTTCTCCTCTCTCTCTCTCTCTCTCTCTCTGACTGAAGTGTTTGTGGTTCTGTTGAAAGGTCTGTCGTGGTCGGTCGACGAGAAGTCTCTCAAGGACGCCTTCTCTTCTTTCGGGGACGTCACTGAAGGTCCATTCTTCCTCACTCGCATTGGGCTACGAAGTAGTTAGCAGCTGTGGTGTTTGTTATATTGCCTCACTAACAAACTCTCCGAATACATTATTACGCAATCATAGAGTTCGATGTTTCTTCAGAACGCTCAATTGTCTATTCAAACAATCATTTCATTTCAGGGGGGCTGCGCTTGGTTTCCTGTAACTAGAAATCCCTCCTTTGTTGCAAATGCTTGTTGAAATTTAAAGTGCATTTATATCATGAATAATTCTAGTTAGTACTGCATTTTTTGATAATTCATAAGGTTGCATCCATGCATAAGTTATGAAATTAAAAGTCACGACTCACGAGTTATGTAATTCAAGAGACATGGGTTACAAGTAGCCTAAGTGTCATGGTAGTGCCAAGAGTATTATATATATGTATATGCATGTATCATGTGATTTCATGAGAAGTTGAATAAAAATTACTTTCCACCCTTTTTTTTTTCCAATTCCACCAAATTTGGGTTCATCGTCACATTTGTAATTCGTTTGTGGGCTAGTGTGCGTCTCTCACCACTTGAGAAAGCAGGAGCTTTCTCCACAATGCATAAGCGTAGTTTGCAGTATCGTCTGATACCGACCCGATACGGCCAATGCCAATACGGTTTGGCATGTCCCGATCCGATACCGGCCTATACCGATATTGACTAATACCGACATCGGAGGCCTCTTTTTCGGTCAATTCGACAAAGAAAATTGAACGAAAAGGCCAATCAGCAAGGGTGTAAAGGCATAATAAGGGTTTAAAAGCATGTAAAAGGAGAAGACTTATTTATCGTAGGTAAATCAATCAGGAATGGTGACTACTATTTCATTCAATTCCAAAATTACTAAGAAACAATACAGAAAATTATGCCTAAATATATAAAATAGTTTTTTTTTTTTAAATTTAAAAATTTATTAAAATTTATTTTCTTTCCAATATTAAAAAATCCGATACACCAATCCGAAACCGTCGATGTTGTCGATACCTCTGATACTGATACTCATAGGAAATGGTCCGATACCAATTCCGATATCGATACTACGAACCATGACTTCTAAGGTATTTATTGTAGCTTCTATTGCGGTAAGTGCACCATTTCAATGAAACAAACAAACAAACAATCCCTTATTGTAGTTTCTCCATATGCTACTCACAATGTCCTCTGCATGATGAGAAACCTATACTACTATATTATAGGAAAAGCTGAGGCTTCACAATGAAAGGTTTTGTTCCAAAAATGTCCTTACTTATATTTTCTAATTATATATTTAACATGGGCAATTAGATAATTACGTATAATTTTTTTTAAGGAGACTTGTTTGCTTTTCTCAAGTAGTATGAAATACGTGCTATACGCACGTGCATCTATATTAGTAGGATTATATTAACAGGAAAAGATAATCGTGGATTGCTTTTTCTTCTTCTTTTTGGAGAATATAATTATGTATGTTTTGTGCAAAAGAATTAATTGGTTTGTGATTGTTTAGGTCTCTGCTTTAAGAATTTTGAAAAACCAAGCCACATCCAGAACCGAGGATCTTTATCTCATTCATTTGCAGTTGCACTAATGGCAAAATCCAGAACGAAGTAACTTAATTATGCAAGTTGATACATCTGATAACATGGGGCGTAAAGATTTTAAGAACTTGTAAATATAGTCAAGTCATGAACTAATTGACCAGATAGCACACTTATGTTCTTCTGAAAATTTTGTGATAAACATACTAGTGCTTGTTTGACTTAAAGGATCTCCTTAGATTCTAAATGCATGGATTTGACACTCATGTATCTTAGATCCAAAAGGAATTGTGTTCTGAAAGATGGATTTGGATAGGTTCTATCCAACACTTGGCCATTTATTGTTTGGTTTTTAAGGATGAGGAAGGAGGTGGATTTAAATTGGAGTGGGAAATTGTGAAGGGCCTGTCTGGATGCCTGGATCTCAAACTTGGATATGGAATTATTGTCACCTAGACACCTTCACTCCAATCCCAATCCCAATCCCAATCCCAATCCCAATCCCAATACCAAAATTTCATTGTCCAACAAACTTTGCGATCAGGGGACAGTTCATTTGTTGTAAAATGGCCTGCAATTTGCCAGCAATCCCACAGGTTTTTAGTTCTTAAGGAAGTAAACAGATTGAGTGAAATAGTATGATACTACAGCAAAATGACATTACATTCCGATTGTCAAGGTAAAGAGCATAAAAGCACCAAAAGAAGTAGAATTGTTAGTTATAAAGACAAATATCAAATAAAATAACATAGATCTTGATGTGAACTCAACATCATGTCTACCTGTCCCTATGCTTGGCCTTTCTATCATCTGCATTCCCCCAGAAGGCGGTATTATAGGTCTTCATGTGGATTCTGCAACTAAGGTAGGAGTTGACAGTACGACACCCACTCCTACGAGTGCTAATGCAAACAATTCTGCACCTACTGTGGAGCCATCATTTTGTAAAAATGGGTTTCCATATCATATCTTAGCGTAGGGTACCAAGATGCCACGAGAGGATTGAATGACAAGGTTAGTAGGACTGACTTGTGCCTTACAACATGCAACATTACTCATTGGCAATGTTTGAGATATCTGGTTTGAGATTCATGTCATTTTGGGTTTTGAGATATCGGATGTCGGATAACAGAGATATATCAAAGATATATGGAGATATATTAAAATACCAGATACCAATAAATATAACATATATTATATATACTAAATGTCCTATCAAATTCAAATTTCTAGATGTACGAAATGTTTAAAATGTCCTAAAGGGCTAAAGCTAAGTATCTAACTAGTAAAAAAATATTTAATATAACATCATAACATGGTAACAAACTAACAATTATAAAATTAAAGCAAAAAAAAAAAAACTAGTAACACTAATAATATCAAATAAATAGAAATATCTACTAACATTTCCACACTCTTAGAAGAGAGAGAGAGAGAGAGAGAGAGAGAAGTGTTTTCTCCTCGCAGTCGCGGCTTGAGAGTTAGGTTTGGGGCTTCGGATTTTTTTTTTTTTGGGTTATATGTTTCAAGTCTTTAACGGGTGGGAGAGGACCCAACCCAATCCGTAAACAGTCTCCTCTTAATATCTAATATTTCAATATATAAGATGATATCGTCAAATATCATATTGGCCGATATCGGATTTCGACCGATATATCCGTCGATTTTTCTCAAAAGGCTTTCTACAATACATATAACCGACATATGTTGGTTATGGACTCAATCTGATATATTTCATATCTATAACAATGCTCATTGGAGCAGAAATTTCTCCATTGCAGTATTCTTGTTAGGGGGATGTGGCCAAGAGATTCACGAGAAAACCTTGACTATTTGTGTGTAGATGAGAGATTGGGGAACTGGCTCCATTGTTCAGCCCCTGGTGGTAAGCAAATCCTGGCTGCCTCGCTTCAGCGAGGGTGATTTCGTTGAATGAATAGGTGGTTGGTAAAAGGCTTATCTAGATTCTAAATGATCTTCGGAAAACTATTGGTATGACAACTTATTATGTGATTCCGTGTTACTTTTACGGTATGTACCCTAGTCATTGGCATGTGACTTTATACTATCATTCTTTGCCATTCATCTACAAGTTATTTTGCATAGGGGAGTTAAAAGGCCAAGCTATTCACGAGCTGTCTCCAGCTCAGCTCGCTGAAAAGCTCATGAGCTGAGGTTTTGAGCTCGACATATTCAATTTGGTACGAAGTTCAGAAACACTTTGAATTTGATATTAAGCTCACCAAGCTACACTTTTGGATCCATGCATCCAAATATACACCCGTCAACCGGATATCAAATCCACCTCTTTCCCCATCTTTAAAGCCAAATGAAATGGTCCAGATCTCGGATCTTGACACCAGTTCCATCTTGCCAACCACTTTTTTTTTTTCTTGTCCATATCTGAGATCCATACAGATCTTTGAGATCCTTGCATCCATATAGCCCCTACTGTTGAAGCTTGTTGAATTAGAGGTCTGATTCATTTTGGTTGACATGAAATGTGAAAGCGTTCTGAAATGAAAAGCCTATATGTGCTTGATAATCTCGAGGCACATCTTATTTCTGGTTTGAATGAAACTGGTGGACTTAAAGCTGAAATGTATCAGGCAAAACTTAATGCATCCAGTTTGTATTGAGATATCTATGATTTAAATGTATTTGTATCCAACTTAGATTTGGCGTTGTAATAGTTTATAAAAAGTTCTGCAGATGAAAATATCCGCACTGCCATACCCACACACCATATAAATAGTTTTTCACCCATATCTGTAAATTTAATCAAGGTGTTATAGTGCTATATATATATATATATATATATATATATATATATATATGTTAGTTCCGAGGCTTAATCAAAGATGGTAGAACAAGAAGTTGAAGTCGAGATCAGGAGTTCACACAAGTTTCCTCTCTGATATACCTCGATCCAACGAAGAACTATATAATTATATATATAGTAGCTAATTACAACTCCTTCTGAATCACAGAATTCAAGAACCAAAAACACGTTCTTCCTTGCAAACGCAGTTTCAATTGGGACAAAACGTTTACAACTAGAAGAAGAGAAAAGAAATATAGAATAAAAAAATTTCTTGCTGGGGTGCTGAAGACCACCGTTGCTCAAAGCAAGATTCGTCCTCTATCGACGATTTGCTCTCAAGAGCCAGCAAGTTCTCAAGATAACTTCTGTAATGCTCGTAGTCACCTCTTTGTGTGACTCGAACGGACTCCTTTTGGACTCATCTTTTTTAATTTTTGGTATATTTCAAAAGGAGGCTAGAGGGTTCTTTATATATGGAAGGATGGAAGCCCATCCTCCTCTTCTTTCCGATGTAGGACTAAAAAATCAATATACAAAATTGATATCCCACAATCGTAGTCCAATGTATAGCCCGCTCAATGCCCGCTTAGCACTCACTCAGCGCCCGTTCAGCACCCGCTCATCCAACGCGCGCATGCAATCCTAGCATAAAAATCGTGCATAAAACGAGCGCACGAGTGCAGCAAAAGCGCACAAGCGTCTTGCGACGATGCTGACGTGGTAAGTGCAAAGTGCGCCAACAAAGCGCCACTTTGCGCCCTTGAGTCCGAGTCGCTAAGCCCCTTTGGGGTTTAGCTCCTATGGAATAATATCCAAGAACATGACAAAAGCTTAAAAGCTTTCATTGAGGAGTTAATCATTTTTTCTCCTAATAAAATACTCCCACATGGCACCCATGTGCTCCACCATACCTCATGTGCACACCTCAACTCATACAAAGTATTATGTTGAGATACACACTTGGTGGTGTAGCCAATGTGGAACTATTTTTTTAGTCAAAAGGAAACAACCTCAACAATCTCCCACATATCTCAATATATGGGTTGAGCGTTCCCTACAGTGACTGTCCATTATGCATTATGATAGATGTCACTTCGACTTTAATCTTCCCGTATGTGTCAAATAACAGTATGATACAAGAATGGACTAGGCCTTGAATTTTGTACCATAGCTGTAATTCTTCCCACTCATAAAATGACATCAGCTGTGCTTCCGGTTGCACATTAAAGGCCATATGCACGTCTGGTTTTGGTGTATGTATCTTGGACGTCTACAAGTTTACCCTCAAAAGACGGCCTATATCTCTTTGCATACACTCTAGGTGAGTTCTTTTAAGTGTCCTTGGCATGAAGCATTGCGCTTCCTTGCGGTGCTACTCCGCTATGACATGGCCCAAAGTCGAGGTTCCACCTCATTGTGGTGTCATCCACTGTAGCATGAGGTCCCAGCCTCTTTGTAGTGGCAAACTACCCAGCATGAAGCCTTGCGCTTCCTTACGGTGTTATGCCGCTGTGACATGACTCGCGTAGCCGAGGCTTTACCCTCTCTAGGTACCTCTTGGTGGTGTCACACCACTGTAATATGATGTCACTGGCCTCTTTGTAGTGCTGTCTACCACTCTTCATTTTACAGCATTAGGCCACCTGCCTATATACGGTACTACGACGTTGTGACATGGCTCAGGAAGCTGATGCATTACCCTATCGACGAACCTCATGGTGGTGTCACCCACTGTAGCATGGAGTCCTTCGTTCTTTTGTAGTGTTGTGCTACCGTGCTTCCTGTAAGGCACGTCGGACATTCCAAATGTCCTAGAACTCATTAAGGCGTCTAAGCGATCCTCCCACAGAACTTTGTTCTACTCAGAGAACAGATAGTAGACAACAGTAGTTTTGGGTCCGTAACCCCTCAATGTCTCAAAAGACTGCCCACTGTTCCTGATATTCTTCCAGTCAATGATCCTTCTTTGAACCAAAAGTTAGATGCCTAGTAGATTTCTCTTCGAACTAATAGTATAAAACTTTATAGTAGAATTACAAAGACAGAATATCAAAAGTTCTCCAAGCCCATGTATGATGTGTCATTAACTATATGCGGTGTTACGCCGCTATGACATGGCCTGAAGACGAGGCTTTACTCTGTCAAGGTTTCTCATGTGGTGTCGCCACTGTAACATGGAGTACTACGCTCCTTTATAGTTCTTATGATCAGCTGCCGCTTGAGGTCTTATATGAACGGATTCGTCATACCCTTCTGACTCCGATCATCAACCACTGTAATGATGCCATCTTTGATGCGCTCATGTAGTGTCTTGAACGGACTCGCTAGAATCACCTAGCTTCGAATATTAATTGCTACCATGACGCCATCCTTGATGCACTCATACAGCACCATGTGCCTTAGCCGCACAGATCTCTTCTAACCATTGAAGAGAAAAAAATTAATGCCACCGTTGCAGTCATCTGGTTGTCGTAGTGAATCGGTACCGCCGAATATGCGCACCAACCACTGGAAGATCATACATGAGTTCCCGAAGCCAACCTTCTTCCTCTATTTCAGCCGCCAGTACATAGAAATTAGATCCCTTGAGGAATGAGCGAGCATTGTCTGCTTCTTCGTCTTCCACGATATAGCAGCTCCACCCTTTGATAAGACATATCCTCCTGTGAACCTTTATCTCTCTTCTTCTGAACACCAGTTTGTATTACTGAAGCCTTCCACTACGGTCAGATTACCGATGTAGTACAATGTATACTTCTGAGTCCTCTTGAGATATCTTATTTCTCTCCTCACAGCTTTCTAGTGCTCAACACCTGGATTGCTCGTGAATCAACTCAGCATCCTGATGGCGAAAGCTATGTCAGGTCTTGTGGCAGTTGTTGCATACATCAAACTTCCAATAACGTTTGAATACTCTAGCTGCCTGACACTTTTTCTAGGATTTGGCTTCAGCTTCTTGTCACACCTGTACGGAGTATCGATTCCTGGAAGATCCTGATATCCATAGCGTGTGAGCATCTTCTCAGATGTAACACCCCGTTCCGCTCTAGCGGACTGCCGTCTCAAACGGCAAAAGTGCAGCTGTCCTGACCCGCTTTGCCTCAAACAAAAAGCAAAGGATATCCAGACTTGCCTCTACAGGAAATCAACTTCGGCTTTCAGAGGCTCGCTTGACGTATCGCTCTACCGAGGCGAATCATCGCTAAGGTGGGTGGCTACGGTGAACTTGTCTTTGCTTAGCCAGCACACATAAAATTTGGAATATTCATGCTAGTCGCTAGGTGAATCACCCCCTGCATGCTAATAAATCCAACGCACCTAGCTAAGGGAATAATCCCAACTTGTATTGCTTGGACTAGAACATGGAAATTGAAATACTGCTTGTATTCAGACCCTCGCATGTTGAGTCCCTAACGGCTTTATCTCTCGGCTTACCTTCGGGTCCGAGCAAACGTGCCTGCTTATGTTCCTTAGAAATGCATGCTTGTCTGCTTGAATGTTGCATTGTGTTCATCCAAACCCCGGAAGACTACCAAGTAGTCATTCCGTGCCTGAATAAACCTGCGAGTATCCGGGACCGTTAGGTCGCCAAGGCAGATCCCGATTCAGGGAACTGCATCATGCCAAGTAAAAGAATCATACTCCAGTGGCAAGACTCATTCAGGTATTCGGATCTCCCTGCAAGTCTCCCTCGAACGGGCTTACAGCAGCCCAGGAGACTGTGCATATCCAATAGCTAAATGAATCATGCATTACTGCTTGTCGTGTGCTCGTGTGTAAATTAATAATCGTGTTCGATCATGGACAACTTGTGCACAAGGGTATAAGTTCTGCGGACGGTGCTGGGGCACTGGCACCGATCCGATCCGGGCAGACTTCGTGTGTAGTCATCGTGTGCGGACTGGATAGCTTGCAACGCATCGTGTATTCAATATGAGCTCCCGTTGCTTGCTATCCATGTCCATGACTAGTCCATTATGGCATCAAGCCAGTGATCATCGTGTGCAATTAAACTTGTGGCTTAGTCATCGTGTGCGGATGGGATAACTTGCAGCGCATCGTGTGTTCATCGTGTGCTCTCGTTGCATGTTATCCTTATCCATGACTCTGTCCACCTCGTGTGTTTAAACTTGAACAATATAACCTTACTCATGTTTGCATATGCTATGCCTCCTGAATGCTTATACTTGCCCGTGCTAGAATTAACAATGTTTGCCTTGGACAGGGAAGGTAAAAAGGTAAATTGGTAAGTCTCGCCGTGTTTCCTCTCATGTCGCATGGCGCACTGCCCGACATGTTAGGCTATTCAATAATTGCATGAAACTGATCCTAAGGCAACTAGAAAGACAACTTAATAGTTGTGCACGGAACCTGTATTACGTGTTTGGATTTGTCGAGCGGGCGAGTAGCCCCCCCACCAGTGCATTCAATGTACTGATAATCCACCAGTTTGTATGCAGGGTGCGGGATAACCTCGTTCGGTGCGGACGCCTCCTTCGTGCGTGCTAAGGCCAGGAGTTCCCTCTGAAGCCTTGCAACGGTGCGTCCGGGACTAAAGCACATATACAAGACATAATGTTGGAACATAGCCCGAACTCGCCTGAACATCGCCTGTACAATCATTCCACAATTATAGCCAATTGGCACGCTTTTACTGTTTCAGAGAGAGAGGCTTGAGCGACTTGTAATCTCGGCTATACGTCGCATGTAACACATGTTCATATCAATAAAAGAGCTTGCTTTACTTCAACTTGTGTTTCAATGCTTCCGCTATATTTGTCAACTCAGAGAACTTGTTACCGATCGCCTATGCGTTCATGACTCCGCTGCACTCGGACAATCTGTGCGACTCTGTGGCTTAGAACTCTTACCGCCAGCCAATGAACCATGGCCTTGCACGGGCGTGGCTCACGCTCGTGCGGCATCACGCCCGGATGGGTCAAGCGATCGTTCCGCGGGAGCGCTGGCGAGGGTGATTCCCGCCTAGCGGGAACGGCCGATTTAGCCTGCGGGAGATCGGGGTGTGACAAATATAATGAGACTGTGACAGCACCACTCCAGTGCCCGTCCGGATGACCTTGATCCCCAGGATCACATCAGCTCCTCCCAAGTCCTTTATACTGAACTTTGATGAGAGAAACTTCTTTGTCTCAGTGACACGTGCTCGATTCTTGCCCAGGATTAGCATGTCGTCCACGTATAGACAAACGATCACTCCTCTCCCGTCAGCGAACTTTGTGTAAACACACTTGTCCGTCTCGCTGACTCTGTAGTTGTTTGATCTTATGACCTTTATCAAATTTCTCATGCCACATTTTTGGAGCTTGCTTTAGACCGTATAATAATTTTACCAACTTGCAGACTTTGACTTCAAGGCCTTTGACGATGAATCATTCTGATTGTTGCATGTAAATCTCTTTGGTCAATTTTCATTCAGGAATGTTGTTTTAAAATCCATCTGATGTATAACTAACTTGTGAATTGCACTCGGAACAATTAATATTCTGATGGTTGAGAAAACCCTTTGGCCACCAGCCTTGCCTTGAACTTGTCAACAGTTCCATCGGCTTTCATCTTCTTCTTGAAGATCCGATTGGTTTAGCTCCTTCAGGCAGATCGACCAACACCCAAGTGTTGTTGGAGGTTATTGAGTCATACTCATTACTTATAGCCTCCCTCCAGAAGACAACGTCTCTGGTCTTCATCACCTCATCATAGGTAAGAGGGTCTGCTTCCACATGATAGGTGACGAAGTCATCTCCGAAGTCCTTCTGTCTCCTCACTAGCTTAGACACCGGTTGCAAGCTCTGGTTCGAACGTTGTCTCTGGAATATCAACTTCTTGGACTACATCTTCATTGGAAGCGTTAGCCTCCTGTGCACTCACACTATTCTCCGGAATGTCCGCGAAAATAATGTTCTTGTGCCTTGCAAATTTATCTTCAAAGAATTCTGCGTCGCGAGATTTCGATGATATAATTTGACTCAATATCAAGGAACCTCCGAGCATTACTCTTCTCACAGCATATCCCATAAAGATTGTCTTCGTAGTCCTCGTTCCTAGTTCTGAATCTTCAAGTATGGAAGCTTCACATATGCCAGACACCCCCACACTCGAATGACATTCAAGTTGGGTCTGACTTTGAACCAGAGTTCATGAGGAGTGACATCGGAAGTTGCGTACGGTACTCTGTTCAGGATGAACGTAGCCATCAGCACAGCTTCTCCTCATAAACAATTTGGAAGACCCACAGTTAACAATATTGATTTCATTATCTTTGTCAACGTTTTGTTCTTTCGTTCAACTACTCCATTTTATTGAGGAGAATTCGGAGCAGTCGTCTCATTGATAATTCCATATTCTTTGAAGAACGATGCGAATTCAATGGATCTATACTCTCCGCCTTGATTACTTCTGAGTCTCTTGAGTTGTTGCCCTGTTCGACGTTCAGTCTCAGCCCTGAACTCCTTGAACTTCTCGAATGCTTCGTCTTTTGCCTTGAGCAGGTAGACGAACGTGTACTTCAAGTATTCGTCGATGAAGGTAATGAAATACTTTATCATGTCCTTTGTAGAGATCTGTTTGAAGTCACATATATCTGAGTGTACCAACTCCAGAAAATCTGTACTTCGATTTACCCGTTTGAATGATTTTTTTGTAATCTTTGTCTGCGAACAGACCTCACACTTCTCCACTTCCTTACCCCCACATTTGGAGATAAGCCATAGACTAGACATCATGCGGTACAGAGTACATGTCCTAGTCTTGGTGTCCCACAACTCTTGTAATGAGACTACTCACAAGCAGAAGCTCGAACATCCATCTGATATTGAAGCCTTGTTTCAAAGTATGTCTCCTGCCAAGATATCACCATTTGGCAACCATGAATGTTCACTCCCAAGTATGCAACATAATTCCTGAGATCAGTTCCTTGGTAATCACTAGTACTTTTCTACACGTACTTCTTTGACTGTAACTTCTCGAAGTCCAGAACCATTGTTCCAATCCCCTGATCATCTGCTTGATCCTTGTTCGCTATCGAGATCTTCGGCCTTCTTCAGTGATAGGCTTGACCTCAATGAACTGCTCTTCCTAGAACTCCCGTGGCTAGATGCACTAGTGTCCATTCACCAGTCAACAACCACGCCAGATGACTTAACCTGCGCAATCATAGCAACCAAGTAAAGTAATCAAAGTAACCAAGTTAAACTTTTACCTTGCTATTTTGGTTTGAAATTGGATCTGCAATCCTCATTCTCATTGTCCTTCATGCTTGAAGAGACATGCGTCAAGGTGCTCATAGCTCTATACGCATGACCTGGTCGCGCATAGACCTTGCTTAGAGCTAGCCACATAGACGCTTCCATGCGCCAAGTCCTGCCATTCACTGAAAGAACACCATGCGTAGTGACTACACTGCACCGAGCCCGCCATGCGCAGTGAGTGTCCTGCGCCGAGACTGCTTATGTGCCGAGTTCTTCCATCTTCTAATTGTTGCCATGCGTAGATGTATAGTGCCAGTCTCTCTTCGGCAACCGCAGTAGACTTCTCCGTGCGGCTACTAGCTTCAGACATCTCCATGCGTCAACTTGCATCAGATGTCGACTTCCTTTCTCTTGGAATGTGCGTCTCCAGCGACGCCAGATCAAGATCACTTCCATCCGCAGGAATGGTAGATCCTGGATCTCTCTACCCACGTCCAACATTTGACAGATGACTCATTCCTCATCCAAATGATTGAAGTGTAGCTCGTTAATCTTCTCAAGTTTGTAAAAACTTGTGTCGAGAAGACTTGCATGGTTGTTCTCCATCTTACTCGGATCTTGCTTTTAGATTGTTAGTCCCGAGGCTTAATCAAAGATAGTAGAACAAGAAGTTGAAGTCGAGATCAGGAGTTCACACAAAAGTTTCCTCTCTGATATACCTCGATCCAACGAAGAACTATATAATTATATAATATAGTAGCTAATTACAACTCCTTCTGAATCACATAATTCAAGAACCAAAAACACGTTCTTCCTTGCAAATGCAGTTGCAATTGGGACGGAACGTTTATAAGTAGAAGAAGAGAAGAGAAATATAGAATAAAAATTATTCTTGCTGGGGTGGTGAAGACTACCGTTGCTCAAAGCAAGATTCGTCCTCTATCGACGATCTGCTCCCAGGAGCCAGCAAGTTCTCAAGAGAACTTTTGGAACGCTCGTAGTCACCTATTTGTGTGACTCGAACGGACTCCTTTTGGACTCCTCTTTTTCAATTTTTGGTATATTTCAAAAGGAGGCTAGAGGGCTCTTTATATAGGGAAGGGTGAAAGTCCATCCTCCTCTTCTTTCCGATGTGGGACTAAAAAATCGATATACAAAATTGATATCCCACAATCGCAGCCCAATGTATAGCCCGCTCAATGTCCGCTCAGCACCCGCGCAACGCCCGTTCAGCGCCCGTTCATGCAACACGTGCATGCAACGAGCACATGCAACCCGAGCATAAAAATCGTGCATAAAACGAGCTCAACAAAAGCGCACAATCGCCTTGCGACGATGCTGACGTGGTAAGTGCAAAGCGTGCCAACAAAGCACCACTTTGCGCCCTTGAGTCCGAGTCGTAGCTCCTATGGAATAATATCCAAGAGTATGACAAAAAGCTTAAAAGCTTTCATTGAGGAGTTAATCCATTTTCCTCCTAATAAAACACCACACCCCATTTGCACACCTCAACTCATACAAAGTATTATATTGAGATACACACTTGGTGGTGTGGCCAATATGGGACTATTTTTCTTAGTCAAAAGGAAACAACACCAACAAAATATGTATATATATATATATATATATATATTTTTTTTTTTTTTTGCATTAACCTATTTTTGTATAATAGGGGATGTTTTATTGACAAAGGGACTTCCTTAAGAGTGAGTTCATTTCAAACAAATACGGATACTAATTGTGTTGAAAGATTGAAATAATGTCAGCTAAAGCCGAAAGTTCTACAAGAGAAATTTGTGAACGATTTTGGGTGATTGTTGCTTCCATTCCTTGGGACTCTTGATGTATCTAACATTTTTTGTAGTAAAAAATTTATGCTAAAACATATGACACTTATTTTTTGTGCAGTAAGGATCTTGTATGACAAAAACTCTGGGAGGTCAAGAGGTTTTGGCTTCGTCTACTTTTCAACAGATAATGAAGCCAAAACTGCTAAAATTGCCATGGATGGAAAGGTATATATGTGCTGTGATGTGAGTTCTTTCTGTGAAAGTATTGTTATTGGGTTTTCTATAATTAGTTATATACACTTTTGACAGGTACTATTGGGTCGACCTCTGAGGATAAGCTTTGCTCTCGAGAAGGTCCGAGGTGGACCTGTCGTCATCCCTCGTATTTCCACCACCGAGGACTCGCCACAATAGTTGATGTTTCTCCAAACTTTTCAAAATCGTATGTTCATTTCTTATTGTTGCATGCAAGAGTTTGGATTCATCAGCCAAGTGCCTGTACAAAACTTGCTTTTCAGGACAAACACCACACCCTCAGCTACATGTTTTGATGAATATATATTTCTCTGCCACATAACCAACGCAATTGAGTTTGGTGCAAGTAAATTCTACTTCAGTTGATCGAGCGTTAGTAATTAATGTACAGAATGGCTTGCTTTGTTTATTTCCTTCTTCTTTTTTAATCTATTTTTAAAAGCAGGTATAAAACTGAAGGTTATGTTGAATTGGAGTGGACATGTCCAGGAAGTTGGATCGTTCCGTGTTGCAATTTTTTTGACAACAGCAGGCGGCATAAAGAATACAGAAAATTTACTGTAGCGAAATAAAATTTATATTAAATGTATGCAAACGAAACAAGTTTATAAAATTTTGAAATAGAGACAGAGTTTGCCAACAGTATTGGCGGAAAACACAACAGACGTACACGTAGGCAGGAAAAAAATTTAAAAAAAATTAAAGTGGACCTCACAAGCCAATTTTTGCCAACACTGTTGGCTGAAATTGGTGGGGGGCCAATTTGAAATTGGGTGTGGGGGTCCACGGGTTCGGTTGGGTTGGTTTGATTGGTTTGGTTTGTTTGGTTTGTTTTATTAGTTTGTTTTAATTAGTTATGTTTTGGTTTTATTTATTTAGTTTTGTTTTGCAATTAAATTTAAGAAAATTTATTTTAACGAAATAAAATTAAAATTAATTAATTGTAAAGAAATATTTAGAAATATTTTTTTTCGAAAATTTGCATCCAGAGCATCAAAATTTGTATAAATTCCATCTAAAGCATCAAAGTTAAAAAAATTACGAAAAAAATATCAAAACGTTCTTTGGGCGTTTATATTTTTTGATATTATATTCCCATCGTTAATTTTTTCGTCGGTAACAGACCTTAAAAAAATAATAATAATAAAAATTTGTCTTAAGAATATTACGTCTGCCGTCGAGCAGACTTCGACCGGCCATAACTATTTGTTTTGAAATCGTTTTTTATTAAACAATAAGTCGATTTGTATATTTTCGACGAGAGTAACACAAATCGTGTAGAAATTTTTTTTTATCCGAAGCAAGACGCACATGTTACAGGCAAAAATATAAAATTTAAAACTTTAAAGTATCATAACTTTTGACTGAGAGATCGAAACAAGGTCCAGTTTGTGCCAAAATGACCGTATCGAAAAGTACTATGGGATAAACCGTTTCACCATATGACGGACTTCTAAAAAATTTAGAATCGCAAAAAAACGATGTTTCGACCTCCAAATTTTACTTTCAGAAATTTTATTTTCGAATATTTAAAATTACTGTAGTGAAATTAATTTATATTGGGTGTGGGGGCCCACGAATTTAAAACGATGTTTCGACCTCCAAAAAAAATTAGAAAAAAATTTAAATTAATTATTTTATTTTATTAATTTTTTTGAATTAGTTATGTTTAGGTTTTTTTATTTAGTTTTTTTCTATTTAGTTTTATTTTGGATTTTGATTTTTTTTATTTAGTTTAGTTTTGAATTTTGGTTTGCTTTTTATTTGGGTTTGAAATTTGAATTTTGGTTTGGTTTGATTTTTATTTGGGTTTAAAATTTGATCTGGGTCTATGGATTGATGTTGGTTTAGGAGTTGGTTCACGTGGAAGGGGGAAATGTTCCTCGGTTTGGTTTAACGAGGAAGAGACAAGAATGACTACACAACAAAAATACTGAGAGACAAGAGAGTTGATAGGAAAAAAGAAGAAAATACTTGACAAGAAAAAAGAAGAGGAGACGTGAGAGAGTAAAGAAAAAGGAAGAAGAGATATGTCTCGTGGGGGAGGAGAGGAGTAGTGCACAACAGAGAAGAACTTGGTGGGAGGTGGGAACTATAAGAAGAGAAGGAGGAAGAAGAACAGAGTGCAAGGAAAAAGAAGAACAGAGTGCACTACGATCATTTACATCATTCCTTGTGAGCACATAGCAGCAATTTGAGCAGCCTTCATTTTCTCTCATTTGCAAGTGGACACAGCAGTCTTTGTGAGCACACACAATCCTTATTGTTGAAGGTCTTTATTCTATTTTTCTTCATTTATACTCTTATTTGTATATGCAATAATTTTATGTTAGTTTTTATTTTTTAAATGCTAGGATACTAGTATTTATTTAGTGAATTTTAGTTATGTAATGTGCAAAACGATGGGCAGCCAAAATATGTGTTTTGACAACCATAATTATACATATGGACAACCAAAACGACGGACGTATTCCTGGAGGGCCTACTACGGATTTAATAATCCAGCAACGTGCGAAACATATATCTAGTTTGGTATTTTATGGAAAGGTACAATAAAATATAATTGTGTAAATAAATATGAATGATATTTTGTACATGTCTACTAATAACATCGTCTATGTTTTTCATATATAGCAATACGATTATACTAATGATGAACGGTGCCGAGAGCATATATGCCTCGTGGCGTCACGATAGCAGACTTGGGTATTGGAGGTTGATCGACCACCAGGTGGCACTGTTAAAAATATTTGGCTTTTATTATGTTGACAAGATACATTTTATGCAACACGATAGAGACTTAATCTTTAGTTTAGTTGAGCGTTGGTGGTCCAGACGAAATACCTTTCAGCTACTATTCGGAGAGATGAGTATTATTCTAGCAAATATGGCAAATATTTTAGGTTTACTTATTGCGGATGAACATATAATATTTGATAAATCAATTTTCGCCGACACTATGATTACGAAGTACCTAGGTGTGGAGGCGCCGCGTAATAAATGTAGTAAAAATCTTGTGACGTTTGAGTGGATAGTATCCTCAGGTTTGGCATATGGATAGCCCGCCTCAAAAAGATGACGAGGTCCCTCAGCAGGCTGAGCAGGGTAGTTTCCAACAGGCTGACTAGGGCATTTCTCAACAGGCTGACCAGGGCACTTCCCAGTGGGCCCTGGTCAAGTGGGCTGACCAGGGCACTTATCAGTGGGCGGGCAAGGGGACGTCACAGGCACGTACCCCACAGATGGACCGAAAGGCGGACGAGGGGACTTCACAGCCTGGTAGTGACTATTGGGATTATTACATGCAGATGGTCACTTCTATATTTGATGCACCCCAGTTTGATACAGCTACTCAGTTATTTGTGACTCCAACAGCGCCGGTGCAGACACAGGAGACTGATGAATTTGACCCATAGGCACCATTGCCAGGGGAGGGACTCGAGGATACAGTAGCAAGAAGAAATAGACTCGGTCTTAGGCCAAGGCCTCGTAGGAATTATGACAGGATGGCAAGAGGCAGAGAATGAAATTCTTGTACTGCTAGGTTATATGAGAAATTTATGTATTAAAAATAAAATTACATCAATGAACTTATAACTTTTCTAAGAAAATCTATGCCAATGCATTTATTCTCTTGGTTGGTTGGTACATCTTCTTCGATTGTGTCCTAAACCATTATAGTTGCTACATCGGAGATCTCTTGATGATTGATCCTTCGTCATGATGCGGTTCTTCTTTGGGCTTTCTGCTTTCCGTCGTACATCTGGTACTCCAATGTCGCCTATAACCAATGTACTTTGAATGTTGTAAGGGACTAGAATTGGCTCTAGGTGCGGCTCATATACGCTTCTTAATGCTTCTTTGAAAAAAATACCTGGATAAAAACTCTCGATGCTAATATTTTTAGAATTACAAACATAACATACATGTACATATGGCAGACAAGTATGATACCATTTAAAACATGTACAATATTTTTCATCTAAGTTCACAACATATGTTCTGTTTGTTTCACGATCTAGTATTTCAAACAAATAACCAACTATACTCATTATTTGCAGCAGGTGTCTTTTTCTTGTGATACTGGCCATAGTATTTAACATCTTCGAACAACAATCAGTTGCAAGATTATCAGCTTTTTGCCGATTTTTTTCCTGAAGTGTTATAATTTTGGCTCGAATACCATCAAGTAGTGTTTTTATTGGTTTATCGCGTAAGTTTTTAACCCAGTTATTGAAGCATTCAGCAAGGTTCGACGTGTTAATATCTAATCTAGGACAAGGAGAATAAGCTATTATCCAGTGTGATAAAACACGAGTTTCATCATTTACTCCAACAAGCCATTTGTAAATATCGATATTGTCAGCCTTAATTGTTTCAAAGCAAATATTCGCATCTGTCTCATTATAACATCTTGTAAGGTAGTCTAATTTACGTTGAAAATAAGGCAGTCTACATACTAGTTTTAAATTTTGTTTAAAATGTCGAATACAATAAAAATGAGGTGATTCCGAAAAAGTAGCACGCATGGCATTTATTAATCCTTTTTGTTTATCTGATATAAAAGAAATTGTATCCCGCGTATTAAAACTACCTTCAAAAGATGTTTTCAAACCGTTTAAAAACCAAGTCCAAGAATCCGTGTTTTCGCTCTCAGCAACAGCATAAGCAATTGGATATAATTGATAGTTAGGATCATGAGCACATACAATAAATAAAATACCTTAAATTTTAGAGGAAAGAAATGTAGCATCAGTACTAATCACAGGTAAACATCCCCTTAAAAAGCCATCAATGCATGTCTTGAAACAAATAAATTTTTTTTGAAACTTATTGTTTTCTGTAGTCTTTATATAACATCTGCTACCTGGATTTGTCTCAATGATTGTAAAAGCATACTCTTCAAGACTACTATATGCATCAATATAACTACCATTTATTTCTGATAGAGCAATTTCTCTAGCTTTCCAAGGTTTACAATATTTAATATGTATTCAGTGTTCCCTATAGATATCATTTATAACATGTGATGGACTATACGACTGATTATCACGAATTTTATCAATAATCTTATTCTTAACCCATATAGTTGTCGCCAATGGATGATTTTTCGTTGTAAGTCCATCTAAACAAGAATGTACATTTTCTAGCGTACTAATGACGAATGTTTCGCCGTTGCCAATGGCTTTAGCGTACACTCTCCAATTACAACTAGAAACGTTACATTTATATACAATTTCACTAGCATTTTTTCTAGTAACCCTGCAACAATTTTTTTTTGCAATTACTATATCACTAATAAAACTTCTAAATGCATGACGATTTATAAATTCTCTTTCAATGAATAAATTGTTTAAACTATCAACATTATCATCAAGTACATCATCTATATTTTCTATTAAATCATCACTATTTTCATCGTCGGTATTACCACCATCTACTCTATGTTCTTCTTCAGTAAATAAAATAACTTGGTGAGAAGAACTAGGACCATTACTAATTCTTGGTGGTGGTGGTGGTGGAGTCACAAAAATATTAATATATGCTAATTGTATATTAACTTCAAGAATAAATTTCCATGCCTCCTCACTAACTAAATTTATGCAATTAGATAGATAAATATGTACCAATAAAAATTCACAGTCAATAGAATTTTTTTCAAATATTAGATTACGTAAATTATCAAACGAAATATTTCGATCAATTAAAAGAACTTCAACTAAACCTCCTTCATAAGCTAACCCATTTAGTACACCACCAAGCGAGCATAGTATTGTTATACTTCGATCCATGGCAACAAGAAAATGGGCTTCAAAGATTGTATATTGAACTGAGCTTCTCCTGTGTCGAAAGAAAGAAACTTCGTATGAAAAGAAATAAAATTTTTGATTACAATGTTTGATATGCTGATATCAAACAAATACTACGTTTATATAGGTAACTTCGAACCGATCGTTAGACGAACGTTGGATATGAACGTTGAAAAAATAAGAGCCGTTGTGAAATAGCCATTGTACATAAACCAACTACTAAACCAACAATCCATAGACCCAGACTCAATTTCAAACCGAAATAAAAAGCAAATCATTCCACGACTTATTATTTGTCTTTCTTCTTTACTTTGTCTTTTTTTTCATATAAAAAAAAAAAAACTAAACCATTAAAATAAACATAAAATTAGAGGACACAAATAAATACTAGTTTTTATTTTATTTTTTTATTTTTTATTTTTTATTTTTTATTTTTTATTTTTTATTTTTTATTTTTTATTTTTTATTTTTTATTTTTTATTTTTTATTTTTTATTTTTTATTTTTTATTTTTTATTTTTTCTTATCAAACATTACAATAGCCGTTTTTTTCTTTAAGTAACATTTTCTTTACAATTTTCTAAATAAACCAAACCGTTTTTTTAAAAAAAAAATTCCTAATTTTTCTTTACAATTAATTTATTTTATTTCATTAAAATAAATTTTCTTAAATCTAATTACAGAACAAAACTAAATAAATAAAACCAAAATATAACTAATTAAAACAAACTAATAAAACAAACTAATAAAACAAACCAAACCAAACCAAACCAAACCAATCAAACCAACCCAACTGAATCCGTGGGTCCCCACAACCAATTTTTCGCCAACACAGTTGGCTGAAATTTGCCCCCCACCAATTTCAGCCAACAGTGTTGGCAGAAATTGGCACTTTAATTTTTTTTTGCCTACGTGTACGTCTGTTGTGTTTTCCGCCAACACTGTTGGCGGACTCTGTCTCTATTTCAAAATTTTACAAACTTGTTTAGTTTGCATGAACTTAATATAAATTTATTTCGCTACAGTAAATTTTCTGTAAAGAATACACTATTGTATAGACTTGTTTCCTAAGGGTCTGCTCCGCAATTCTTGGGAGGTAACAGTTATGAGTTGTTTTTAATGTATCGATTATAAGCGGATCGATTTTGAGTGGTTTTAAGTAGCGCTTTTGAAGTAATCCAACCCATATTTGGTAATTCAACGGTTCTGACCTATAAAATTTTATAAGTTTTTTTCCCTTATTTTAGACCACATCGTTAAAAAATAATTTATAAGTTTTTTTTGGTTTTTCTTCTTCTTTATTTTTTTTTCTTATTTTAGGATGGGTCGTCAAAAATAATTTATAAGTAAAAAATTATGATATATATATATATATATATATATATATATATATATGAGTATGTCACCTTAACCAACTATGTTATAAAAAATTAGCATACAACGTGACACAACTATGTTACCAATAGTCGTCTTGTCCTTCCCTACATAAAGCAGACTTACCGTCACTGCACATGGCATTCATTAGCATGCAACATGTCTATATGACGGTCATTGGTAATTTATGTACCATGAAAGACTTTTACATGGTATTGTGATATATCCTTCCAAAGCAGGTAACTAGTCTCGACCAGTAGTAATACCTCGTGCGTATTAGCACGTCCGAATATTTTTTTCCTAGGTCGAAGCAGTTTGGGTGACTCGAATACCGTTCGATTTTTTTTACCAAAGCTTGTACATAAGTTGTCCATGGCAATAGAAATACATATACGACACAATTATAAAGCATATTTTGCATGGTAAAGTACTGAAAGTAAAAATAATCATCTCTACTTGTACGAAAAATTTAATATAGGCAGTTTCACAGTATATTATTATATATATTTTCAGATATTATAGACCATGAATTTGTCCACCGAAAATGATTGTAGTGATATATATATATATATATATATATATATATATATATATATATATATATATATATATATATTGCATTAGTAATTGAGGGTAACTTAATTAGGTGTAAATAGTAAGCCATAGGATCGGTGTGGTTGTGTACTGATGTATGCTTTATTCCTTATAATAATACCTTGTACGACTATGCCTTGGTACAGCATGGATCTTCAATAGATTTTCTAATTGTTGTTTTTCTACTGCTTCATTGTTATACCCTCTTTTTTTTTCCTTCTGATTTTTCATTACTTCCTTTGTGGTATTTGCTATTAGGAATAGACCATATCTCATAATAGTAGAGTCCGAACATCTTCCGTCATTTTCAATCGATGACGCACACCATGAGAATGGTAGTCACGAAGAAGTGTGTTCATTCTCCCCCACTCATATGATGATTGCCACCGAACATC